>JABSTN010000258.1:0-361552 GCA_013759125.1 Fusarium sp. NRRL 53293
TTTTAACAAACACCCCACCCCTAACAAATTTTTCTGCCCGGGGCAACCAGACAAAAGGGGGGGGGGGGGGGGGGAGCTGACTTGGGTACCATGCGCGTAATTGACTCACCCTGGAGCGAGTTGCATGTCGCATGTTACAACCAACCCCGACATGGAAACTGCTTGCACAAGGCGACTGATCAACAATCACGGAGGTCTTGTTTTATAAGAAAATAACACAGACTCTTTTATTCTGCATATGTTTTATATCATCTTCTCTCAGGTGAATCAGAATTCCAACCAATCGTGCGAGATCTAAGATCTTGCACCGGCTCCTTAACGACTTGCAATGGGACAATGGACACGGGTAGCTCGCATATTTCCCTTGAGACAGTTAGCTCTAGTATTTCCAGCTCTCTGATTAAGGATTGCATGTGCTGTATAAATATGGATATCAACCTTATCATGTTGACCGGAGCGACATAGAGGTTGCTTCATGCACTTGGAGGTTAACCCGAACAATAAGGAATACCATACGCTATTGGACTAACTGAGATTATCGACACTTCAATTTTTGTTATCAAATTACTATGTACATCGCCATTCTCGATACTAGATACACAAAACGAACATTTCCTTTCCAAATCAAGTCCCTTAGCCACTCAACTGCTTGACAACAAAAGTCTTTCCAAGATTCTGAGTCGCCGCATCATTCGGATACTGAAGGTGCTGAGCGTTGATACCATACCCATGTGTCGTATCGCACACTCCATCACCCTATTCACATTAGTCACCTATCCAAAGTCCCAGATCCGATGTGAACTTACAAAGATGCAAACATCAAGCGTGCGAGAGATCCAGTTCTGGGGAATACCCCCTCCCCCAAACGCCTCAAGCCCATTAACATTCTTCGTCGTCGTCCCCCCATTGTTATCAACATTACACGCCAACCCGCTCTTATGCAACGGATCACCAATCAGAAACACCCCCTTTACCGCATCCCCAGCACTCCCCGTCAACTGCGACAGCGCATTCACCGTCGCCGCAGCGCCCTGGGAGTAGCCCTCCAAGATGAAGCATTCACTAGGGTTGGACGCCAACACGCTGTTCACCTCGCGGATGATGTCCTGTGTGCCCTGCGCCGAGTTCTGGTCGTAGCCGGCGGGGTATACGGTGTTGTAGATCTTGCCGCCGGGGACTTGGGATGTGATTTGGGAGTTCATGGTGCGGAAGCCAGCGGATGGACCTTGCATTTCGCCGGTGCCGCGGGTGTTGATTATGGTGTAGGATGTGCACTTTGTAGCTCTTGGGTTGGGAGCGGCGGCTGCACAGCCTGTGAGGGCGAGGAAGGTGATGAATTGGGAAAGCATGGTGAAGACTTGGCTTGGTTGTTGTTGAAGGTATGTGATGAATGTTGGGCAGGATTGGAACTGAAGGCTTTGCAGTCCGGATACTTATACTAAGTTCTCTTTGGTGATTTAAGCTCTCCGCCACAAGTCTCAAGTGAAAAAGGCACTATCATCTATGATCACTGCTATCATCCACCATCTCAAACAACTCCCTCGCAAGAATCCCCCAAGTTGTATTAGTCTCATACCCTCCGTTTCTCTAGAGCACTTCTTCGGCACACTCATCCGACCGCACGTGGCTGATCCCTCTCGGCACATCATCTCGTTTTGTCCCATTTCAATGCCGCGATGACTCCATATTTTCCCCTTTCTACAGTGGGGGCCAATTGTATTGGCTCAGCTACGGGACCGTGGTGTCGGGACTGACTCGTGTTTCAACTGACTCGCGATGTCTAACCGAAAACTACTCTCGCTAGCCGGAAACGGTGTCGATCATGGCTGTCTATGGGGGTTTGTTCCGGGATCGTCGGTGTCAGGCTCACCGGACGTAAAGTCAAAGCGCACCCCATAAAATGCTTAGCCCCGTGTTTTAGGTGCGAATAGTGAGTCGACTAGCTCGGCCCGACGATTCATGCTCCAAAAGTCTCGAACAAGGCAGTTTTCAGATGAAGTCATTTGAGTTACGTTTGTTATCTTTGCGCTGGGGATGGAGCTCTCTGACATGTGCACACGGCAGATTATTTACCTATCACCCTTAATAATCCCCCTGATATACGTTATCGCCCACTCCGTCTCTGACCCAGAGTACCACGACTGGCGAAAGATAAGCACTGCCTCCTCTCGCGAACCAGGAGAATAAATTCTCGGCACATCATATGCATACAGGTTCGGGTTCTCAATGCCCGGCCAGATATGTTTGTTGTCCTCTTTAACCATCTTGTACAACTGCAGCACCTGACGTTTCAGCTCAGCAATCAAGTCCTTGTAATCGTCTCGCGCAACGATATCCGCCCGCTGTAGAAGGATGTCGCTCATAGCCTCCTCCTGCAAATAATCATATGTCTCTTCCCCCGTTGCGTTGGGTTTCTTCAGCAAAAACCCCTGCAGCGATTCTAGATCCTTCATCAGACGGATCTTGATAAGCGTCAGGGCCAATTTGAAGGAAACGTCGTAGTATAATGGTTTCTCGATAACAGGCTCGAATGCATCTTCCCCCTCTAGATCAAGGTACGGCAAGCTCATGTCGCGCCAGTCATAGCTGGAGCCGCCTTTGACTGCATACCACTTGATGAAATCGTAGGCTTCTTGATCCCTTCCGAACCGGAGATACAGCGCACGAACTTGTGAGCGGACGCCAAGGTTGTCGCCTCGGCAGAGACGTAGCATCTCAAGAGATTCTTGGAGGGCAATCTCGACGGCTTCTCCAGTGCGGACGTTTAGAACAGCACTGATGTAGTCGTGACGAGCTTGCATGTAGGGACGAGTACTCTTGAAGAACCAGAAAAGGCCCATAATATTGTCGAAAGGGTTGCCATCGGTGTCGTCGCCGGGATTGGCGCGTAGGTTGGCCTCTTCTTGAGTGAGTTTGTCCTTGGTCTGCTTGATAGGAACACATTAGACCTTGTGCCTTGGCCGGTCTGTCTTTTGGTGCGGTTTGCCACAGTACTTGACGGTTTGACAAGCTCCACAGCGGAGAAGGTTGGGGCTTTGGAAGCCAGCTGGGCAGGGCGAGTGGCTGCAGTGATTGTAGGGGAGTCCGAGATTCATGCGTGGCATTTTGGGCAATTATCTCTTTATTTGTAGTAGCCAGCCTCTTTTGGTATCTCAATGCTTGCTCTTCTGTGCTGTTACTCCGTACAATCGTAACGATGAAGGGAGAGCTCGAGTAGCGTTACTCTGCTATGACGAAAGAGGCTGCACCTGGAATATTGTTATCCCGAATCCGACCCCGCAGTAACCGTTGACAGCTTGAGTTTCAACTTTTCAAGACAGTCGCTTTCAACGGTGACTAGCATTTAGACAGCCTGATCTATCTTGATAAATCTTAAATACACTTCAATCGGTGCTAAGAGCTATTTTATACTACCAAAGCTGACTCAGGTTCTTTCCATATTACACAATATCACGACTCAACAAGAGGTCTTGGTAAGTGTAGATTCAAAGCAACTGCCTATGTGTTCCCCAGACTCTTCTCTCCACTAGACTTGCACTTCGGAGCTTTTGACAATAAAACACGCATTCTTAACGGAGGTGATCTTGGCCATGCTCAGGTTGTCGTTTACTGTGCTTCATCAACAAATCTGGTTTAAAACGCGGGGTAACGTTAGTAGAGCGGCATATACGACTGGGGTTCTATGCATACCCTACCGTATCAAGACATCAGCAGATCACGGAACTGCCCATTCTGGGGTAACAAACCAGGAACGCTGTTGCACTTGGCGAGTTCCCCGCGTAAAGTACCATCCTGGGTAGGAGACCTGCCTGAAGGGAGCTACAACCCATCATCTGATGATGTCGATCGCCAACTCCAGTTTTAGTGAATGCAACCTTACGCGGGGATATAGCTTTTGCTCGGCGCTCGAGCTAGACTTTCACATGAAACTCGCTTATCGGAGTGCAATTAACTCTATGTCTTTAGTTGTCTGGAATAAGCTTAAATACAATAGGATTGCTTCTAGGCTATTGAAGATAGTTGCCACTTAAACTTTATCGCCCGTGGTTCATCATTCTCTCACCACCATGGTAGTTCTTCGGTGCTTGGCCGCGTTGACATTGGCCTTCGGGGCTAACGCTCTCACGTACAACACTTTCGACGGTCCCGGCTTCCCAGCCTGTCAGAACGTTTCGGCAGTTCATGACGCTACTAGTGTCAAGGACATCCAAAACACCGTTCAAAATGCCATCAAGGCAGGCCAGAGAGTTCGAGCCTCGGGAAAAGCACATATGTGGTATGACACAATGTGTTCCGATGACCCAAACACTGTCATCATTCGTACAGAGCAGGTCAACAAGATCTACGATCTAGACCTCGACGCTGGCACTGTGATGATCGAAGCTGGCGTGACATTCCTACAGCTCGCAGATTACCTGCACCAGCGCGGTGCGTCTGCGGGATATACCCTTGTCAATTGGAACATCACTCTCGCCGGGTGTGTAGCCATGGGTGCGCACAGGTCTTCTATTCGGGAGGATTCAATGGTTGCGGCTGGTGTTTTGGCTCTCGATATCATCGATGGCAACGGCGAGTTGAGACACTTGGAACGTGATGATAGTGATGAGTGGCTTGCTGCCTCGACATCGCTTGGTCTCCTTGGTGTCATTGTGAGGATTAAGTTCAAGATCTATCCCGACTTCAAGGTCTACGCCGATCAGAAGACGCTCGACGAGGCTGATGTTCTTGATGGGGATATCTATGGTATGATTTCGCCTTATGCCACAGCGAATCTTTGGGTGAGTACGCACCTATACTTCTTGACGGGAGCTAAATGATATTAGTGGTGGCCTCACAAGAAGAAATTCCACTGGCGGTATTATGACGTCATTCCAACCGACAAGAGCGACCAGGAGGGCTTCCAGAATACTTTCTCAATCACCGAACTCGAAGCCGGCGCCATCACAGCTCTCTGGAACACCGGAAAAGGCGTCGCGCTCTCAAACCTCCTCGCCGAAGAGATCCTCTTCGGACAATGGGAAAACCCCAACTTTCGAGAAAAGACGACCAACGAGCCTATCACCAAGTGGCCCGTCTATGGCTGGAACTACGACGTTCTCATCGGCGGCCTGTATCCCGACCAAAAGCCAGTCTGGGAATACGGTATACACGGGTATACTCTTGAACTTGCATTCCCCGTGACTCAAGCGAACGCAATGCTGAAGCGAGTTCGTCAACTCTTCGATAACGAGGCCAAGAAGCTCAAGTTTATGGCGTCGACTTACAGAAGTGGCATCAACATCAAGTTCGGTAGACCGTATTTCGATCTCCTCGGCCAGGTTACCTACGGGACATCCGACGGCGCTGATTGGGATAAAGGTGCCATTATGTTAGACTTTCCATCTTACAAGCCAAGCATCGGTGATGGACTGCGATACAATGAACTGTTTTGTAAGTTGTCTTCATGGATGGGTAGGGAGGTACAGCTGACAGATTGACAGATCACAAACTTGCGGAAACACTCATTGACGAATTCCCGTGTCGTCCGCATTGGACTAAGAATACAAGAGAGGTATTTGAGCGTTCTGCCAAGAATCTGGACCCTGATGTAAGTTTGTTTCCCGGCGGTTGAGACTAGGATGTTAATATGTGTTTGCAGCATATTGCTCGTTTCAAGGCAGTTCGAGAGAAGTTTGACCCAGATGGTATCTTTCGAAGCGTTGTTGGCGAGGCGATTGGTGTATATTGATGAGCTGCGGCTTGGATAAATGCTTCCTCGTGTCTGGAACTTAAGCTTTAATTCTTTTTAGTACCTATTTGTGCGTCCAATTCGGATGCAAAGACTGGGATTGGGGTTGTACTCCTTGCCACCGTCTTATTATAGCTTGATGTAGCAACAAAGCAATTCTTTTGCTCACTCCCATGACTATATCGCAGGCACTACAACTCTAGCCTCAAGTTTCGTCGTTACGTTCGGGGATGTCGAGCAAGAGCTTGTAGTGTGTATATAGCTTGTAGGTATGAAGAATCGTTCCATACCATTCTTGAAACAGTCTGAATACCCTTTAGCTCAGGTAAGGGAAATGGGAGACGCATTAATTTCGCATGTCCTCACAATTTCTTACTATCTGTTATCAGTCACCAGTATTGCTCCTCGGCAGTATGTGTGCTTAACCATTTGTTATTACGGAGTAGGTAATGTCACAATGATAATAATCCTATTGCTAACCTGCTGTTCTAACTTCTAAGTGCATCTCGCTTCACTGTGCGGTTTGTTTGACCAATCACATTGTTCGATTCTACAACAGACCCACCTTTCCTCGCCGTGGAAAAATGCATGCCTAGCTGGCTCACTTAGGTGTACTAGATACAGTCAGGAACAGGTTCACGTCAACATTACACTGTCATGTACCTTGTCGTAGTCATAACATCAGGAATTCAAGATAATGCGAAGGTTTAAGAGACAAGCATCATTTCTGTAGGCTATAGAGCTTTCTAAATACAAGGAGTGCACTATCGCTGGACAGAGGAATTCCAAAGCAGTATATCCTATTCCTGTAGGTTGGGCTCTCTCATCTTTGGGTATCGAAAAGTCAAACGCCAAAATCTAGTCTCATACCGCCCATGTGCCGCTCCGGACTGGCAAGTCTAGTAGGTGATTCCCTCCTTGGAGTTGATGAAGACAACCTTAGGGGGAGGGACGCCGTTGAACGAAGTCGAGTAGTCAGGTCCATAGGCTGCAGGACCATAGACCCAGACGAGATGGTCCGGAGAAAGGACATCGGGAAGATCAACAGTCTTCTCCTTGCCGTTGGCGTCCTTTCCAAGGATGATGTCAGAGCTGTCACAGCTGGCACCATACAGAACACAAGGCTTGGTCTTCTCAGAAGGAGCAGAGGTGTGCCACTCGAAGGAAATCTTGTTGGCCTCGTTCAATCCGTGGAGAGTGCCGACGGAGAGAAAGACACGCGAGACGGAAGCACCAGCGGTATGCTTAGAGACGTTGATGACATGGGTCTGGAGCCATCCAGCCTTGGAGATGAAAGCGCGCCCGGGCTCAGTCATCATGATCAGCTTGACAGGCCAGTCCGCGAAGACAGAGGAGAAGGTTTCGATGGTAGGTTTGTTGTAGTCGGCGAACGAGGGGGCATTCTTGGTCGAGATACCAGCCCATCCTCCACCAATGTTGGCAAGAGTCATGGTGATGCCGAGTTCAGTCTTGACACGGTCAAAGACACCACGGAAGAGCTGCGCAAACTGGACGAAAGCGTCGGTAGAGAGGTTCTGGGTACCAGGATGGCCAGAGAGACCGATGAAAGTGAGGCCATGCGCCTGAGCTTCTTCGATGATAGTGAAAGCCATTTCAGGGTCGACACCGAACTTGGCAGAGAATGGCTTGTCGGAACCCTTTCCAGAGCAGACAAGACGACAGAAAGGCTTAATCTCAGCGAGAATAGCGGCCAAATCACAACCCTTACGCTTAGCAACACGAGCAGCAGCCTCGAGCATACGATGGACCTGCGAGGTGCTATCAACAGCAAAATACTGAATACCAACTTCAATACCCCACTCAAGCTCATTGGTAGGAAGATTGCAGTTCCCAAGTGAGATACGAGCGGGATTGACACCGCGGTCGATAAGGGGCTTGGCTTCGCCCTTGGAGGCACAGTCGAAACCGCATCGGAGCTGGTCGTACACGTCAGTCACGGGCTTAGCGGCGCAGGCCTTGACGGCACCGAAGTGGACGACGTCGATGTTGGCGGTGGAAGGCATGGAGGCCATGAAGTCGCGGACTGTGTCTTTGACGGTTGCGACGTCGATGACGAAGAGGGGCTTTTCGCGGTCCTCGAGGGGGAGAGCGTTGTGCTGCTTGAAGGTATTTTGGATGCCGGGGGACATCTTGGCAGGGTAGATGATGGGTGTGGAGGAAGCCATGATGGGCAGTAAGATGGGATGAAAAGGAGACCGATCTTTCGTGAAGAGTACTGTAGGGAGGTTCTCGATGGTAAAAGTCGGATGATGTTTTCTCGGATGGAAGTTGTTGACGAGATGCTTGAGTCGAAGAGTTTCTGTCCTGGATCAAAACATTATATATGAGAGTAGAGTATCCGCCCATTCTCTTCTGTATCGCACTGGCAGTTTCTTTTGTTCCAGTGGCACTTCATCTTGCCCATTGTTTCTGACTCAAAGGGTGTACCTGAATGCGATCTGGCAGTGCCATTGCAGTCTTGTTCGGCCCGCGTCGCCTTGACCTCCGTTCATACGTTCAAAGCCTGTTCTCAGCTCGGCCGTTGTTAGTCTTTTTGTTCTGACAACGAACAGCTGCTCGCAGTCAGTTCCCCGATTCTGTAAGAGGACATGGAGTATGTTCATATACCTGGCAAGAAATACTAAGATTATAAGTATCAAAGAAATACCAAAAGCTTGGATACAGTCCTTACGCACAACTGCAACTCAACCTTGGAGTAAGACCTCAAAGATAAGACTTTCATCTTAAGTTTGATACTGTTGCGCTTAGAACCCGCTGCGATGGACCTACCTAGAAGCCTCGACATCTACAGAGACGACAATCTCATCATCCAGGACCATGACGGCATTTTTGCAGTCCCACGTCCTCTTCCATCTCTGCCTACAGACACGCTCGTCAAATGCATTTTCGACGCCTACCGGAATAGCGTCAAGGTGCGCCTGATGGCTCTCACAGATATCACTCCCAGTCTCTGCGCAGTTTCTCCCATTGAGAGAATCCAAGCTGGTATGGTGGCCATGGTGGTTACGTCGGAGGTGGAGTACTACAAATTGCTCAGGAGCAACCCTTCAGACGGCGAGCCGCGGTCAGCCTCTTTGTCAATCTTTTCGATGTACAAGGATTCATTTGACCTGATTGAGAATGCTGGGACTGTTATTCTGGCTTGGAGATTCTATGGAGTTGATGATTCCCTCTTCATGGACCGCCAAGGGAAGGTGTTGCCTCTTCGAGCTAATACGCACCCAGAACTATCTTATCCATCCCCGCAGTCTGCCCGGTCGTCGCAGGGCGAGAGTAACGATGCAGCTGAAATCAAGACTCTCAGACTTGAACTAGGCCAGGCAAGAGCTGAGGCGCTGAACGACAGGATCCTCAAGGAGTACATGCAGGCGAAGTGGTTGACAACCATTTACGAGTACGAAGATCAAGTAAGCGAGAGACGCACCGCCGAGCTGATCAAGAAGTGTATCGCAAAGAGATTTGAACAGGTGGAGAAGAAGCATGGGAAGCCACAGAAGATTGTTAGGTTGGCTACGGAGAAGCATCTTGATAGCAAAGCGAAAGAAATGACGGAGGATAAGGATGAGGAAGCGACGAGACTGTTTACAAAGTATGACTATGAGGTTTTCCTCCGGACATTTTTCTCTGCTGTTAATGCGATCCAGAAGGATGAGGAGAAAGTGGTGAAAGGGAACTAAATGTTCGGCTTGCAGAACAGCGACGTGATGGGGAAGATTGTGAGGGCAAATTGCTGGCGGGGATTGTATTCGAGCAGATACTGGGGAGCTGGGGATAAGACGGTAAGTGTCTTTGGTAGCTAGCTGGCCTATTGTTAGAAATTTTCATTGTGGCTCGTGAGAATGCAAATTAAATGCTGTTACTTGAGACTTGGTTTGTTCTATTGAAGGCAAGGAGATGCTTTCGTGAAGGGCGGCATTGCTGACAAATAAATCAATTGAGAAGAAAAATAAACTCCACTGGTTACTTTCTTCTGCCCCAGCTTATTCCTCTCCACTTCTCAACCGCCCGTGCTTTCTACCCCTCTAAAACATAATAGCATGGATGTGATTTCAGATGCGACAGTACCGCCGCCTTGGAGGGTTCTTGAATTCACATTTAGTAGCAAGGATACCGACACAGAGTTTGTGATAATGTGTCACTACCGCCAGTTTATTATTTCCGCCTCCGCAGACAGCTTCTCCCAGTCACCGGGCTTGAAAAATAAATATCTATTCTTTTTGAAAGTAGCCGATAATTACGAGCTCGATGGGTATACCCTTGAAGACTTTTACGACTGGATTGTCGAACCGCTTCTACCTGAATTCAGAAAGCTACCAGAGATCACTTCAACCTTAACACTACAACACTTTCTCTTCCCTGAGACACAGAGATATGACATCCAAGGGGATGGAGATCAGCTAGTCGCTATTCCGTCTAACGACAACAGTGAGATAATCCCCATATTCGGCATCCAACTACCAGAAGAGTCTTGCACGCCTTGGCCTTACTATGACCCGAAGGACATTCAACTGCCTGAAAAGAGGAACATCCACGGGCCGCCATCATACAGACCATCCAGAGTTCTTTTAGGGGATGGAAAAAGCGCATTTTTCAAGCCTATGAGACACGGAGACGAGAAATCATTCATCAACGAGATTGATAAATACAAGGAAATAGGCGACGCCCACTTGCCTGAATCGCTTCGAATCTCACGCATCATTGGCCTAGTACGAGATAACACTGGTCGAGCTTTCGGCCTGCTCTTGAATTACATCGATTGCGGTCATAAGACTTTGCTCTGCGCGGCAAAACAGGATATGTCGACGGAGCTCAGAGAGAGATGGGCTCAGCAGGTCAACGACACTGTCCGGCAACTTCATGCAGCTGGTATTGTTTGGGGCGATGCAAAGCCTGACAATGTACTTGTTGACCAAAAGAATGACGCGTGGTTGATTGATTTTGGGGGAGGGTATACCAACGGTTGGGTGTCTAAGGAGCTGTCGGGAACTGTGGAGGGGGACTTAGAGGGATTGAGGAAGATGAACGAGTTTTTACTTCATGGAGGTCTGCGAGTCGCAGATTGAAGTCCATTGGCCGAGCAATAGTCTTTGCGTGACAGTTGGAAGGGATGTATTACAGCCGAAGATTGCCAAATTCTTTTCACAAGATCGGAGACGGAAAGACTAGGAGAGCCGACACAACGAGATGTCGGTCTGTTCGCCTTATGGTATTACCTTGGCTCTTCTAAATAAGTCACTCTTTGAATCAGTTGGCAACGACCGGAGTCGGATGATTATGTTTGGCGAATGCGGGGTTTGAGGCCCCAATAATTGGTCGATCAGTAACCCGTCAGCACTAACAGGAATACAACTCTGACAATCTCACCATGGATAACTGCTGCCTTGATACGCATCCATAAACCCCGAAATCTTCATGGAATAATATAAAAACGCCATCTCCGCCTTGAAAACGCTAGGGTGAGCCCCATAAGCTTCGCTCGAACTACAACACCATGCCGTCCATTGAACGCGGCTGGATCACCTTCTTCGTCGACCGTGTCTTCGGCTGGTGGTCCGGCTTACCCGGAGAAACAAGCAGCTACACAACCGAATTCATCCAGATCCCAATCAACGATGTAAAACTAGCTGCAAATCTCTATCAACCAACCACTCCCCCTCTTAGCACCATCCTCATCCGCACATCCTACGGTATCGGACCGCTCATGGCTCTTGGAAACGCGCGCATGTTTGCTTCAAGAGGTTATCAGGTCCTCCTCGCCGCCTGCAGAGGTACAGACCCTTCCGACGGTCAGGAAATCGTACCCGCAGTCCATGAAGCACACGATGGTCTTGCGACTGTTTCTTGGATGCGCGAACAGCCGTGGTATACTGGATCTTTCGCTACGTATGGAGGATCGTACCTTGGCCATACGCAGTGGGCTATTTTGACAGAACCACCGCCGGACATGAAAGCTGCTGTTATTAGTACTGGCCCAGTTGACTTTGGTGCTTTTACCTGGGGCACTGGGGCTATGGAAACACATATGATTGCCTGGGCGGCCTTGATGACTGCTCCGAAGCGGGGGATAACTCCTGGTTTGCCGTACATAAGGAAATTGCCGAAAATACTGCAGCCTGTTTATGATTCTCTGCCATTGATGGATGGTATAAAGGAGCATTTGCAGAATAAGGAACCACCATGGTTGGAGGAATTGATCAGTCAACCTGATACATCGACTCCGTTTTGGTCACGGGCTAATCAGAGTGCTGCACTGGAAAAGGCCAAGATTCCAATCTTGCAGTCTACAGGCTGGAACGATAGCGTTCTACCCATGGTTCTGAACCAGCACCTTGTTCTAGTCGAACAAGGAGCACCGGCTTTTCTTACCATCGGTCCGTGGTCACATCTTGGTTCACAACAAGGACCAACATTGGCCGAGGCCTTGCAGTTCTTTAATCACTATCTCGTCGGTCGCGGCACCGCTCCTAGAACATCCTCATGTCGAGTCTTCGTTACAGGATTGAATGAGTGGCGAGATTTGGCCAGCTGGCCACCGCTCACTTCGTCCACGCAGAACTTCTACCTATCCCCCCAAACCCTGAGCAAGGAAAAACCTGGGCAGACATGGAACTCAAGCTTTACATTCAACCCCAGTTACGCAACTCCCCCCATCGGTATGCCCCGACCTTTCGATGATGTCCAACCTGCTAACTACAACGACACCGAGCTCGCGAAACGCTCCGATGTTGCTGTCTTTGATACCTCGCCACTCGAAAGTGACATAGAAGTTTGCGGCAAACCATTGATTGAACTTTATCATACCACCGACAATCCACACGCGGATATTCTAGTTCGACTTAGCGAAGTGGATAGCAAGGGGAAATCTAGACGTATAAGTGATGTTTATAAGCGCCTTGATCCTGCGAGAGGTCCTGAGCCGCTAAGTCTTGAGTTGGTGGACTGTGCGCATGTTTTCCGCAAGGGGAGCAAGATCCGTGTGGTCATCGCTGGTGGTGCACATCCAGCTTACTTGCGTAATTTGGGAACGGGGGAGAATCAGGCATATGGGGCGAGGACCGAAACAGTAGTTCATACGATTTACCATTCTAGAGACGCTGTGTCGAGATTAACTCTCCCTGTCACGGCCTGAAAATGGCCCTGGTTATGGTTGGGCTGGGAAATGAGGCGAGGACCAGCTCAAGCAGGCTATCCGCAAAAGACTACTGATAGCTACAATACTGTATGATAGTATGATTCTGTAATTATTAGGCTTGATTCATCACCACACTTTCCACAAGAAACACCTTTGTATTAGCGCCGGAAAAGTAGCCTGGCGGCCCCCAAATAATCCTCCAACTAGGGAGAATGAGTGATCTTACGCGGGTCTTACTGTGGCATCATGTGCTTCCTAGATATCAAAAGATTGGCAATTCAGATCCTCATATGTTCCTGACTCTCTCTGTAATGAATTTCAGCACGACACAAGGAACAGTAACAGAGTTCACACAAGAAGTAATGGTTTTGGGAACACAGCATTCATAAACACAGGACACATTTATCGCTTTAATCAGCATATGATTTACTCTTTTGGTTTTTAACTTTTTTTTGTATTTTGTTGTTTTCTAGGTTAAGATATATTTCCTCCACAGCCAATGCCTTTTTTTGTTATGTTCTTTTTTGGTCGGGTTTTGTATTTTTCGTCTTTTTTTTGGCGTTTTCGTTTTATCGTATCCACTTGTTGTTCATACCTGCATTCGTACCAGGTCTTCTCCGAATGTGCACCATCTTCTGATGCCTCTCGTGTTGGTTTCTTTTTTTTGTCGGGTTTTGTAGTTTTCATTTATTTTTTTGCTTTCTTTTCGTTTTCTTATATCAACTCGTCATTCCTGCGTGCATTCCTATCGGGTCGTCGCCCAAGGCTCAGCAGTCTTTGGTTCTTGATACAGTGTCGCGGTCATATGCCCATACTTGCCATCCGTATTCAGTTGAATGGTGGGTTGGGGGTAGGCCACGCGGCGCCAATGTCACGGGCATGGAGGTACATCGAGTACTCGTACTGGCAATCACTGCATTCGACCCAACGTTTGTCCACGGTGGCGTGCTGGACGTCGAGGTTCGTATGGTAACGACCTGTAGTTCGCATATGACACTTGCGGCGGGTTTCCCTTCTTCCAATAGTCTTGCCACAGCGGCTACAGGTGTAGGTGGTCAAAATGAGGAAACACATGGTTTCAGAGAGAGCGGGAGGTATGATTGTGAACGAAGTAGGATGAGTGTGGATGGGAAAGTGGTAGTTGGTGATGAAGTTGTGTTGATAGAGGTTGTGAATGTTGGTTGATGAGAAGGAAAGAAGAGAAAGAAGAGTTCTGGAGGCTCGGAATCGAATACAAGGGAAGGATTTCGAGATGCCACTGTAAACTCAACATGGCCATACCACTGGTAGAGGAGATAGTGAGTGCGACCATGAGACGATCAACAGGCACTGCCAGCGCCATACAGCTGTGATTACCATAGAGAGGACCAAATGTTGACATGAATATCAGTACGGTGACAGCACTGGCCATAACTGCGTGTACGGGCAAACCTCGACAGCTGAGCTTCGTCTTTGGTTGTTGACGGGTGTAATGGTCGGTGTTGTCAAGATTATCAATACACACGCACACTGACCAGTCATTGAGCAGCCTTCGATAATGCTTCGCGGCTGTCCCAAATATCATAACAGTCCCGGAAGGGGTTCTAGCACAAGGTTCCAGGTCATCTCTATATGATGAGAGTTGACATTAACTACTGCAAAACTCGACCGATACCCTTCTCTTCTTCGCTTTCCTGAGTAGTTGCGCCATCATCTCTACCAAAGATTGATCGAGTTCACTTTGAAGAATGGAGTTGATCCCAAGATATTGGTTTGGTGAAAACTCTTTCTCTATCTGTCAAGCTCGCGGACATGGTACCAGACTGAAAGTCGTGAGTCACTGAAACCACCAGCACATCGGTTACTTGACTACATACGTGATATCATTTGTCGAAGTTTCGAGGCCCGACAAAGGTTGATTCCCAGTCCGCAGTGAAACACTTCTTTGATCCATCGTGCTTCATACCCGCAACCTCCCACGTCAGCCTTTCCGACGCTGAGCCGCACATAACCATGCCACTTGCCGTTATCAACAGCATGACTACGTTGTCTGCAATTGAGCTTCCTCAAGTCGCTTCACTTAAATGATGAGTATCAGTGATCTTCAGGTGAGTCAACGCTCCGCGCATCACATTCAAGCTGCAACCGAGTATATAAAGCTCGCTCGCCCCCGCAAGATTACCCTCTCAACACAAACTCGGCCATTCTCTCAAATATCTCAAGATTCTTCTACTTCAAACTTACAACATTTACAAACACCCACGTTCTACAACATGTCTCAACCTCAACCTAAGCCCCGTCCGAAGCCAAGACCCCGACCTCCTCTGGCTCCCGATCGTTCTGATCCCCAGCCGTAATCTTAACCGCGGCCCAATTCTAAGCCAAGAACCCGACCTTGACCTGCGCACAAGCCGCAAGGCAATTGAGTGCACATGTGAAAGGTAGTATAGACACTGGGCCGGACGGTGAGGAATGCAGTGGTGCTTGGGGGGGTATATTCGCGGGCAGGTGATATTGGGAACATCCATAGCTAGGAAATAATAATGTCCCATCATTAAACACTCGATTGTCTCAAGTGTATGAAGCTGTGAGTAGTGACGAAATGATTCAAATTTAGAGACGGATACCACTTGCTATTTGTGAGGTACAATGGCGAAAAAGACGTAGTAGTTCCACGAGGAAATTAGAAAGGCAATGGAGTGGACTTAAGTAGCCGTTCGCATATCGACTTTGCTCAATCAACTCCTGCCAGGCTCATTTATTCCGTCTCCACGCCGCTACTTGTTACTGCTCAGTGAGTTGCTTTGAAATTCATTGTCACCTTTCATTTCCATATAGCCGCCATAACCAACAAGTCTTCATCTATTCTTTCTCTAAGGGTTTGATTTATGTCTAAGAGTACAGGTCTAACAACAATAATCTGTCTACCGGCAGCGTGCTCGCCCTCCGCCCTGATTACTAGTTTGCCATTTTCGGCTCTGAAATGTTACCTAGCGTGCCATTTCCAAGAGACTGCCGGTCTCAGGCGATTGTTCGTCCTCACGCTCATACATCTGCGCGTCCTGTCTCAAGAGTCTTGGGACATCTTCTCGGCTATTGCGCAGACGCCTTCGCTCTGAGGTCGAGGTACAGGGCACTACAGCACCTTGTCGGATCAGGCCAGGTCTCTTGGCTCGAAGCGGGCTTCTTTTGGGAACGCTTGACCCCTGATGCTCGAGACCCATCTTGTCCAACTCAAGGTTGAGACTTTGTTCCATGGCCGAAAGCATCTTGGCCTCAACGTCTCTAAGCTCCTGTCTTTCACGCTGCAAGTTCGTTTCCAAGGTCTCCGACATAAGATCACTGTAGCTTTCAATTAGTGCATCTTTTTCCGCCAGGATCTTTAACAGCCCTTCGTGATCCGCAGTCATTTCGTCCATCCGAGCTTCCAGCTTCTGAACAAGGCCTTTGCTCTCCAAAAGACTTTCCTTCAACTCCTTACATTCCGCTTCGAGAGTTAGGCACTGCCTATTCCCTTGCCGGATAAGCTCGGAGCTCCTCCGTGACTCTCTCCTACCGATGTCCGCCATCTTGATCTGTGAAACCTTGGTGTTATTGGTGAGGCTGATGTGTTAAAATTTGTCTCTCAGTTGTACGTGTCCGAGTGAGATTCTGCTTCAATGTCGGAAATGTTCTTACCTTTGGGGATTGGTGGTGGTTTGAATGTTGGTCAGAGCCAGCGGTGTATTTATACCCCAAAACCTATTATTCAAAGCTGTTCTGAAAAATGACCAGTATCGTGCTTCTGATACTCGTATCCCATGTCAGAGTCCATGCACTTTGTCTCTGTTCATAGAACTCGCTATGTAATCATTGATTGTCCGGTTGAGAAGAGGTGTGTTCTTTATTTTCAACTGACCATTATTAACTGCGAATACCAGTTGGCCGCTTACAGCTCACCTATGCTTGTTCCTGGTGTGTTTATTATTGCAAACAGTTGTTCACCAAAACGTACATACTAGCTGTTCAACGTTCTCTGGCTACCGACTTTGAGAAGATGAATGTGGACAATAATAGGGATAGAAATAGATGACCGTCTGTATTTTAAGACCATACTGAGGAGACGCTGGCCAGAATATACAGTTTTGGCAGAGGCCTAGGTATAGCCTCCACATGCAAGGTGTGAATGAACAAAGGGTAGTTTGCTGTGAGCAGCGACTGTTCTTTACATGGTTTATGCCAATCGCCCTCCATGAATTGTGTATGCATTAAAAACTTAGTTGATCGGACCGAGAACGACGATGTCATTAAGTGTGGGGCAAAGAATCTATTGGATGTCGCAAGGGCCAGCGTCCAGGGGCGCGGCCGGTCAATTCGTTGTGCAATGTTTTAGTGGCACGAATGGGTAGGTCATTGATAGAGAAGCAACCTCTCATACAACGACCTTTCTCTGATTGACTCTGAATGTTGGTCATATTGTAGGCGATCGAGCCTCTCTGCTAGACATGAATACATAGCGGGAGACGAGACATCAGCACAACGATAAAGCTTCTTCAACCAACTCCGAACATAAAAAGCGTCACACGAACCCGCCGCCATTATTGCCAGGATTAACAAGTGTAAGTGGCGTTCAGCAGCTGAGTACTAGTCACTTCGCCTAGCCTGAGGAATACCGCTAGTCCCTATGATTTCCTGAGCTGAACCGTGCTACATGAGATTGACATGCTTTGAATAGGATGACAATATAACATGAAGTACTGACTTGTACAGACGTGAATAAGCGACTTGCGTTTTAATCCAGGACACCGCAACAAGTCCCCGGTTGGGATACAAGCCATCCGTGAACTTTGCGACATCTGCTATGCCGCGATGCGGAAGTGGGGCTAGTACTGTACTGCTCATTGGTTCACTAGCCCAGCTGTCAGATCGATATCTGATAGAGACGGCTTGAGATGAGTCACCTCATACTACTGTCCTAGTATTGCGAGCTGCCGACGCGAGAAAGAAACGAAATTCAGTATCTGGTTTTACCGAAGAAGTCTTTTCCCCCCTCTCGCAAGCTGGACCAAGACCACACAATACGTTCTTTAAGTCTGTCTCTGAACGTGACAATCGATTATAGGCTGGACCTCTCCAATGAAGCAATGTTCCCAGCACTTGAGCTTTGGTGTTCCCGTTTCTTCGGCCCTCGGAGTGGGTATATGGCCCGCGATCTCACCCCCAAGCCGCTCTCCCGCTTGTTTTGTCCTGTTTCGTAAGCTATCCACGCTAATGCGTCCATTCCGCAACGCTCACCCCCGTAGTGTGCGATCGACGGCCTAGCTATTGACCTTGCCAAGCCATTTCACTGGGAGAAATGCATAGCAGGCACGGCAGAGTGACAGGGGTAGAGAAACCATCCCAAACAACAGACAACTGAAAAAATGAACACTGTGAATTAAAATCTGTTGAACTGCTCGATTTACGATTGTTATACGCTCAACTTCAACTCGTCAGTAGCCCACATTTTCCAAGTTTAAAATCCGAGCATACTTGACTTTCCCGGCCGCATCTCTGGTCTTGACATAGAGAACCGAGGTCCTGTTGGTTCCAGCACGGCAGAGATGCAAGGTGGCTTGGCCACGATGATATATCATTTTCCTAGAGTTGGACAGCGAAGCACAGAGACGAGAGAAGAGCAGACAACAAGTAACGTCTCCTCTTTTGCTTACCTTGTCTCTTGAAGGCTCCCTCCAGTGACAGCTTTCTCAATTTCCCTTCCTACTCTCATTTTCACTTCTGGCCCAACTCGGAGGGTAAGTGAAAGAAAGGTGTCGCACAAGCAGCACCTCTTAGCACCCTAAAATCCTTCAAATAACTCGTTATACCTTGGAACTGTCAACCGAAGGTCTACCACATCAATCATGTCAGATTCAGACATCGAGATGCCCTCATACCCCGAAACTCCACCTCACACCAACCAAACCATCTCAGACTCACGAAAAACAGCAGATGAGGGTGAAGATGACTCTCCCTCTCCCAGAGAGAGATTTGGTAAACCCCTCAAACCGCGACCCAGCCGCGCTCACCGTCCACGAGCTGCTTCATCATCAACTCTCCCCTCCAGCAGGCGCTACACTACACCGCCTCCGCACCCCGGACAACATGTCACTGACGTTCCTTCCTACCGAGTCGAGAAACGTCGCTCTGCTGTAAGCGGCCATCAGCGAGCAGAAAGCTTCGAACACTACCTATCTTCTACCAGACGCCTTACGCGCCGCAACCCAAGCAACGATGAAATCACCACGGTCGGCTTTGCCAACGGCTTACTCCCTCGCCGAGGACAAGCCCTCGCGCCCACTTCTGGAAGCGTGCTGCGCGAATCGCCTCCGCTGCCCCGACGTCAGGTTATGGAAGAGCTGGGGAAGCGTGTTGAGGATCTCCAGATGACATCACGAGGAAGGTCTGACGGACCGCGGGCTCCAGGACCTCATTACGGTGTAGCATTTTCAACCCGTGCTATCTATATCTCATCCAGACGTCCAGGCAAAGCGCTCGACGAGGATGCATCACTCATCACACCGGCCTGCCACTGGTCGGATGAATCTGACTAGGGCACCATTTTGTTCCTGGCAGCTGCTGTGGGTCGCTTGTTTAAGACAGCATACCTAAGGAGGAACTGTTCAATCAGATTGACGGTTGAGAGTATTGTTGGAAATCTAGAATCATCGGCTTCTAGGTCTGGAGGAGGTTATTGATGGTAATAAAACTCATAAAAGCCTGGTATATTTAACCAAAGGAGTTAGCAAGGGAGATCTAAAAGTAACTAATACATAGATATTTGACCGGATTTTACTCTATTGATGCCTATTATGTTATAATGAACTGTCTCTTGAGTCTTCTACCACGGAGTGCGAACACAGTCGCACAGTATATTAACCACTGGTGTTTGCACAGATTTGGGGATTCAGGTGGAGGCCGGCCGGGGTTTTACGGGTCATTGATTCCCCGATAGCGTCCGTCGAAACCTCTATTTTGCATGGTCTCCTATCAGTTATTCTTTTAATTAAGAAATTTTGGCATTTCGTCAAAACCTGGCTCTTAAAATTTTCGATCACCAAGCAGAAATAAGTATACCGTGATCATTCATGGGCACAGTCTGGCAAGTTAACGAGCTCTAAGTAAGCAGAGATATGTTCGGCTGTAGTATGGCTGACATCGCTTGGTCAAGATACAAGACAACAAACAATATTTCAAGGGTAGAGGCCGGTCAAAAGATTCACGTGTTATTTAGTCATAATGAGTCCCAGACTTTAGCGCATATTCAGGCGACAATGTGCCTTTGTGACAACTCGCTTTCCCTTGTTCAGGAGTGTCGTTGCTGCAACATATAGTATTCTACTAGATGAGGCTAAGGTCATGTATCCTCCATGTATCCCGCTAAGGTTCGAGCTTCGAAACACTTATAGTAGACAAGAAGAGGGTGATTGAGAATGAATGTCAGCCGACAAATCATTGGGGACGTTGCATCAAGATCGGAATAGAGTTGCCGAACACCACTAACATGACCTTTCACTTTTATAGACCCAGAGGGGGAAATGGATGTGATTAGCGGATCTTATTACCCCGTACCCCGCCAATTTGTCCCCATGGGCAATTGGAAAATCAATTGGGAATAGAGAACCCCCAATGCACGATCTGCGAGACATATCTGGGATGGCTTCTGGCTGGTCGGGCTAGCGTGACACTATCTCCGGTCCGTTAGACCAGATCTCGACTAAGCTTGACTGATGGGTGGTAGAGTTTGGGGAAGTCTGGGGTAATATTGGGGGTGGATTACGGTTCTTTTACTTTGTCTTTTACGCTAGAGGAGCCTTTATCCAAATTGGGATGGTTTGGTGCACGCAGGGAGAGAAATGCAGGGAGAGAATTACAGGTCTCCGGCGGGCTGGTGCGTCAAAGTTCAGACGAATCAGATCGAGAAAGGTAACCAGTTAAGTGATGAATGGTAGACCTTGCAGGGACTCCGGGAACTTGGTCCATATTTCAAGTTTCATGATGACTGAGAATTGGGCGGACTCGGAATGAAAGGTCCCGAACCGCCGCACCTCAGAGACCAGCATTAGCCAGACAGGCAACATGGCAGACATAGAGAAACTGATCTGAGAAACAGTCACTAATGCATCGAATCATTCCGAGAAACACGAGTCAGTCACTTACAGCAAATTTCAGGGCTCCTCGTCTACCCTTGGCGAAACACTTTAACCCGTTTAGGCAATCCCATGCATTATCCCACGAATCACACAACAGCCCACCGACCTTCAAGTGCCGTACTGCCGAGAACTCGTGGGACGACCATGCCTGTAAATATTTCCGACGTGGAGAATTCCCTATTATAGCGCGACTTGCATGTTTCGAGCGTGCCGTATACCCAGAAGTGCCGACGCCGATTTGGACATGCTGAGTTAGGGGTATAGTGAGTGGAATGGGAATGACTACGTTTTGGCACGATGAGACGGAATTTGAATATTCCTTCAATGGGACCGGGGAATGGAATTGCAGTTGGAGAGAATAGACGATGATCTATAAAACATCATCTTGTGCCAGCTCGACATAGGGTCTGAATTGATTCATCGCCAAGCATTTCAACAGCTCTTTACATCATCTTGTCTTCATCTTACACGAATATCACAATGGTTCGAAACATTGCTCTCGCGGCTTTGCTCCCAGCGGCCTTGGCTCTGCCCTCAAGCTCTGTAAGCCAAACAGACCTTTCAACAACCATTCAATCACTAATAAACCGAAATACAGCTCCAGGAACGAGATGCCTGCACCGTGACTGCCTACTCTGGCCTCGCCACCGCCGTCTCATCTTGCACAAACATTGTCCTCAACGGTTTCCAAGTTCCGACTGGCAAGCAACTTGATCTTTCCAAGCTCAAGGCTGGTTCAACCGTTACCTTCAAGGGCACAACTGTAAGCAACTTCCTTCGTGTATCTGAGGTCTACTAAAGCTGAATGTCTTAGACTTTTGCCACCACTGCCGACAACGACTTTGATCCTATCGTCATTAGTGGAAGTGGCATCACCATCACTGGTGCATCTGGCCATGTCATTGATGGCAATGGCCAAGCGTACTGGGATGGCCAAGGTTCTAACAACGCGGACAACCCAAAGTATTTCCCCCCAATACCTGTTGTAGAGGCTATACTGACCTTACAAAGGCCCGACCACTTCATCGTTGTTAAGAAGGTTACCGGTACCTCAAAGATTACAAACCTCAACATCCAGAACTGGCCCGTTCACTGCTTCGACATCACCGGCAGTTCAGACTTGACTATCTCAGGGCTCATTCTTGACAACAGAGCTGGCGACAAGCCCAATTCCAAGAGCGGTGGCTTGCCTGCTGCGCATAACAGCGACGGTTTCGACATCTCGTCCTGTGACCACGTTACGCTGGATAATAACCATGTGTATAACCAGGATGACTGTGTTGCTGTCACTTCTGGTACCAACATCGTCGTTTCGAACATGTACTGCTCCGGCGGTCATGGTCTTAGTATCGGATCTGTTGGCGGAAAGAGCAACAACGTCGTCGATGGTGTTCAGTTCTTGAACTCGCAGATTGTGAACAGTGAGAATGGATGTCGCATCAAGTCCAACTCTGGCACAACTGGCACGGTTAGTAAACGCCCAACTCAATCCGTCATCCAGCCAGGCTAACTGAACATCAGATCAACAACGTTACATACCAAAACATTGCTCTTACCAACATCAGCAAGTACGGTGTTGATGTCCAGCAGGACTACCTCAACGGCGGCCCTACTGGAAAGCCCACCAACGGCGTCAAGATTAGCAACATCAAATTCACCAAGGTCACTGGCACGGTGGCTAGCTCTGCCCAGAACTGGTATATTCTGTGTGGTGATGGTAGCTGCTCTGGATTTACCTTCTCTGGCAACGCCATTACCGGCGGTGGCAAGACTAGCAGCTGCAACTATCCTACTAACACTTGCCCTAGCTAGGTCAAAGTGGGAAGGCTATCATTCTCTAGTCATGAACCTGAAGCGGGTAAAGAGGGGATATACTGTTTTGTTGGATTGCTGCGGCGGACGCCTGTGAGCTTGGGTCTATAGTTAGCATACTTATCTGCGAAGCAAATTCTCTGTATTGAAGCATTTTATTGAGCCTGCATCTGTCTATGCTTGAGAGGTGTCTACGTGGTGAGTGCTATCGAATTAGACTGCCACTAGTGAAAGGGCGTTGAGATAATCCTGTGTGTCTCCCTCGAAGGTTGCTGAACCTACCATCACCACATAGAATATACGTGTCAATTGAAGGTGTGACGATTTGTCCACTGGTCCTAACGCTGCGATTCACCTTGCCTGTCTACGATGGAAACTACTGAGTTATGGTCCTAAGACAGTCTCGTCGGTGCGGCTCTGTTCGCTTGGCTGGAAATAGACTTTTCTAGTAAATGTATTAATGAAACATTTTGGGAGAGGGATAATAAAGGGACAGAGAGAAATGTCTTTTATCCCGACGTTGTGCTGTTGCTATTGTCCTTTAGATTCAGAAAGTGGAATTGATGGCAATGATAAGGTAGTTCACAACGACAGCGGTTGGCAATGATACACTTCTCAAAAAAGAATCTCAATTTGCGTATGGAGGAATTTAACTATAGAGCTCGTCCTTTCGGTTCGTCGAAGCCACTGAGCATTCGTCAATCCGTCTCAAGATACCATCGCAAGCCCATAGCGTTTCCCAGCAGTTAACAAAGACCAGGCAATACTCATCGGCCTGTCTGGTAAAGTGAATCCTCCTCAAGATACCCTAAAACAATCCTAAAGTTTGCACTAAGATTGACAAATCTTAGGTAAACATCCTAAGTCAATCTTAGGTAAGTCTTCCAAGTCACTCTAACATAGTCATAAACTCATCATAAGAGATGTGGCACTCTCTAGTTAGGCAAACGGACATCATAGCCGTGTCGCGCGATGTCTTCCAAAAGCCACTGCATAGGGGTGGCGTATGTGACATCGAAACCGTTCGGGTTAGGCTTGTCACTCGCTGCCAAGCCCGCTGTCACGATACCCCCGATACGACCCCTAAGATCGAAGATGCAAGCCCCAGAATCGCCGCCTTTGGAGAAGGGGCTTTTCTTTTCGACACCAACAATACACCAATGATTTGAGACAATCCCATCAGTAGTTACAGCTCCAGGAGGATGAGGGTGGCGAACGACAGAACGGATACTGTTGGACTGTCCAAAAGTGACCCCGCTGCTACAACCAAACTTGACCACTACAAGACGCTGCTGGTCTGCTATACCGCTGACTGCAGAATTCTCCAGTTCGGCTTCAGAGATCAAGTCTGGCCCGATCTTGACTTCTGGCGATATATTGACGGGAAGGAGAGCGCCGTGGGTCACTGTGTCTTTGTGTTCTTTGAACCCGTCTCGGAACAGCTGGGTGACCGGTACTTTATTGGTGAGATCACTGAGACTGGTGGTGAAGTTCTCCTGCGAGAGTTCGACAAGTGCCCAATCCCGGATACGGTTAGAGTAGAGTTGCTTATCGTCGGTGTAGAGTTGAATACGGGGCGCAATCTCGACACGACCGAGGCCAAAGCTTCCAGCACTCGTGAGGTGATCGAAATGGGCCTGGAAAGAGTCCAATAGAGCTTGCTTCTGCAGAAGTATTGGGAGCTCGGCTTGGAATGCCGGGATGTTGTAGCGCGGGTGTATTGTTAGACGTATACTGGTTTCAATCGTAAGTTTCTCGGCAGGGAAATACCTGAGAAGGTCGAAAGTGGTACCAAGTGCGGGCTGGATGACTTGTTTGATATTATCGCCATTATCATGACGGCAATCGATGAAATCCTTTGGGAAGAGAACATGGCGACATGTAAGGGCGTAGGTCTTGCTGTCCTTGCCTCGTAGGTAGAGACCTTTTGTTCCCTTGAAGGTTTCTGGCACCCCGATCGATGTTCCAATATATTCCGAGACGTGATGACTGAACTTGAACTTGATGTCGTCAACATCGTTGTTGAAGGGGCCTGATTCGAGGCGTAAAGCTTGCTGGTCAGTAGTCGGGCATGAGGCAGTAGTCGGGCATGAGGCAGCTGTCGCTACAATACTCTCTTTTACCTCGACTTCAACATCATCAAGGGCGAAGCGCGCGAGGATCTGTTTGCACGACACGATAACAGCTTCCGCCCGAGGGAAAGGAGTCGAGTTCGGAGACACTGAAATCAGCATGGTGACTGGCCCCTCGAATGTTCGTCCAGGAACCTTGTAGTTGACCTCGTACCCGACGCGCAAAATATCGATGGCGGTCCAGTCGATGTCAGTGAGGGTTGCGATAATCAGCGACTGAAGGCTTCCTCGTGGGTTATTCCAAGGTTGCTGGATGGCGTGGCCTGTAGCTACAGACAGCTTCTTATTTCCCACAAATTCGTGGGGTTGGGGCCAGGGCGTGGAGCTGGAGCGCGCGATGAGCTTTGGGCAGGTTGGAAGGCCGCAATAGTACAGGTCGCGTTCTCGTTCACTAGGCTCCTGAAGAGGCATATTTACTGGATGAAGTGGGGATGAAAATACTCAAGACTGACTAGGATGGTGATGGATATTGCTGGGAAATGGGTTGGAAGTCTTTGGACGAAAGATGCTAAGAAGAAGCAAGTTGAGAAAAAAGTCTAGCTCTCGAAGAGTCAAGATCGCTAGATATTTATATGCTGTGAGCGAAAATCGATAAGTGGGGCTAGACAGGGTGATTCACGAACGAAGGTAAATATTCTTGATATGTCTTTTTAAGGCGTCTTAAGCTTTAGGCATCAATCAATGGCCACTGGCAGACTTTGTACCGGGCTTAAGTTCAGTAACGCAAGATATTGCTATATCAGCGTTTGTATGTTCGATCTAGTTGTTGTAAGAATCGATCGGTAAAGTGATCCGTATGACAGTGTCTGAACATAGAACGAAATCGAAAGGTATAAGGGAACTTTGGCCGATGGTAGCATGTCATTGTCTGTTTCCGCGATACTCGAAGCTAAAGTCGGGCTGGATGTTGTTCCAGAAAGCGATATGTGTGGCCATGAAGCGGACTCACCAATGCCGTACAGTCACTTGTCCGTGATACCGCCAAGACTGTTGAAGGTGTGACACTTTGAATATTGTGATGTGGCCATTTGCACACTTTGATCTACGTTTTTTACAGTTCTTTTGGAGTGTGTTCAAGAACGCAGGAAATTGCTTTGTCGGTATTTGCATATTCAATCCGGGTGTTCTTTGAATTGACCTTAGAGTGACCTGTGCAACAATGTCTGAGCACAGAACACACCCTTTGCGATTCCAAGGCCTGGAATATTTAAATACGCTGCCGACCGCCAGCAAGAAAGTCTATCATCTCATCTTCCCAACAACCACCAATCTGACAACAGAGATAACAACCATTCTGAAAAATACAAGAATATCTTCTACTAAGATAAACACTACATACACAACATCAACAACTCGCCACTATCTCAACACCACCATCATCATGGACTCATTTCACGGCATGATCCAGGACTTTGACGCAACCATGAGCATGGAGTCATTTTTAGACGTTCTCGTCGAATTTGAATTTGGAATTAAAACCCTGACAAAGGACTTGAAGTCTCAGGATGTGAATCAAGTCACTGAGCTTGTGAATCTACACATAAAAGGCATGAAGAGTATCGCATCTGCATTTCAGGTCTCGAGTGCCAATGATCTTAACGATCCAGACCTTCTCGGGGAGTTCCACAAGCTTCTTCAGCTGACGGAGTTCGACGCTAAGCTTGCATACACGCAAATGGACCGCGAGGAGGCTTTCAAATACCCCCGGTTGACTACCAGCAACTGCGAGGAGCGTTTCGAGATATTACGGGATTCCATCGAGTATTTTGTTGATTTCCTGATTGAAAATAACCCTAGCATGCGCGCCTGCATCCCATCATTCACAAAGCTTGTTGCAACGTTCACAATGCTTGTGAAGGAATATCTCAAACTGCACCACCGCCATTTCGCCATGCAGGTTGAGGGGGTTATCGAGGACAAGGCAGAGGGCCCAGATGCGCAGCACTTGAACAAGGAAGAGGTGCTGGGCTTAGTGTCTCGTTCGTTCTCGATAGAGTTCATTGGCCACTGCCTCCGTCACTATCATCAAAGGAAACCCCTTGAAGCTGTTTCCGTCAAGCTAACCTGGGACAATAACAAACAGGAATGGATCGCCAAGAAGGAGGAATGGACTGATGAAATTGTGGCGGGATTAGAGGGCGATGCCATTCAAGTCTTGATGATCGAACCCACACAGTTGCTCTATTCCCAATACAAGGGCAAGAAGCAGTACGACGATAAGAATGACATTCCTTGTCATCCACTGCTCCAGCGATGCAAGCTTGATCTGTTGGACCGCGAAGAGGGTGCTTTGCACTGGAGTCTTGGAGGCGTTGTTGCTTGGAAGTTCTACGGGCAGCACGAGTGGATGGATCGCTTTGGCCATGTCATCGATTCATGTGAGTACACGATTAGCAACAGAAAGCTCAGGTAGGAGAGAGTCAATGAGGGTTACTTAAGTATGCTTGTGGTATCATAGGAGAGAGGGGGACTGAGTATATGGGAAATCTTTTACACAAGGCGCTCGTCGTATGTGTCAAGCTATGGAATAGAAACTGTCCGTAAGTTTTGATTTACCGAATACAACTGACTGAGTCCAGAAGGACCCTTGTGAACTGTCGTGAGAAGTGAATGTGTATTGGCCTCTTTTAACCTAAAGGCTTGGCGAGAAGGACACCGCAGTGATAACAAAGATTTGGAAGCCAGTCATCGCCCAAGTCCTTGATCCCAAATCTTGCTGGGAGTAACCCTAACTTTTAGAATAGATTTAATTTCTCCAGCGGATATATCCACCATATTAAGTACATCTTTATTAGTCGTCCTATCGAGTGTATGTGTAGTCCTGTCTAGAACCAGTTCGGTTGCCTTGGGACAGATACAACATTCGGAAAGGCCCCGCATCGTGAGGCCGGTCAAGACGACACTATCTCAAGCCAGTATTGGGCTTTAAAGCTAGTTCATTGAGAGAGTATTCAAAAGTCTAACGAGCTATTCAGAACTTCGTCTATGCAAGCTATTCAGCTTAACACACTCAGGCGTGTATAGACGTGAGGCCCAGAAGTCCAGGCTACGTTCAAATTCCCAATCGATCAATTATTACTGCATATATCAAGCATACTGGAAACTCGTCGACAGTGAGTTAGGAACTGTTCATAACTTTGAATGTGTATTTCTGGAATGCAAATCAAGACAAAGGCCGATACTTGTTCTGGTGAACAGAGGTATTTGTTTGACAGTCGTGTGTACCTTTGCTTATCTATGAACACAATCTATTGCCACATTCAACTTTCACATCATGAGAATCACCAAGTGGTTCAGATCAAGACACAAAGAATTCATTGTTAATACAAGCAAGAAAGTAAAATGGGTAGAGCAAGATAACTGCTTGTCCACAAAGGTGTGTCCCAATAATCAAAGTACAATCCGTAAAACTCCAAAGCAATACCTTCACCCTTCATTCATCCAGCAACGGTCGATAACTTATCACCTAACGGTCACATGCATTGAATCTCCAACCCTCAATCTCTCACTGGTCCTTCTGCTCCTCGATCTGACCCCAAAAGCCATCGGATGCGACGTTCCACGGATAGAGAATGTCAGCGAGCCTGGCCGACTCCATCTGCAAGTCCAATCTGTCGATCTTTCTGCGAAGAGCCAGCCGCTGGATCAGCATCATGTACATTTGATGACAGATGCTGTCCACGATTCCAAAGCATTCCTCTCGTTCCTTGGCGAGATGGCGGATACGCTTCTCTAGTTCCATTCGCTTGGCGAATTCGTCCGCGGGGCCACGAGGGGTAGGATACTCTCGCTTCAGGATTTCGTTCAGGTTGCCAAGTGTTTTTTCAATCTTGCCACGGCGGGCGTGGATCTTGCACAACTCTTCGAACGCGGCCTGGCGACTTTTCTCGATGTTCTCGATCTGCTTCTTGATCATTTCTTGGGTATTATGATGGGCCAGTTCAGGGCCGGTAAATGGTCTCCCGCCCAAAGGTGGAAGAGCATCGTCGTAATCAGTCTGTAATTAAGTTAGAGTGTGATGTGTTATTTATTTAGGAACTTACACAGCTGGGGTCACTGTGCTCAGTTTTCCCAAAGTTCAGGCATTTTCGCAGGCCGTAGAGAAGGGCAACGATCATAATGATCGGAAGGATAAGCTCTGTGCCCGCAGGCACATCGACAGAAAGGGTCATTGCTATTATGAGAAGATATTTTTGGTCAACAGTTAAGTGGAGAATGAGATTCTTGGTTGTTGAGGTTGATGTGACTGCTGTGATGGTGAGGGAGGAAGGAACAAGGAAGAAGGAAGGAAGACGAAAGGCTGCTTCTTATTCTCTGTGGTTGTTGTGACGGAACAACATAAATCATGCTTGATGCAGTGACACTGGCAGAGTGTCTAGTCAAACGTGCATTAGTGGCTGCTTGGACGCGTCCTGACATCAACGTGCTATTGGTCGAACTGTCAATACCGGTCTGGCAGTGACTGCTGTCAATGCGCTCTGGCACTGGTAGACTTTCTGACATTGCTTGATCTGTGACGAGCAATGTCATGGTTGGTCCTTGTCCCGCGGTCTTTGCAAACCGTGCATGATATTCATAATATACCAGATCTAGCCTGAGAAACTACAACAGCCCACATACTTTCATGTTATCCTGGTGGCTACGCATAATACTAAGTAGTAGTGCAGAGGGATGCTGAGATAAAGTTTGAGTGGCGACTACTACCAGTGGAAGCTTACGATCTAGGTTGCCATAAAACTTAAGGCCGAATAATCCGTAAAATGAAGTCAAGTCGCAACTGGCAGTAGCGACACAGTTTCCAGTTGTTGTATGGGACGAGAGAATACCGAGAGTTGCGACTAAAGAGTTGGTGGATGGACGTTTGCTATGAATTGTACTTGAGGAACTACTTAATACCAACATGGCAGTTGAGCCAGAACTCGATGTCACAGGAGACATGGTGACCCTCGTACCACTTCCCCAAGCTCCAATCCATCATTCCCACTCTCACGGTATAACTTCTCACAACGCGACTGCAAGCGCGCCAACAACACCAGCAACTATACCAGCAGTCCTAACCATCAATCCTACCCCAGCATTGCTCACATCAACAGTCGCCAAAGGAGCACTTCCCGTCACAGTACCATTAGATTTGCTAATCGGAACCGCGTTATAGTCAATGCCGTTGCTGCGGGTAATAGTCGACACAATCGTCAAGTTCTCATGCTCGGTCGACTCGGGGGAGTCTGAGATAATGTCGGTCGTCATTGGGCTAGTAGCCGTGGCGGCAAGGGCAGAAGTGATTTCAGGCTGCGCTGCGATAGGGAGGGCGACGAGAAGAGCTGCGAGGGCGACTGATCGTGCCATTTTGGTGTTTTTAGTTATTTGAAGTTGAAGAACGAATGTTAAAGAGAGACCTTAAGAAGAAGTTGCATTTGCAAAAGAATGTAATTGTTGTGCATTTCTATTTGTATGGGTACTGATCAGTATTTATGTTCTTAAGCCCCTGTATCGGTCACATCGCGGTGTATCATTCAGCTAAACTCAGACATTTATACGATAAAAGATTGGAATAATTGTTCCACTCTGATCCTAAAGGCTATTAATAGCGGTAATAAAATGAATTGTGTTAAGCGACGTCCTGTCTATTCCCGTTAGAGACCATGCCAAGAATTCCAGTCCAAGCGAAGAGATTCTCCTTAACAAAACGTCACGACCCACAAATTGGTGCCGATAACAAGTACCCTATCTTCGAAAGGCAACAAAGTGAGACTCAAGACAGGGGATCAAAATAAACTTGTCTTGATAGAGAAACAGTCTGCAAGGAGCCGGTCCAGTTGCCTGACACGCTCGGCATTACTCAGCGATGCAGAATTCTCTTGAGATCGCAGAGTATCGCCATCGGAAACAATGCATCTTGAACTCCAAAGAAGACGAATTTGCAATGTTCGATCGGCCGTGCTACAAAATGCATGTGACATCAGAATCATGTCTGTCTATGCTACTTGTGGGATTTTGGATAATGGGGACTAACTATGATGACCTCGCGACTATTGATTCTCCATGTTCTCAAAGGCCAGGCGCTTGTATGATCTAGGCTTGAAAGTACTCTTTTCTCAGCTTCTCATTATCAGAATTATGAAAAATGCCTGTTTTCCGCCGTTTGTCACCAAAATCTGGCACTGGATTACTGTTCTGTGTTCTTTTCTTTGTTCTGTAGTTTAGAAACCCATAGTGAACATCGAAATGAAAAGAATCTGAACGATGGATGTTTAAAACCTCCCACTGCGAAATATACCTATAGTCTGCAGACCAGTGGGCTAACGCGTCTTATGGTCTGTTCTGTTAAATTAATGACAGTGGCATATCCTTAGGGGATGCCCAAATTCTTTTACTGAATAGCAATTGTTGCAACACTGGAGCATATTCTCCTTTCTGTTGACTATCCATTGGACTATGAAAGACTGCTGTCTCCTTACCAACACTAACCCTCCCGATTCTTGACCGAAGACTTGCTATTTTGATACTACTGGCGATCACAGCCACGACATCATGGCACCTTACATGCAGAACGAAATCGAATACCTGGTCCGCCACAGAGTAGACCAGGAAAGCAAAACTGTCGAATTTCACGTGCAGTGGGTCGACGGCCCACGATCTTGGGAGCCTGAAGAGGTTATCCAACGGCTTGATCACGAAATTATCTATGACTACTGGATGGATCGTGGTGGTCGAGATGAGGCGACAGGCCTGGAACAACATCACGTCTTCAAGGTCAAATGCAAGGGCTGGAAAAGAGGCGAATGGTGCTATAACTGTCATTGGGTTGGATACCCGCCTGATCAGGATACTTGGGAGCCAGAAGCAAAGATCATGGACATCGCTCCGGCCGCTATACGGGATTGGGAGGCCCGCGAAGCCGTCCGCCAAGCGAAGGTAGCAGCTCGAAAGGCAGCTGCGGCGGCTGCGAACCAACAAAAGACTGACGAGAGACCGTAGTGGCGGATCATTGGGGGCTAAGTCGAGATGGAAGCGACGCCGTTTCTGGAAGTAGGACAAGTGTCGGTTGGTGTGTTAAATAGCGAAGTGTAGACCCTACAGATTCCTTGGGGGACACGATAGATAACTTAAGAGAGATTAAGAGACTCAATTCGTCGTATTCTGTAGTAGATTGACCTCAACCTTTTCCTATTATTCCGTCACGTGTAATAACCAGGTTGGAAGTAAACCTGAAAAAGCCAGAGTATTGTGAGAGGATCTTAGCTGCTTACTGCCAGGACTCACTTGTATGTTGAGCTTTGACCGCAAATCAAAGGCGGAATGAGATGGACCTTGGAAATAAATATGATATCCATGTCTAGCCCCAGGGATGCCCGGGCAACAAATCAACTCATTAGTGACCAAATCATAGCCTTCGTCCCCAATAGAGAAATCCGATGCTTGGATATGCAGGCGCGTCAAGTGTATGCGAATACTATACCTTGCCCGAGTCTTAAACCTTGATAACGTTGACTACATTATGGGAACAATTGTATCTAGTATCCGGTACATCCTATTACCTTACAAGACGTAATTGCGGGTTCTGGATTGGGCATCTTTCTCTTCTACTGTGCGGATCGTTCTGACAAGCATGTAAGTAAAATGTATCTCGTCACCCAACGTCAAGCAAACCCTTGCGAACTTACTGTGCCGTATACAGAACACGGCCGTTAAACACTTCTCTACGTGTTTCGTGACAGACAAATGGGCTATGTTCTTGAAAGGAGGTTTAAAATAGACAAAGCGTACAAGTGACGGTCTTACTGCACAGCGACTTATCTTTGCGACACAGGCACTCGTTTGCCTGATATGTGCCATGTTCGCTATGTGTCAAATTGTATAAAATGCATCTTAGGGATCAAATAAGCCTACACCAGAATAGAAGGGTTTGACATAACACCCGAATAGTAAACGCAGTTCCAAAATCGGTACTACATATCTTGATACAATATGGCCGCTAACGAGGACGACCAAGAGTACGAAATCGAGCGTTTCATGCGCCACAGAGTCAACCGAAGAAAAAAGACAGTCGAAATTCTCGTCAAGTGGACAGGCTCCGGCTACCCAACGTGGGAGCCCGAGGCCCTCCTACAAGAAACCGCTGGCCGCACATTGTATCAGTATTGGGATAAACTCGGTGGCCGTGGTGTAGCCACGCGTCTTCGAGATTATCATGTATTCAAGATCCTTGCCAGAGTGTGGAAGAAAGGTGCATGGCATTACAACTGTCAGTGGGTGGGATACTCGGATTTGAAGCAGGATACTAGTTTGGAGACCGAAAGAAAGGTAAGGAGGATTGCCAGGAATGTGCTTGCTGAGTTTGAGGCTATTCACGGACCTACTAATCGGAACACTCCAGCGGCGAATCCCTAGTTCATGATTTAGATAGAAGAGTTGAGCCGTTGGGAGGTATGTCAAAGCCAATCAATTGGCTCTCTGATCCAATCTCAATGGGAGTTCATTAAACAGCAGCAAACCATTCGGCCGTTGATGGTTGTGATGAACAAGTTGAAGTACAAGTAAAGATTTAGAATGAACACTTATTTTCTGCTACAAATGCTTATCTACATAGATTCGGCTATGAATAAAGGGTTTGTAAAGCCAAGATACCTCTGAGAAATAATCAAATAGGAATACCTAGCACTAGACACTTCTACAAAAGTGACCATGTCTTCACCAACTAAAGTCACCAGCCCCAAGCCTTGTGCAACATGCGTCATGCCCTCGTTTAGGGCTAATAGAACAGAACTGTACTCTGGAGTCTCCATAGCGATTAAACATACCATCAATGCTCGGTGATGTTAAAGATAGAGATAGTAGCACGTATTTGTTCAACAGCGTAGCCATATCTAAATGGGGCGAGAGATAGTGCCATACTACGACGTGGTTGTCATACCGAGACGGTTCTCAACGCCCACTGGCAATCAGATTTCTTGAATTCCAAGTTCATTCTCAACAAAGGGATTGCAGAGTTAGCTCAGAGACGAACGGTAAAAACGTCGGTGTCGGATAGATAACTCGGTTGGTCAGCCCTTCAAAAATATTCTTTGTTCGCACGGAATTAGAAAAACACTAAGTCTCTTTATATTTATACGGTGCCCAGAACATCAATTAGTACAAAGGGTATTGAGATACAAATCAATCCGTGTTCAGTACTGCTATTATTACCTGGCCAAGAATAAAAAGGCTTGTCGAGGGGGAAACTTACGAACCTTTGTAGGCAGTGAACATTACACTGAAACGTCACAAATAGATCGGACAAAGACCTAAAATACGGGATGCATATATATCAGTGCTCAACTATCGTATATCTTCACAATCAGCAAGCATTTCTTCAAAAGCCAATAACAACTAAGCAACTATCAACTAAGAAAGCAAGCATGGCCGAATCACAAATTAGACCACTATTCAAATCGCACCCTGATATCTACCAGCGGTTTCTCGATCAATTTGACTATTCAATAGATCACCTCGACGACCCAATTAGAGTATGCGTCCGCTCTTTAGATAACATCATCCCACGACTACATGGAAATGGAATAAATGACACGATCATTGGATTCCATCTTGAGGACAGTCGATACTTCCTATCCAGTGCTGGGGAGGACGAGCACCTACATCCCTTTTGCTATCTCGAGTGTTCAAGTTTGGAATACAGACCAATGGCGCGGTTTTATCCTCGACGTAAACATGGCTTTTGGGAAACAGGTGGCTGGCCCCTCGAAAGCAGCTGGTTAGACAGATATAGACACCAAATCTTACCCGAGCTCATAGACTTATCTGATGACGCAGAGAAAGAAAAGCGCCTCCGTGGACTCAATCATCCACCTTTAGCCAATCCATGGGAAGATTATGGTACTGTCAATCCATTGCGTCCCGCTTCGATTGACCTATATATCTCCCACATGAAACCATATCAGTTAGAAGAGCTGTATTCACTACGCTACATCAAGCTACGGAAATACTCTCGAGACCACAACATGGGACATGAGGAGGCTCACAAAGAGGCCTACAACCGCACATCGGAACAGTATTGGGAATGGAGGAATCGGACAGTGTGCAGGGAATACATGCAGCTGACAATCACTCGACGCGATGAAGCCATCACGGCACGCAGTGAGCCAACGACGGACTACGAAAATGAAAGTGAGGATGGTATGGATATCGATGACGAAGACGTCGCCTTGTCTCCGGTGGATGAGATGTTTGGGCTAGAGGTTTACGGTGAGCCTCAGGGATGGTTACAGAAGTCCCGGAAACGTCTTTTTGATGATGATGATGACGACGAGGCCAATCAAGATGTGACTAATAAGCGAGGAAAGTTTACACATTGGTGAAAGTAGGTTCTTGAAATAGAGGACTTTATAATGCCTTTCTGGATCGAATTCATTGGGCTGGGACTCCTTTGCTGCATAGCAAGGAAGAAAGGTAGGTCTTTGCATTTTTATATCACCAAGTTATATACTATTGAATGATAAATTTACTATTCTGTAAACTGAAGATGATGCTAGCATACCGAGCTAGAAACTTTGCAATGATGACACTAGAAACAACTTCCATATTTTTACTTCTTGTGAGACACCCCAGAATGCACCAGTCTGCAAAGAGCTTAGCAATTGAACCGTACGTTATTTCAGGGCTCTAGCATGCTCAAGAAGCAGGTTGATTCCGCAGCGTGTTAAAGCTGCGTATCTTTGACTGTTTTTCTTAGATAACATACTCGCGGCGGTTATCAACACATGCGGGACCATACATACCTACTACCATATCGCATGTTGTCTCAGTGTTTCGAGATATAGCCGGCTTTGACAAGGGCTCATTGGATACATTACTTAGCCTACAAAGTTATCCAATATTGGCAGAAAACAACCAGCAGCCTGATTTCTCATCAGAATAGAAAAAAGGGAGAAAAAATGATATCACGAGGGAGGGTAACAATAAACTTGCGATACGAGTTGTGTTTCTTAAGTATAACTATCAGTGCAGTACATTTGCGCTATTTATGAATACGCCTAGTGCTTTCGGACTTTTACCTTCTTGCTCGACGTATCCCCTTGAGCAGGTCAACGTCTACCGGAACAATGCCACACTTATCGAAGCCAATATTGAGTGGACATCACCAGTCATGTTCATCAGAAGGATCTTTATCTCAACAACTTTCAAACTTCTGGAACGAGGTGACCATAGCGGTTCATCCACGCCTCAGTTCCGTGGTAGTGTCAAGCGACCACTAGCCCAAACTCACTCATTTCCACGGAGTCGGGAATTTGAATCTCATCCATCCAGTCTGGGAGCAAAGGGTGGGGTGTTGGTGCCTGCATCTCCAGAACAGGTCCCGAGTCCCAGTATTCATATCTGAGTCGCTCACGAGTCGTTGTGAGGATCTCAACGTCACCCTCCTTGAACAAAAAAGACGACTCTCCCTCGGCGTCGGGAATCACGGGCTTGTAGGCAAAGCACCCAGGTCGGCCTTCTACATGAACAGGAATCAGTCTATGCAGCTGAAGTCCCAATGGGAGAGCCCACCTACGGACCCGAGCCTTTCTATAATGAGCTAAAACGTCTGAGATTACATTAGGGGTGGGTGGAAGTAGTAAATACTTTTTATGTGCAGCAAGCTGCCCTTGAGCCCACTCCTGAAGTGTTCTTGCTTATCATTCTCATCTTCCGACAATTCCGTCGCGACAGACTGAAAGGATGAACCACTGCCGAATGAATCTTTGACGGAAGCCATTGCAGCGGCCACCCGATGGAGACTGCCTCGGAATTGAAACCTTCGGCGCTGACTTTCGTAAGGAGGTGGAGGCTGGTTGGGAACAGCAGCATTTGGCACATAAGGCTGGCCATGATATTCCAGCTCCTTGATAGCAAGACTTTCGAGATATATAGCCAGCTCGACGAACAACTCTTGGGGGTTATAGGGCGAGAAGCAAAATTTGGCAGGCGGTACGCCAGCTTTGAGACTCATGAAACGGTCGTGACGCTCTTCTTCTGTCAACTGACGGTGGTGTCCTGTCTCAAGTTCACTCCGTTTGATTATGTTGCTTCCGTCAACATCGAAACGCATGGACCGCTGATAGTCTCGTACGTATTCTATAAACTCGGCTCTGTTCATGGAAAGAAGAAAATCATCAGCGTTTGCGATCAGACAATCAGACGCAAGGCTCCGAATAGCTTCCATACAGCTGATGCATTGCTTACTGAACTGCTTCGTGGAGAGATGCGCAAAGTTATTTGCAAGATCCTCAAAACGGAGTTCGAGGCTGTCCAATCGATCCTGCATGACCTCCATCTTGATTTTCTGTAACTGCTCCTCCATGATGGCGATGAGGAGACGTGGGTGTAGAATATTGGAGTTATGAGGTAGGGTCGAGGAAGTGGTGTAGCGGGTAGCAAAGGCTCAGAGTGGACTTGCTGTTGCGGTTGAAGATGTTGGCAGAGATCTTAGTACTTATAGCGTTGGTGATTGAATTGCAATGGCACTGTTTTGAAGTTCATGATGTTTACCTACCAACTGTACCGGGTAGTTCTTTGGAACAAAGAGGTCACAGCTGTTTACGCATGAGAACAAAGGTTTATACAGGCTTGGAACAGTGTTCCACGCATCGTTCCCACTCAATTTTCTGAACTGTCACTCACTCTGCATAGCTCAATTGGTAATTCTAACATTTCTCTCTGTTGTTCAGCACCTCTGCCTAAAACTCTACAGGACATACTTACGATAACAAACAAAAAATTAAATGTAGCATCTTTAGTCTCAACTTGAAAAAACAGTGCATTCGTCAAGAAATCACTAGCTACATAATTATTACGATCCTATAGATCCGCTTTCACAAAATGACCTCAAAAGGAGGTAAACATACGCAACGGCAATATTTGTCAAACGCCGCTCTGAAGCGTTGCCCCCAACGAGATGATTTGTCATGGTACCGAACAGTGTCAATTGGATAATGCGCTACCGAAGCGCTGGATTGGTTGGGCTTACCCTGCGGCAGCTTCACCAGTCAGCTCGCTTATAAATGACGGCGGTCAGCGTCATAACGGGCTAACTACATAAGTATTCCGAGTCAACATCTACAAGCAGCAGACATTTAATTGGTATGCTAATATGAGGAATCGTTCAAAGGGCGCGCCCAGAAGTCTAAAGGAGTTTGTTGGGTGGCTATTCTGCAATTGCACAAGTCGTTAAATATGAGACTCAATCGCCGCATTCAACTTGAAATCATGTCAAAGCACGACAATCAAGTAAAACAACGAAACTCAAAAAAGTCCCAACATTTCTTTCCAAATATTAACCAGTATCTACTTAAATAATGTCTGCTACTATGAGAGCTATCCTGATCTCCGAGTTCGGTCCAGTCGAGAACTTGTTCATCAAAGACGTCCCCAAACCATCAGCAACAGTCCCCGGCACAGCCCTCATCCGCATCAAAGCCTTCGGCATCAACCACGCAGAAATGCACATGCGTCGCGGCGAATGGGCAGAGTCGGTACCTATAAGCGGCATTGAGTGCGTAGGAATCGTCGAAGAATGCCCAGGTGGAGAATTTACTCGAAGCACACCAGTCGCAGCGCTCATGGGCGGTCTTGGTCGGACAATACCCGGTAGTTACGCAGAGTATACCGTCGCAAATACTAGCAAAATGGTCGCTTTGGGAGACCCTGGAGAAGAACTACGGTTGTCTTGGGCAGATGTAGCTGCGCTGCCTGAAAGCTACGCTACAGCTTGGACGTGCCTGTTTCGGAATCTGGATCTTCAGCGCGGACAGAGGATTCTAATTAGAGGTGCGACTGCGTCTTTTGGGATAGCGGCTGTTAATCTCGCTGTTGACGCAGGGGTTGTTGTTACGGCGACAAGTCGTAGAGAAACCAAGTTTGCCATGTTGAAAGACCTCGGAGTCGCGGAGACAGTCCTCGAAACGCGCAACTTGAGAAATCACCTTCTCGAGAATCAGGACTTCAAAAAGTTCGATTCGGTTCTAGATCTAGTTGGCAACAGTACAATCGTCGACTCACTACAACTAGTCCGTCGCGATGGCCGCGTCTGCTTAGCAGGATGGCTAGGAGGGTTAGATCCCATCAAGGGACCTGCTGGGCCTGATGAATCACGGGGATTCAATCCGCTGCTACAAATGGCAAGCGGGGTTCACTTGAGCTTCTTTGGAAGTTTTGTCTTTGGGACGGAGGAGTTCCCAGTTTCGGATGTCCCGTTGAGGAGTATCATGCTGAAGGTGGCGGAGGGCAAGATTGATGCAAAGCCGTGGAGGGTCTTTGGGTTTGAAGATATACATGCTGCTCATCGGGCTATGGAGAATGGACATACGAATGGGAAAATGGTGGTCACGGTCGAGTAGTCAATGAAATAGGTACAGATTAAGTTGCTTTACATCGATCGAGAGCACTAGCTACTGCAATACTTGTCAATGTTGCAAGTAGCCCTGGATGTAGTCATTAACATTGCTGAGAATGACGTCGCTGAGTCCTGTAGTCGTCTTTAAACATGACCTCTTCCAAGGCTCGTAATTGATGCTGAGCGTCGAGTGGGCACGCGAGCAGCATCCATCAAACTGAGAGCAAATGCTGGTGTCGAAGTGCGACAGATCGTCTCATCCAATCAGATCGCGCCTCGATGGCTCAGTGGTAGAGCGTGTCACTAGTAATGACAAGGTCCACGGTTCGATCCCGTGTCGAGGCAAAATACTCCTACATCCGTGTATCAGTTCTTTTTACATTTTTTGCAACCCATGCTGATAACAGAAGTTCAATCAGAAACACAATCATGAACGTGAGACTCCAAAGACACCCTGTATTTTCTTTGCTATCTATCTCAGGTAATCTCGGATAACATCCTCAGGTACATCCTTGCCCAAGTAGTTCGGCACCCTCTCATACATCTCCCAAGCACTTCTCTTCATAAAGTTCGTCTGCTCCCTAACCCAACCTTCAAACTCACTCCTCTCAACCATCTCCCCCCTCTTCTCCTTCTCAACCAGCGTCTCCAAAACTGCATCAATGCGCCCCCTCAACCTAAGCAGCTTCTCCTGCAGGAAGATATTACAAAACGTCGGGATATCATCATTCCCCAAGTCTACGCTACGAAGCGACGTATACTGATCATCCAAGTTCGGATCTGCAAACGCATAGCTACTCACCATGCTCAATCTCTCCGGTACATTCGTCGCGCGCAAAGCAGCATGCTCAGTACATCCGCCCTGCATAATGACGGCGCCTCCCACTCTGGGACTCTTCACTTTCACGATGGAGCCGTCTCCAGTGCGTATGGCTGTCTCGCCGCCTAGCATGCTGCTTGTGTCGCTGAGCATGACGACGCATACAACTGGGACTTGGTCTTTGTGCCAGGCGTCGATGGGTATATCGTCGTAGCTGGACTTTTGCATCTCTTGTGGTGAGAGCGGGGCTGAGGGTGTTTCGGTGAGTTTGTAGACGCCGAGGAGACCCTCGGGGCCGAGTTGGATGTTTACGAGTCCGAGATCGGCTTCTCGTCGCAAGAGACGGAGGCCGAAACCAGCGGCGTGATCGATGGCAGCTTGCGTCGCAGGATGTTGCCACGCTTGTAGCGTAAACTTTGCTGTCTTTGGCGATGTCTTTAGTCTTAGTATCGTCACAGTGATGTTGGACTCACCTTTTCATGACCCGCGATGTAGGCCGGTGCACGATCCCATGAACGGAGATACTTGTCGAGGATCGGTTTGCTCAGCATCTCACGACGCAGCATGCGCACGCCTTCTTCCGAGAAGAGCTGAAAAGGTTCTGTGACGCAGAGATCAGGTGCATTTTCTGGCTGCGGCAGACCAAGGTCCTGAAATGTGTGGCGTCGAGTAGGGGGCTGGAAGGCGAGATGGATGGCGGGATCAAAGTCCGGGAGGTCAAGATCGTTAAGAGCGGTGAGGGATGGAGGGGAAATGGTTGCCGGGACCGGAGCTACTTTTGCAGACATGTTGTTGAGCGTCTAGAGCTGGAGAGTGATAGGTTTCGTTGATTCTGAAGCAAGAAATTGACACTGCGAAATGGCAAGTCCTGTATACCAACAAGATTGTTTTTAGACCAATGCAGGGCCATTTGAGCCTTTTATCATTATTACCAACCTCGTAAATGATCCTTTATCGGCGTCGCTTGCTGAAGGGGGGAGGGGCGTTATGTTAGTCTCTTCTTATATCATTTCCTATTCTGGTAATGGTATCCTGACTCCATCGCTGGGCTTATCATCTGACGCTTCGTGTCAGATAAGACACCAAAAATAGGGCCGGCAATTGAAACGCCACTACATTTCTTATCACGCCCACTTCTCCGCACTTACCCCACACGTAATGGCTTCAGAAGTACGTGGAGTCAGCTTCTGAGAGCAAGAAAAGGCTTGATCCTCCTCGTTGCTGCATGCCGATTGAGATCGTGAGAGTCACGTGACATCTGAAAGTGGTCATCAATCCATCAGGATCTCCCTTGCTTTGATCATCTTAAAGGCAGCTGACATCAGAATGATTGTTGATCCGGCTTACTCTTGTGAGATTAGGAATCCTCAAGGAATTATGACAACTAGCATGATCATTTAGCCGAGAGTATAGTCGGCGGGATTACAACGCAACTCTGGCCCAAGGCAGTACATCAAACCATTTCTTTTCTGCAGTGCGCTACATACAGACTATTTTCTCATAACAATATGAAGGCGCCTGCCCGATGCTCATGTAGCGTATTTGTCAGTATGCAACCGCCAGAACCAAGCCGATCTCTTTCCACTGCGCCGTAACCGTCTGTCTATATCTCCGATCCACTGAAAGACCAGTCAATCGTCAGTCAGGGGCTCAAGACCTTCGGGACCATAAAGGAATCTGTCAAATGACGTGGGGAACAACTGCACTGCCGTAGTAAGGTTGTCCAAGAAAAAGGACACCGCGTTGAGATACCCGATTACTCGATCACAAACATTTTTGACACGAGTGAAGAAAGAGGAAATGCACTGGATAAGATACTGAACAACCGGAATGAGCATGATAATGATGCCAATAATCGCAGTGTTGGCAAGGACAGAAAAGTAGACGGCCATGACGGTAAGGCCCGAGAGGCAGACACAACTTGCGGCGGCGACAACGAATACAGTTCCACCGGCGATGGAATAGAAGAGGATGTCGTTGAGCTCGTAGAGGCTGTGGAGAGTGAATGAGATGATCCAGAGGAGAGAGACGATGAGGACCAACTTCGCCGTGCCGGGGTCGATGAGATTCGCCATATTGACGTCGAGTCAATGCGCAGAAAGGGGATGAATGAGCGGAGTGGTTTGTTTCGGCGTGAATATGCTGATTATTGAAGAGGATTGCGGAAAGACGATGTGGCGATAGTGTTGAAGATATTGCGATGGAGATATGTGTGTTTGTAAGAGGAAGAGATAACACAGAGTCGAGAGATGTTGAATGAATCTTGAAGGTTCGCAATCAAAGTCGGCGTTCCGCCTCGCAGACTCCTAGATCCCGGGCCGCCGTGAAATGATAAGGTGAATTGACACTGGCACTCGCTGGCGGTCTGAACTCCGACCAACAAACGATTGTGAGGGTACACTGCTATGATTGGTTTTCTGGTATGTTCACACTAGAAACGTAATGTGAGTTTCGTTGCCACTGCCAGAGCATTCTCTTGAAAGCGAGGGTCAATTTGTTCAGTCGATCTATGCATGACTACCAGAGACTCTCATTCTTTCGCTAGTAGGGGACGACGTAGCAGGTCGGCAAAAGATGACTATCTAATATCGTAAGATAATATCACCATACTTTCTAGTTTCCCCTAATATGCTGAATGATATCCGAATAACAGAGTTCTTATCTGAACACTATGCGCAAACCCCTAATTATCTCCCCTAATTATCTCCCCTGACCTTTCTCTCTTCTCAATTTCTCGTTCCCCAGGCAATGAACACTGTTGAGTCCGACATACTAATAGGGGACAAGCCAAATGACCAAGATAACTTCCCAGTAGTTATCGGCGAAAATACATAATAGGATTCCCAGCTGTTTTAGTCAGTACTACATCACCCGAAAGAAACCGTCCCCTAGCCTCCTCCCTTCCGGTAAGCCGGGTTTCAGAATGAACAATTTTGCGCACCCACCAACCCAGTACTTCTCGGTTATGAGATACCGCGGCTTTTCTGGTGAGGCTCTGTACTTGAAGTCGATAGCTTTCCTCCCACGACATTTCTTTGAATGTTGGTCCGTTACCCTTCGTACCATATGGTAAAATCAATTTTGGAGTGTGTTTTCCCCGACTTTCGATCTCGACTGTAAAATAACCATCGGCGTAAGGCATGAGAATAACTTTGGCGACAATTCTATCGCAGCTGATAAAGACCCAGTCGTGAGCATCATTGCTTGCTGATAGACTAATCAGCTTGTTAAGCTTGTAGATGAGGAAAGTGGGGAATATACTGAGCTCATAGCCAACCATGATGTCTATGGGAGGCGGTTTATACTTAAACAGCGGCGGGGAAGGACCATCACAGTTGATGCCGTTGATATGATCCATGATATTGACTTGATACAGAGTCTCTGGGGAGACATCCCCGAGAGCTTGTAGTAGATAGTTGATTTTCTCGCGAGCCGTTTGGGGCAAGTCGCCCAAATCAGTAACAGGCTGATAAGGCAAAGCCGGGGTAGTCTGCACCAAACTCCTGGATGAGACTCCATCGTTGTCATTGCTGTCGTGAGACTTCATCTTCTTCGCTTCATGATCCAGCTCGGATCCTCGACGTTTCAAGTTCATGGTGGAATCAGAAGACTGTCAAGTCAGGTCAGATGGAGATATTGATGGTAAGATGGAAGAGAGGAGAGGAAATGTAAAATCTGAAGAAGACAGACGCAATTTATAGCATTTGTGATTTCACCAGGTGTATTGAATGTGAGATTGGGTCCGTTAATGAGACCGCTAAACAAAGCCAAAGTCCAACATGCAGATTGCCAAACATTAGAGCCTACGACCGATATTAACAAATTCGGCATTGAATGACGCCTGAGATACCATTCAATTATACATCAAAGGCCTGTTGCGCTCTTAGTACAAAGCAAGTCAAAGCCCGAAATCGGCTCACTTGCCCATTCACCTTTCATGCAAGTTGGCTGTACCTATGCGTGTCTCCCTTCCTGTCAAACACAAACAGATCGTCACACAAATCAAGCATATTCGCTGCAATTCATCTAAAAGGAGGAGATCATCAATTCAAGATAATTTAGTTTGTCGGAAGACGAAATAAATAATGCAGATTTGTTCACGGCGGCGAAAGGCACCCAGAATCAAGACTCAAGTGGATAAGCAAACAGAGAACTTCAATCCAACTTGAATTTCAGAGAACAAAGAATATATACTATAGCCTGAGCAAACGCGCACTCAAAGACGGGACCATAATCCCCCCATGAGGCTGCGCGCAGTCTCCCTATTCTCAATCCCCAGCGCAATTGAGATCAAAGCCGACATGGCGAGGTTGTCCACAGAAGTGGGAGGCAAATGAGGAGACACCTTTGCAGCATATTGCCGTCCTTCACGTTGACAGCAATCAGAGCTTCCAGTACATGTCACTGGTAAAAAGAAAGGGATTTCTTATAGTTAGCAAAAACATACAACAGCGGGGATTCGCTGGTCGTCACCGACCCAACTACTGATCCGCCCCTTATAGGCTTGACTATGGGAGAGCGGACGGGATCCCGTATTTTCCTGCAGGTATGGTCGTATGTACTTGGAGGGTCTCCCAAGACAGTCTATGACCATGGGCATCGTACAGAGTTCATTGATTGTCAGACCACAGTCCTGTCACAGCTTTGGTTCCATGTGGCGCAGAGGAGATTCGTGAACACCCTCATTTTAAGGCTCATAAGAGTTGTAGTTTACTGGAGGTAAAGATTAACCACGCTTGCAATCCTGTGGTATTTAATGGTGGAACAATCAGCGTCAGGGCCATTGTGAGAATCCCAGAGACTTGAGGTCAAATACTTCAATCAAAGAGGCTCTGCAAAAGAGGAAAACTCAAAGTGGTTATCCTGCAAACCTTATTATTCTCAGACCGATGCTCAAGTTCCTTCAGAGAGCGGCTATTAATAGACTACCCTCAAATGATACAAACTGTCTCCCTCTTCCTCTCCCAATTGCCCTCTCTATCAAACACCACCGGACCCCACAGTTCATTTTCTCGCGCTTCTCTATTATCCTCATGAAGATCGAAAGTAAATGTCCCGATTCGACGGAAAGTCTGCGACAGAACACAGAAGCCCTCAGAAGTCAATAGATCTTCCTCTCCAGCGTCATGGGGCATAAGGATTAAGCCTTCATAACTCTCCCAGACGGCCTGTTCGTAGCGATCTGTCTGACACCAACCTAATTGCAGAGGAACACCATAAACCTGTATCCACTGCGATGACGGTATTTCTTCTGGTAGATCGATGGTACAGGAATTGGCGAACTTGTGTACTTGCTGGGTTCCTCCTGTAGGGACTTTCTTGTTTTTAGGCATCTTGTTATACTCATCAGAGGAGATGATAAGATATGCATCATCATCTTGAAGTTTCGATGTGTCTTTAGCTTGCGATTGCTTCATCAAGTAGCACTCCCGTAAATGACACTCCATCTCAATAAGACCCGACTTAATCTGACCAGTCGTCGAGAGTGAGTACCCAGTCTCAGGCTCAACACAAACATCCAAGATCCTCGCAAGCTCCGCTTTCTTCCCATTCCAGATCCACGGTATGTATTGCTCAAAAAAGTCAACCTCGCCGTCCAACGACGCCCAACTCCACGACGGAGCGCGATAGTAATCTGGTCGACTAGGTGATGTTCCAGCCTTGGGACGCCATAAGAGGCTCTGCTGGAAATTCCCATCGCGCCAGAGACCAGCGATGTATTCCAGCTCTGGTGTACCTTTGGTCAATCCTCGTCTTGCCTCGGTGATCCTTTCAACGATACCTTGTAGCGCAACGAGTGTGTCGGAACTAAAAGTGAGTCGAGCTTTGGTATATCTGCTAATAAAGCCATTCCAAAACTCCGAGGGCTCTTCCTCCAACTTTGAAGCTCTCATGAGCTTCTGTCGAAGATACGACAGACTTGCACTTTCGTTAACTACAGAGCTAAACTTTGGATCCAAGCCAATCGGGAACGTCTCGCTTGCTTCTGTCGTCGCACATGACCAGACCAATTGTTTGGATCCAAAGACCAGAGTCCGCGGTGATACTAACAGTTCCTGTAACGCCCACGCTCGACGGCTAAGAGGACTCTCGTTGATGGCGTCGAATAGGAGGCGTTCAGGTTGGTGAGGATAAATAGCCCATGGGTAGCTTACTCGGTGATATACTGAGCTTTGGATGATGTTTGCGACGCATGGTCTTACCGCACGGGGATCGCGACGGCTGAATATTGAGTCTTTTACACTTGGTGTGCCAGCTGCTGCGAGGGTGAGAGCCGCTGAACCGTAGATGCTGCCCATCTGTGAGGACTCTTTTATCCAATCGGGTTTGGAGTCTTGAATGATACAGAGGGCATCTACCCACAGATATTCATAGCCGAGGTCTCGTGTCGTAGCGATTGCATCGCGGATGGTGGTTGGTAAGGTCGCCAAAGGAATTTCGTTTTTGAAAGCAATGAGCGTTGCTTCGGTGAGGGTGACGGTGTTTTCGGTTCCCCAGCAGTAGCTTAGTGCAATGTAAGGTACTGCTTTTGATGGAATGACTAGTCGAGGCTGCTGGGTTTTCGATCCGATGTAGATAAGTCTCGTGGGACGCCAATTTTGCTGTTGTGGCTGGAATTCCTTGCAAATGGGATGTGAGCGATTGCAGCCTTTGATCCATTTCAATGCAAGCTGCAAATTCTGGTCGTTCATTGTTGATGCATGTTTGCCAGGAACGGTCTTCATGACATGGCTCGTATCCGTTTCTACAATCGAGTCAGTCAAAGTCCTCATATGGATTCGCAATCTTACCTTGAAGTGGCCGCATTCGCAGATCAAATGACACATCGCTCAACGCCGAACCCTTATCTGATCGGACCGCCAGCCAGAACTCATCTGGAAGATCAATCCCCAACGCAATATCAGTAATCGCCATGCTCGTCCTCTCATCCCAACCCAACTTCCCGCTTGGATCTCGCTCAACAGTGCGATATTTGAAGCAAAGCCGCACAACCTCATCATTGCCAAGACTCTGAAACAAATCTTTTGACTGTTCATCAAACGCATGTGCGATGATTATGCAGAGATGACATCCTGATGAGGTTGTTTCTGCAACAAAGTCTCTCTTTGTCTTTGACCACTTTGCCCACCGCGATATGTCGTTCAGAACATCCCAAGTGCTTTTATAAGAATGGTTATAGTCCTTGGGGAATTGAGGTCTGTGCTTTGAGCAGGTATATGGTGCACAGCCGACGATAGACATGGAGCACGCGTGGGTGCATTCGTCGCAGAGACGCGACCTCTCGAGTGGTGCTGGCCGCATTGTGATTGACCTTGCAAAAAAATTGAATAGCTAAAAAAATATGGAGAAGGGGAAAATACGATTATGAAGTGTGATGATATATATGAGATGGTGTTTGTCACCTTTTGGTAAGGCTGACTCAAGAATTAGCTCGTATACCGTATGACTCAGACCGCTCACCACCCCAGCAACTATAGTCAACAAACATAGCGTTAGATAATAAGCCTCTTACGCGCTTCTGCCTATTATTTATTTTGTTACGAACTCTATTTATATAATCTCGTGACCAATCCAGTTACTGCCGAAACCGAGTTTGTTTGTCGTCACCCTAAGCCACCTCGTGACTATGGCGCGACCTGAGGTTAGTATCTACAGAGCACGGAGCTTTCAGTTTTCTTCAAAGGTCAATTTGTGAAGTAAAATTAATTGAAAACACAGCTCCCATCGTCTTGCATATACAGATTGTTCAACAACAAATACCAGGCCATCAATCGCAGATCGGATAACTCAACGTCAGCCAAGAACTAAACACTGTCCTCGATCGAACTCTCCACTAGTCACGACGCCTGCATCTCTGGACATGACCAGAACGCACAAGACCGCGTCTTATCAAGACCCCCATCCACATCAAATGCCCACGTAGCCCGCCTGCTCTTACGACGCCCACCACAGTGACCCTCAAACTGATAAACCTGATCACTCTTCTCAAAAGAGCTCCCTGGAGTCGGCGAAGGAATGCTCCACCCACAAGGCGCGAACAACGCTGGCGACCGCAAAGGCTGGCGATCTGGTTGCTCCACGCAAAGCTCGGTCAATTTTATATCCAAACCAGAAGTACAGTCGCACAGACTATTGCGTTTCGCATAGCCCTGCTGCATAAGACCATTGCTTGGATTGCGTAAGGTGAGACTCTGCGCGGAGCAGAGATGCGGCTGCAAACTCTTGCGACGATTAGTTGCGTTTTTCCGCCTGCGTGGGGGAGATTGCAAGGCGAAACGGGGAGGTGTTCTTCCATTGAGTGCGATTACTGTAGCACGGCGACGCTGTCTTGGGGCCATGAGGCGTGGTGGACTTGAGGTCTGGGTAAAATTGGGTATATCTGTTGGTGTTTTGGGCCCTAAGGCTCGTGCAGTTGGAGCTGAAAGATAGCAGCTCTTGGTGAGATTGAGAGGTTGGGGCACCATTGTGAAGAGTATGTGCTAGTGTATTGATGTTGGAAGAGTTTTTGGAGTTTGCACGCACACTAACATAGTCGCGACGAAGTGCCTGATTATATCCGTTTGGTAGTTCGCTTGGTCACATAACGTCGCACAGCAGCGAAAGCATTTTGTTTACTCATGCCGAACCAAATAATGAAATTGAGAACATCGTGCAATTTGTTCTAGCTTATGCACTTGCGAACCTTCTTTGACCTTTTTTCGTCTGCTATGAGCCGTGCTAGAAGAAAGCCGATTGTCCGGGAGCGCTGAGTCTTGCGTTTCAGGCCATTCTGAGTTTTGGCGTTTGGGGCTTTGACCTGTTAGTGCGCCCGAGGTACCAAGATGAAACAAGAAAGTGAAAAATGGGGCGGACTATTCTAATGGCATGATCTATTGATAAAAAAGCTTATTTGTATTTGACTTTACTTGCTGACAAACTATAAGCATGGCCCTGGCGATGAGACGCTATGGCCTTGGTTCTCTCACCCAGCAAGCAATGGGGGACTTCGATGCGAACAATTACGGCGAGAGGAAAGACCATCTCAGCGGTGTGAGCCAGCGGTCAAGAGTTTATCTGGCTGAACGAATGAAGTTGTTATGTACTGAGAAGAATGTAATAGAAATAGCTATGTACACAATTTGCCCTTTCTCCTCCCTCCTCCTGTTATCCTTGTTTGTCTCCTCCCCTTAAATCCTAAAAGGTTCTCGCCCTAACATCGACTCCGCATCTGACATTGTCGCTCTTGACCCGGTTCTTGACAACGACGACTCTTAAGAAAGACCGAACCATTTAAAGTCAAGATCCTCATGAGTAGGTACGACATGTCCAACTCCAGCAGCAGAAACAGCAACAAACTTAGTTCCGTCCCCGTAAATCATAGTGGTATAGCCAGACTGGGGAGTGTTGGTCTCGTTGCGGCTAAACGAAACACCCTGAAGGGTCGACCACTCCTTGATCTGCTCAAGAAGGTTCCGGTAAAACACAAGATTATCCGCGGTGCCGTGCCAGGTCTTGAATCGGGGGTACGCCCCGTTGTAGCCAGGATACATCGCCTTGACCTGATCAGCCCACTGCTGTCCGGTCTTGATGATCTTTCCGTCAGAGCAGACACGGTCAGAACTGATGGGGCTTGATCCAGGTGATCCAGCCATGCATCCGGCCGCAACGCCAGAGTAGCATGTCGCAGCGGCGAAACGGTCTGGGTACGTAGCCGCGAGAACATTGGTCATCATGCATCCGGAGCTGGTACCCGTGACGTAGACTTTATTGCGGTCGGCTTTGTACGTGTTGATGATATAGTCGACCATGCTGACGAGAACTTGACTGTCGCCCCGACCATCGTGCTTGAGGGTCTTGGTGCTGGCGACATCCCAGCAGTTAAAGTCCTTTTGAGATGATGGAAAGATGAGGATGACGCCCTTTTGATCAGCGAGGGACTTGTACTGGGTCTGCTGGAAGTAGCCTTGGCCGGTTCCACCACAGGCGTGCAGCTATATTCGAAGGTCAGCTGAAGAACAGGGAGATTTGATGGGGTTGACTTACGGCGAGCACGACTGCTGGGTTCGCAGGCCGGTTTACAGGGATGTAGGCCTGCATGATTAAGTTTGTCCCGTAGGTGTTTCCAAAGTTGTTGATGGTCTGGAGCTGAGCCGCAACAAGGCTGGCGCCCAGGCTCAGCTGTGTGAGCAGCTTGCGGGGCGAGGGGAGTCCGAGCATGGTCAATGAATTCTCCGAATCTGTTTTATTGACGGTGTTTGTTGTTCAATTGCTTGGTCGTGGTCGATCTCCCTGCTTTATACTTGAACCAACTGATAATTTTATTGTCAGCTTAAATGCCGGTGTCAAATACCGCGAGATCCGGAAGCAGCATGTCCGAAGCGAGACCCCGCAGCCGGGAAAAGAATAAATACTTCATGTCGGTCCTGGGCATCATAAAGTGGTGGACAGCGTAGCATGGATGGATGAAACGATTATTGTTTCAAGAGGCTATTTCCATTCTCCAACTTATCCACCCGAGGTAGTCTCGTTTACCCCGCATGTCTGGCGTCACATGTATAAAAAGGGTATGCCGAAGCGTACGGAGGATTGCTCTCCGCAATTACCAGAAATAGTAATTGGTACCTGACTAGGGATGATCTGGATAAATAGGGCGCCTCGCGGATGATTACGCTCCGCAACCGCCAAGAACAGGAACTCTTGTTCAGTTTTGATTGTATTCTTCACCGCTGGTGGGCTTCATGCCACTGGGACCACATAATCTGACCAAGTTCCTTTCTAGCACGTAGTCAGTCGACTTTTTGAAATCTGGGCAAGAGATGATGGTACTTTAGGGCTGACTGTGATGGAAGCATTGGCCGAAAAATTAGAAATTGTTTTCTGATCTATCTAAGAATGCTTAGAATCAGTAGGCGGTATTTCAAAAGACGTCAGTCACGGCTGAGCCCTCGAGGAGACCCATATGTACGTGCCTTTACTTGGAGGGCATGAAAATACTCGCGTATCGTAGATAGCAGATTTGATAAACGCCCAGCCAAATACTCTGGACATGCGCTTCATCAAATTGTTCTTTGAACATCGACATCTTCGGTAATCTATGTTCTTCGTTCTTTCACGCTCTCCCCGTAAAGTTTACTTATCTTAAGCCATGTACTTCTTTATTCTTAGAACAAAGAAGGAAGCCATTTCCTTTAATGGTTTAAAAACTTCTCATCAAGCCAGGCAAGTTTACCAACGTATCCAGGTTACAAACATCTCCTCTATGCGACTTCTCAGAGGATTAGTCTGGCTACTTAGAGGCTCCCGATTACTAAAAACCACAAACCTCACTACAAATGGATCGCAATCGTCCCAGCTTCTCCTGCGAGGTCGAGGTGGCTCACCTCGCAGCCCGAGTTGCTATCCTTGAAAAGCAACTAGCCCAAATCCAACAGACAAGATCGTCGGACACGGTTGAGCTGAAAGCACAGAGAAAACTGCCTGAGACGACCGCAACAGTAGCTCGAGTGCCATCAAGAATGAAGGCAGCTAAGCGGTCGGAAACCACTAAGGCGGAACTCCTGACCTGTCCTCCAGAAGCAAAGGGTGATCTCAAGTTCGATCGGCGATACCTTACAGGAAGAGGGCCTCCGATTACCCGCCGAGCTTTCTCTAAGGCCTATCTGCAGTGGACGCTGGATGACATGGATCCACGTGTTACAGCGTTTAGATACCGGCACCGGCGCGCCACCATTTGTCCTATTCAAAACTCCTGCCAACACTGGCATATTGTCATTGGCACTGAACCCCACGAAGAAGGTGATATCTACATAATCCTCCTTTGTATAGACACTGAATCTGTCGATGAGGGAGATAGTTGCTGTGAGGGGATCAACATGTTTGATGACGAGGAGCCTCGGGCTAATCGTACCACTCTTCAGCCTTGCCGTATTTTCAATGCCTTGATGCCTGATTTTAGCGCTATATGGGATGAGGGTTATACGGTCCTTCATTGTCTGATCCTTGACTATGGTAAGACGGAGGAGGAGGATGGGGATGAGTGGAAGTGGATGGATCAATTTGGACGGCTGTTATCGAGAATGTGACTATAAGGTTACCAGGAGATGGCTTGAAGTGGGGATGGAGGAAGGATTAGGAAGAATTGGATTTGAGATACTCTTCTAGATAGCTTTTGAATCTTGTTAGTTCCAGAAGTTACTCTCTTGAACTATTTTTCATCTATCTCTTGACATCGTGAACTGTGCTACGTCGTGATTTTTAAATGCTAGTTTACTCATACCAGAATATCAGCAAAACAGCATAGATTCTCAAACAATAATGAATATCGATAGCAGTATTAATCATCCATTACTCTTCAGTAAATTTAACTATTGGAAAGCTATAAGGCGTATGTTCATTAGCATAGTTATCCTTATTGCAATGTGATCAAACTCTTAAACAAGGATATTCGGAATGGGTGAACAAGAACGAGGCCAATCTGGCTTAAAAGAAATTTCTTTACTGTTCGCTGATCAGACATCAAAGAGGTCTTTAAATAAATACTTAAGGAACAAAGACCCTAATGACCATTTCCATCAGTGAATATAGGCGTAAAAGAACATGCACTCAAATAAAAATGGTTCTTTATGTAGTCAAAGCCAGTTAATGTTTCTCTTTTACCTCAATCTCTGTGGCTGAAAACGTGTATAAAGTCCTGGTATGACTCTTAGTTTTGTTGTTCAAATACCATCAGAAGTCCGGATTCTCTGGCAGCAACAATAACAGAGCGTCACCACGTCAAACAATCCACTAACACCGCAATCATGCTCACCATTTGGTTCTTCATCCAACTTATCCAAACTCTTTACAAAGTCGGGAGTGGCGTCTCATTAATATACGACTTCTACCACTACCCACTCAGCTACATCCTACCTTTTTTCGACGTCGTGCCCGGCCAACTTACCCCACTCCGCAACATGATCATAGGGCTCACGATCTTCTGGTTCATAATCATAGTCACCTACACTATGTTTGAGTATAACATTAAAGCTATGATATACTTTACCAGGAAGTTATTGTCCTACATATGGATATTATATTTAAACCCATTTTGCATGGCGGTCCAGTTTTCTATAGCAGTGGCAATTATTATTCGACTAGTAGAGATGTGCAAGTACGGTTCCTTTACATGAAGCGAGCAATGGAGGTAATTGCATTACGAAAGGGCAGCAGTTTTTGCACACGAATTCCTTGGCGCAGGTCGCTTGGTATATAAGACAGGTTATTACCTTATGCTTTGAGGGGACTAGGTATCTTAAGTAGAAGGTATTTACAGACTATTTCTTTACACCTTATATAAGCCATACATAAAAAGGCTTGTTTCCAATATAGATAGAAAAGTAACATTTGGCTCCACCACCAGCATACATGCCCCGGAGATGCTACAACTTTCACACCAGTCGACTTTTTGAATATAAACCTCAAAAAAAAGGAACAAACTCACAAAAACTAGGTAGAACCATGATTAATATTTTATCGGTGAAAGAGCCTTGGGCCAGGGCTATTTCTTGGCATCGGATACAGGTGATCTTGAAATACATCCCTGCCCTTCGATAGATGCATATTTTCCATGTAAGATGATTGGGCCGATTGATGAATTTAACTGGATACGAACTTGCCTCCAGAAGCAGTAAGACACGACGCCGGACAAGGTCAATAGCCTTAGGCTAATATGGACATCTAGGTGCCGCGGGTTCGGGAAGCGATGTCTCCGATTCAGGCAAAATTCCAGCTAGGTAGCGATATTTGGCGAAATCGTAACCGCACGATAAATGACTTGATAAACGTAAAATGCTAATATTGATACTTGGCAGCTTCATTAAAGATGCTATGTCTTGCTGTAATCATTATTAGAGGAGGAGTCTGCTCGATGTCGCAACAGCGATTGGTATAGACAACATCTAGGTCAATCATAGACACTAGTGTTGATAGAGGTACTTTTTCGTATTTACTTACTTCATTCTTATCATTCGAGGCGTGTACGATTGGCAAAACCTCTTCTCCATGAGGTCATCGCAGCGCTTCGCATCATTCAGTCAACATACTTATTGGCGCTCGATACTTCCGATTAGCGTCGTCCCAGGCTATTTTAGTGGGTAAGCACTGGCATGCAATCGGAAAAAGTCGAAAGTCAAAAGACCGCTACAGAGGACGATGTGCAGAGTCTAACCTCGATTCAGGACATCTTAGCGCTGGTGCTCTACTCCAGACTCTACGATGGACTACACTTGGGCACTAGCTCAGGGGGTTGGATACCTGATGCCTCCCTCCTTGCTGTTGTCTAAGACGTAACTGTGTTCTCATCTGTAGGTATTTCTATCAAATGACATTATGATCGATAGAACACATTTGCACCAGCCTGTTCAAGCCTGGATATCAGCAACTTCAAAATCATTGTACGCGAAACTCGTTGGCAAATCCAATTGTGGCTTTACTCACGACTCGTGTCTGCCCAAAATTACATCACAGCTTCCCTCTTCCAAGTCTAGCCCATCGGCAAAATGCTTCCTGCTTCAATATTCTCCGTCCCTTTACTATATCTGGACAAGATCCATAGCCCACGGCTGATCTCGCGTGATCGAGGAGTATAGCGTAAACTCTATCGCGATTCTTCGACCCAAGAGACACGGTAGTGCCGAGTCTATTCCCGAACCTCGCAGCCACCGCCAAAGCGTTGGTGTGCATGGTAATCTGCTTCTGACCATTCACGTAGCGCAGAGAAGAGGCACACGAAACTGGGGCACACTAACAAAGCCACGATCTCAAGTCTCTTGACCTTTGGTATGGTGTTGAAGCAAGTTTAGTGGTGTCTGCTGAACGTTTGTGGAATAGCGTTTTGTCTTACCTTTTGTTTAAGTGCTTTCCTTCCCCTTGTCCCCAGCCGGATCGACCTCTTCGCGAGATTGAGTTGGACCGACGACCCGTTCACTCGTCAAAATGCCTGCAGGGCCGTCCGGCGTTGTCGTCTTGGTATGCGATCAACCACGTCCACGAGCCATCTGAAACATCTATTTCTAACAACCGCTCGCTCAGACCGTCATCTACGTCCTCATCGCCGTGTCCGCTATAATCATCGGTGCCCGAATTTATCTACGATTGGCAATACAGAAGCAGCGCCTTGTGACAGCAGACTGGCTACGCATATCAGCGTGGTGCACCGCGTTCGTCACGGGCTTCTTCGACATACTCTATGCGAAAGAGGGCGTTTTGCATCCCGGGATCAATTACACTCTTTCTAATTGGGATGCCCCGTTGGAACAGCAGATCAGAATGCGCAAGGTATGTGTTGTAATTTCTCGCGAGGGAGATTGAGCTGATTGAAGGTTACAGTACAATTGGGTCAATCCGTTCCCATTTTACACGACGTTTTATCTCTGCAAGGCGTCGCTTTTGGTCATTTATCTACAGCTGTTTCCGCCATTCATGGTCATGACAAGACTCATGGTCTGGATCGTGGTCGTGTATTGTGTCTGCGCCTACATCGTTACCATTTCGCTCCAGCTCTTTCTCTGCTATCCAATTAAACGGAACTGGTATTACAGGACAATCATCTCCGACATTCGTGTTTCTAATATGCTTTCTAGGTCTGTCACGAAGCCTGAAGAAGCATGCAAAGTATCTACGATACTGCTTCTTTTCCAAATCAACTGGGTCTTGCATTTCGTCGGAAGCATTGCTCGAAAGTTTACCTGTTGTCTTTGGACCGACATAGAACTAACAGCTTGCCAGTATTCTGCCTCCCATTTTTCATCATCCACAATCTCAACATGCGAAGGAAGGTCAAAATCAGTGTATACTGCATCTTTCTCTTAGGCATCATCGACATCGCGTTTTCCCTCACGCGCTTCTTGACCATTCAATTGGGCGATAGCGAAGACTTTCGATCATTCACGATAATAGGCACGTCTACTTCAAGATATAATTATAACGTCATCTAACCTTCCATTAGAACTCTGGTGTTCCCTCGATGTGTACATCGGTCTCGTCATCTGTTGCATCCCAGCTCTCCGACCATACCTTCACCGGAAAGGAATCAACTACAACATCCAGGAGTCAGGTCGTCCTTCGAAGACTGGTCATGCGATACGTCGGCCAGGCCAGAGCGGATTCGAAGAGATAATTGAGGGGTCAGGTCTTGGGGTCGATAGTCGAAATGACTCGTGGTCTGGGTCTCATTCGTGTGAGAATACAGCACAATTGAGTGATAAAAAGGATAATGGGAGCGATATCGAACTAGTTAGTATTGAGGTCAGTAAGAGCAGTGTGTAGGTTGGATATAATTAGCCCCATAAAGCAACAGCGATTGAATACAGGATAAATTAACTGCCTTTAACCCCTCAGCATCACTCAATTCCTTATCAAGCTTAGGCTTTATAATCAAGGGATCAAGTTCAGGACAGTCTAGGTTTTCAACGGAGCGTCGCAAGTAGGCTCAAACTTTTGATGATATCATAAACAGTGTCAACCCAGGGGATATCGCGGTTCCTGCTGCCCCGAGTGGAGAGCTTATACGCCTCTTGCATATGATCAGCCCAGAAAGCACTCGGATATTTGATGTTCTCTAATGGATCCGGATCTGCACGATCCCAAAGAGCTTCTTTCAGTGAGGCTCCCCAATAGACCAAGCCATAGATATCCGGATGGAGGCTTTGTAGCATAGCGATGCACTTTTGAAAGAGGTTGTATTGATGATGCGCAAGTCCAGATCGAAAGAATAAAGGGCTTAACTCCCTGAGCAGAAAGTCTTTGGCAGACTGGTGGACGAACACGACAGAGTTCCCTTTTGTCGTCAAAAATGAACCACATTCTGCTATGATATCTAGAACTATGTCTTCGTCTATCTGTAGGTTCTCCATAGCTATTAGCTCTGCAAAGGTGAGAGGACGGAAGACCGTTGATGCGACGGCAAGAACCCTCATGTAAAGACCGCAGCTATCGGAGTTGCATATTTGGTCAATCATCTGCGCATAAAGCTTATTGAGACCCTGGGGAAGCTGAAGTAGTTGGTTGGGAATTTCCCAGGCTCGGCATCTCTCGAGTTGTTGACACATCGGGGCAACCCACAGAAAAGTACCCTCTGCCTTCTGAGATAAATGATTATGAAGGTCTTGCGATACATCCTGTTTCAGTCTCTTCCTACTAGCCAACTGGTGAGTTTTGTAACTGATGTAACTGCTTACAGCCTCAGAGATAGATTCTTCATAGAGCTCCAAACAGAGTACGACTTTCGGTGATGTCTGCCTAAAGAGTTCATCGATTTCACAGCTGTTGCGACTAGTAACAATCCACTTCGCGCATGAAGACGTACTCGTTATTAATGCTAGGAGAAGTGGAAGGTCCTCAACGCACTCATTCAGGGCATCTACGAGTAAGTATACCTCGCCAAGACCTGGATCATCAAGCATCCTGCGGAAAATGCCTTCCAATGATACCTGTGAATTCCAGTGATATTCATCGTGCTTACCGTCTAGGTGCACAACAAGTGACGGATGCTGAATGACCAGCAGGTAGATGAGTCCTTTCAATATCGCAGTATAGTTGTTCAAACCAGAATTTGTGGCTTGGCAGAAGAAGTACGATATTGCGTTGCGATTCCGCGGGTGCTCTAGTTTTGTGGAGGGTTGCAGTTCGTTGATAAGACCAGATAGTAGCATTGTCTTCCCTTTGCCAGGGTCTCCTCTGATCCATAGAAGCCGCCCAGCCTTGCTTTTGTCGCGCCAATTGATGAACTCTGCGCTCTCAAGAATCCAGACATATGAATCCTTCAACAAACCACCATTAGTCTGTTCGATCCTGGCTTTATCCTGGCGAGGATCAGTCGACCGCAGTGCGTCCAAGTACGTTTTGATACCGTCTTGCTGGGACTTTTGGTGATGATAATGCGTTACGTTGTAGCTATTGCCGACGTGTACTCTGGAAGAGCCAAATGCATTCAGAGACTGCACACTTATGGAGTATGGATTCTCCATTGTGAAATAGGTGATTTAAATGTTATGGTTGTTTAATCGAAGAGGGAAAAGAGCTAACGTGAAAGAAAGTCACGCTAGAGTTGAAGGAGGGGGAGAGAAGGGGGAACAAGGATACATCCAATCGCGAGAAAAATTCGGAGTGGTATGCGGTATTTTGCGTCTCTGAGGCTGTGATACCCACAATAGAAAAAGTCGTCAGTCGACAAACGTAGCCTGTGAAATCAATCATGACTGAGATATTCGGCACTGTCACTGGAGCCATAAGCATCGCCAGCCTCTTCAACAACTGCGTCGATTGTTTCAATTACGTCCAAATTGCCAGGCATTTCGGCGAAGACTTCTCCCCATATCAACTCCGGCTAGATGTCGCCAAATGCCGACTAGCAAGATGGGGCGCATCAATCAACATCAACAATAACCGACGGTTTAGTCTGATCGAACCGGCCGATCCAACGGTTGTCATGGCCCAAGACATTCTCAAAGAGATAGTGGCCAGGTTCGAGGCCGCATACAAAGTCTCTAGACGCTACGAGACCAGAACGACAGAGAAGGAAACGAGGATATGCACGGAAGCCGATCTCAGTCCAGTTTCACAGCGCGTGCATGCTCGTTTTGATGTGCTCACTAAACAGCGGTGTAAGAGCTTGGGCTTGATGAAAAAGACAGGCTGGGCGCTCTACGATAAGAACTATATGGGAAGAATGATTGATGATATTATCGCGTCAATTGAAGACTTGGAAAAAGTCTTTCCAAGTACCCCACAGATCACGAGACAATTGGCCGAGATGGAGATTGAGGAGGTAAATGACGAGCAGGAGTTGGAATTGATTCATGATATCGCCGAAGGTTTAGATCCTGTGTTATCTAATGCATCTAAGGATAAGATCGTGGAAATCGCGGGCAAAAACACTGCGGGGAAGATCACTGGACAAGGCAGGGTTAACATCGGTAACACATTTGTAACAGGGTCGTTTACAAATTCAACGGGGATTCGGGTTAGTACAGTCAACCATGTGGATGAGGTCAATACCACAGAGCCGTCAAGAGTTAATATTGGGAATACCTGGGGCGGCAAGGGGTTTTGGGATTGACAGATGATTTGGGCTCGTCAGTCTTCATTAGGCGCTGAGGCGAAATTATATCTTTAGTATACTTGACAGGTTAAGATCGCTTTGGTGAGTCTTTGCTAGTGACTTGTTGCGTATTATGTATAGTTAGAGTGCTTGTATCAAGAGTGATCCATGTTAATAGTTACTTATCTTACTCTTAATTGATAAACGACATCGGGCGCGTCGAGTTTCTTAGCCATATCTTAGGCTTGTCCTAAGAGATCTCATCTTAAGAAATATTATCTTAGTCTTATCTTCAGATATCTCACTCATCTTAGGCTTATCTTAGGCTCGATCTTATCTTATCGACGGATAACGATAAGACAGCCACTACACTATAATTATAATCTTAGCGCTACTTACTTACCCTAACTGCCTTGAATTTTATTAATATGTACTAATAAAAAGTTTCGATCTCACTCTCTTAATTGGTATAATTGGCTCCATGACATTGAGTCAAGAATAGTTTTATTCATAAGATATTTATGAAGAAGTCCATGCTCCTAATCATAAACATTACACCTTCCGTGGACATCATTGATCTCATACGTTATCATTCATCATGATCATGATCATCGTGTGATACATAAACGCCCCAGAATGCAGCCATAAGCATCTCAGACTCCCAGCGAACATTTCGCGTCTGAAATGATCCTCTCAAGGCTTGCTTCAAGTCGCTTACTCTTATCACCAAGGGCTACATTCCGAACCAACAGGTCACTGTTCTGAGCAGTTAGGAAATCCTTACTGCTTTCGAAGTCATTGACCATCGCAGTGAGTCTGGCAAGTTTGTCCTCGCAAGACTCTGCCACCATCGCAGACTTGTCGTATCTCTCGTTGAGATCCTTAGCCTGCGCGGCATAGTGTTTGGTGTCGATCTCCAAGTCTGCAAGTTTCATTACGAGGGCCTGGTTCTCTGCGATGAGAGTCTCCTCGTAGTTCTTCGTCGCCTCTCTGGAGGCTGCATTTTTATCCAAGAGCGCCTGGGTCATAGTAATAAGAATTTCGTTATCTGAGTCCAGATTCTTGATTTCCGCATCAAGGGCTGCATTCTCAGTAACGAGATCGAAATTACTCAACTCCAGTTTTTCAGTCTTCTTAACAAGCTCTTCGTTCGCAGTGAGGAGAGCTTTGTTATATGACTCCAGCTTCTTGTTCTTCTCAACGAGCGACTCATTCTTGGTCTTGAATGCATTAAGTGACGTGTTCAGTTGACGAATCTCACCGTGGAGCTTCACCTTTGCTTTCATATTAGTCTCGTGGATTCTATTGTCAGGGTCAAAAAGCGCTCGACGGAAAGATTGTGACATGCGCTGAAGTACCTCCACGTCGCGCTGGAGCTTGAGATTTTCTCGCATGGTAGATTCTTTCTCTTGCTCACATTGTCGGATCTTGTTCTCAAGCTCTTTCGTTTTCGCGACCCAGTGTTCTTCTCGTTTCAATGAATATGACATGAATGACGCATTCTCATACGCTCCAATGTCAGTCGCTATCGGAGTATCTTTGGTCGGCGCCGGCTTCTCTTCCACAGCAGGCGTATTGCTCAGTTTGGTCGGGTCAATAGCCTGTCTCCACTCACGAAGTGCAGCAGCTAATGCACCATCATCTTCAACCCACTCTCGGGGAAACTCCAAATCAGAGTGTCGGCGGTGGGACGTGATGTTGGTGACGGGGCTAAGCACGCGCGCGGCCTTGAGATCGTTATCTGATAAGGGGATGCCTGGAATGGGATACCCTTGAGATAAAAAGTGAGCGAGATGCTGGATCTGCTGCGCAACCTTAAGGATATCAACGTAGGCCCCTGACATGGGTTTCTCAGTAGACGCTGTGGCCATGGTGAGATTCAGATCAACCTCAGATGTATTCCGCGTTTGGGAAAAGAAATCAGGGTCGTTGATAGTTATCAGAGTAAGGTAGAAAGGTATTGTGGTTGGGAGGTCGGACATGGGTAGCATGCTTGTCAGCAGAAATTGTCTATTTATAATCTCAGTTTACGTGTTCAGAAACTAGATGTTCCAGACAGTGGCTGATTCACTTCAAGAAGCTGCCTATGAGACAGGCAGCAACCTTCCCGTCACTACCATATCTGCTGCCTATATAATAACGAACAAGAGGAAGCCATGTTCCTGATATCCGCTACATGACGAAAGCAATGATCACAGGGGATGGCCTATATCTCGCTACAGGGCAAATATTTTACTTATCGATATACACATTAATCTACAAAGAGTATAAAGTAACCCATACTTGGCTCTCTGGCCAGAGATAACATGCCTGTAACAAAACTGGCATGGTATTGTCTTAAGGGGGCTCGGGGCATCTGCCCTTTATATACTTTCCGGTGTATCCACTGCTGCAAGCCATTGGCTGACGAAATCAAGAACATGCTGCCAGTGCGTTTTGGTGGGATATTTTGAACGCATACGTAGCAGAACATCCGCGAAAGGGTATGCCCACGGCTAGAAGTTTGAACATGGCCGCGAGCTCTGAGTCACATCTTGAACAACCCATTGTCCTTTTAAAAACAAAAAAATGAAACTTCCTTAGTTATAAATACGTTCATTACCCCAGCACTAGAACTACGTCCCAGCTTCTCGCCATCGCAAAAGGTGACGTGACTCTTGCCCTAATCACCTGACCAAGCGGCGATCTAGTTTTAGTTTCTACGAGCAGCCGCGATTATGGATTTCAATGAACTCGTGGCCAGTAGGGCTGAGCTAGAAGCTGCAATCAGGGAAATACAGGGAAAAGTCACAGATCTTTGGCGTATCAATCACCAGCAAGAGGAGAAGATCAAAGATTTGGAGAAGCAAAATGAAGATCAAAATGTGATATTTGAAGCGACAAGGCACAAACTCACAAGGACTGAAGTCACGATTCGAGCACTTGAGGCAAAGGTCAAGCTCCAGAAGGCTAACCTTGAAGATTTGAAAGGAGAGTCTCAACAGCAACAGGACGAGATCAAATCGCTGAAGACCCAGGAGCAAAGCAACCACTTGAAGTATACCGCCAAGGTCTCAGAACTGAAGAACGAGAAGTCGGTTCAAGCGTCTAAGATCGCCCAGTTAGAGAAGGCGAAGGGTGGCGAAGTCTCGGGCGTTAAAGCCAACTTTTCCTTCCTCCAGTCCAAGCTGGTGCGCGCTGAAGCGGAGTGCGAAGATAAGATCACAGAGCTAAACAACAAGCATTTGGAGCAGAAAATGAAAATGAGAGACTGCATCAAGGAATTGAAAAGCCAGAAGGGAGATCAAGAAGTTGAGATTGAAACTCTGAAGGATCATCTAAGGGACAAGGAGAATCTCATTTCCGAGCTGCTAGACGCCTCGAAAACAAAAGACTCATCGTGGGAAACTCAATCAGAGCGACTTGTCCTGTTAGAAACCCAGATTGAAGCTCTGGAGGTTGACAAGAGACGCCAAGATTCTAGAAGTGAAGAGCTTGAAATGAAGTACAGTGCAGAGACATTTCGTCGTGAGAAGTTACAAAAGCAACTCAAGTTGAACGAATACGATGTTGATCAGGTGCATGAGATTGCTCAGAGTCTGGAGTTCCACTTTAACAGTACCTATGTCAGATTCTCTGGGAATAACAAGCTGCATACAAAGGCGGAACTGGAGGAAGCGTATAAAGAAGCGCAAAGGCTGCAGGATAAGCGGAGAGCTTTGGTCCTGGCGCGGCGAATGCGTATTCAAGAGGAGAAAGATCGAGAGAGAAATGCGTAGTCGGAGGAATAGTGATTTTACTGGCTAGGTGGTAAGAATAGTAAGAATAGTTTGAGTAATGTACGTAGGCTTCTGTTGAGTTATTGTACGATTGAATGATGATGTGGTATGAGGGTAGAAATGACTTACAATTGCCTTTGGGGGGTATTACGAAACGAATAACATAAGGAATATATCTATTCTTCCTTCCACTTAAGAATTCTCTGTTGTGATTGATCGCCCTTTTCTATGTCATTTAAAGTCATTGCGTTGTAATTGGCAGGATACGGCCTCTTTACCCCCCCTGCAAACGCTACGTACTTGATAAGAACTGAATCCGCTCAGCGGATTGGACACGCGGGATTTCCATGCGTTTTGACGACCAGATACGCCAGAGTTGGCTTTCACAACCATAACGCTGCAGAGCCAATTTTATAATACAAGACGTCAACCCAATAGAATGATTGTACCTATATTTTCTGGCACGATCTAGCGAGATCCACCATAGTGCAAGAACTCATGCGCCTCAAAGAATTCATCCATATCTCCAGCCTCATTTTCATCTTGGATACCATGTGACGATTTTGATTTGATAGACTCCTTCAGTAGGTAGAACGCTTTCGTAAGCTCATCCGTCTTATCGTAGCGGTTTTCAAAGATGTCGGTTGCTGTCAACCCTTTGGCGTTTATGGCATCACCATCCAGACCCTTGAGGTCAAAACTAGACAGCGTTCTGAGGGTTCTTTCACAACCATAATCAGCTGCCAAGGGAAAAAGAGTCCCCCAGTCCCGGGTCACAAGGTGATCAGCACCTAACTCGAGAAGCAGCGTTTGCGTGTCGATGGCATTGTTTTGTATTGCCACGCCGAGAGGTGACAGCCCACTATCAGCTAGCACATTTATATCGACGCCTTTCCCATATAGCAAGCGAACTACATTAACAGAATTCTGCCTCGCTGCGTAGTGTATGGGGCGATTTCCTCGCGGACCAAAACAATCTGACCTAGCGCCCTCATGTACCAGCCTGTCAATCATTGTTGCATTATCCTTGAGAGCAGCTGTGTGCAGAAGCGTCCATCCTGAGGGATAAACGGCGGTGGCATCGGCTCCAGCTGTAAACAGCAAGTCAAGTAGTGCTGTGCAAGTGCTTGGTGGTAGACAGGCAGCACAATCTACAAGATTTTGACCGTAATGTCCCTTATGGTGGACGAAGGCGCCAGCTTCAATCAGAGCCTTGGCGCTTTTTGCGTCGCCTAAAGCAACAGCATACATCAGTGGAGTCATGCCAAACCGGTCCTCACTGTGGATCTGTGCCAGAATATCTGCTTTGCCGGACTTGAGAATAGGAGTTATGTCGATTGGACACCGTTTGAGAACAATTTCATGCATGAAAGTGAAATCCAGGTCTTCTAAGCACGGCGAAATTTCAACCAAGCTTTCGACTCGAGAATGAAGTATCGATGGTATGGTATTCCGAAGAACCAGATTAGCGATTTTATGCCGAAATGAAAGCCCTCTGTCGTTGACTTGGTCTGGATCTGCACCCGCCTGAAGAAGCACTTCACAAATTTGAAGTGCGACTTCCCATGGTAGAAATCTCTCAATGGAGATGCACAAGGCAGAATCGCCATCATAGTCGACGTCCATGATTGCAGTTGGATTTTCGAGTACGATGCGTTTGACATCACTCAGGTTTCCAACTGCGGTTTGATAGATTATGTTGTCTCTGGTGCCTTATAGAGGAATCTTGCGTCTCAATGCTAGAGTAAACATGAGAGAGCTGGCAGATACTTTCTCCACCAGGATATGAATCGCGTACTTGAAAGACCAAAATGGAAAGCCATATCTGACCGTGAGTCGAGTCAGACGTGACTTGGAACACGAATGCAAGTCACAGGTTATCCTGGAACCAGGGCAACTGGAGTACTCAAAAAGCACTGAGCCCATGATCATTCGAAGCATTTTTGGGAGTGTGTTCCAAGGGCGGTATGAAGCGACAGAAGCATGGCATCTGCAGGTACAGTTGATTGAGCACTGAGATTGCACTAGTCTTAGATTCAATGATAGTGTAGAGTGCTGAAGTGGCGAGCAAATAGCCTGGGTACTCTGTTGTCTGCGAGATTGATGGGGCGAAACATTTGGGATGTTGTCCTTAGATAGACCAGGCCGCACAGTATTTAACGATGTTGCCAACTGGTTGCTAATATTTTCCACCCATTCTGGTGGCAAGGTTGGTGTTATGCTTTGTAGGGCCTTTAGGGCTGCTGTGATATCTGACTGGTTTTGAAATGTAGTATCTCGATCAACTGTGATTTGGTCTCTCGTGTCTAGTAGACAAGCACCCAAACTATGAGTTTTGGCGTAGTGACGGCGTTGCATAAGCTGGATGTCCTGCAGTACAAGTTCAATGCGAGTCAAGCTTGAGCTACATTTTCATGTTATTCCGGGATCGACTGAACATTATTCGGGGAACATACTTGCTATATGCCAATTGCAAGTCGCTAATGCGAGATCTCACTTCTTTAAGGTCTTTTATGAGCCCCGATGCCCTCTCCCGTTTGTGGACCCACTTGACTCTTCGTAAGGTGGACGTCTCGTTCTTGAGACTATCGACAAATTTGTCTAAGTCCTTCATGACAGCCGCCCCTTTACCGATTTCAGCAGTGAGGTTACCGAGTATTTCAGAGTTACCTGGGCCACCAAGCTTCGCAGCTGCTGCAGAGTGTATTGAGGTTTCAACACGAGCAAGAACTGTCCTGATAGCTTCTGTCTCATTCTCTAAGGCTTGAATGAGACTTGGCGCGTTTCGGACTTGGAATTGGAGGTTATGTAATGCAGTAGATAGCTTCAAAGCCAGATCCAGCAAGCTGGCAATAGAAGCCACTAAACCAATAGCTTCCGCCATGGCATAAACAGAGATGCTTGGGGAAAATAGAGGAGCAGGCGATAGGTTCTATATTTGCCAGAAATGCGAAAGTCCTACCCCCGCGCTTATGTCACGTGAGACCGGCGACCTGAAGCTCCCCGTAACATCTGTCTGTATTGGTGCGGACCCGGAGCTCAATAATTGGCAGAACGGCGAGCGACAGCATTAATCTAGTGTATAGTCATAGGAGAACTGAGATAGTGACCTTGATTTCCCTCAACCGAATCGTATATGTCATGGGTTCCGACAGATCCATGGCTTGACCGCCAAACTTACACGCATCGAAGAACCAATGGTCGAGTTAGTAGAAGCCTAATGTAAGTGCAACCTTGCCAGCTCTACCAAGGCCAGATAAATCACTGAAGATCCAAATACTAAACTTACAGAAGAACCCGAAAGTAGATACCTTGAAAGGTACAATCACTACACCAAGCGAAGTGGAGGGATAAGTGTCAGGCATGAAGAAAACATTGAGAATCACATTAAGACAAGTATCATAGAGCTATTTCTGTTACCCAAGTTGCCCTCCCAAAGGTAGTGTCGCTTGTATACTCATTGCCAACAGCTCCTCACCAGAGTTCGCAAACAGGTTCTTTCTTGGGACAATTGAATGCCTTGTTAAATCCAACAGTATTCTTCAGAGGTAGCAGAACTCTCGCAGGCGCCGGGCTATGTACGTCATCCTCGAGCAGCTGGAGGCCTAACTTGGGCGGCACATTAGAGCACCAGGTCTGACCCCATTTGATGAAGAAGAGCTGCTCGTGAGTGAAGTCTTGCAAACCTGGAAGATTCTTCGCCTTGCCCTTTTCGCTTTCCCACTTCTTCCAGGCCTCATAGCTAGAGGACACACCGCCAGCATCTGCGATGTTCTCGTCAAGAGTGAGCGTTCCGTTGACGTGGACCTCTGTACCATTGGGCGCTAGGATAGTGAAGTTGTTGTACTGTTCCACAAAGCACTTTGTCCTCTCTTCAAAATCCTTGATCGACTGCTCATCCCACCACTGCGTTGCATTACCAATCTCATCAAAGTTGCGGCCGGTGTTATCGAAGCCGTGTGTAATCTCGTGTCCGACGACGCTGCCCATTCCACCATAGAGGAGATAGGACGGAAAGTCTACATCGTAGATAGGGAACTGTTGGAATCCTGCGAAGAGAACAATCTGGTTCAGAGTACGGGCGTGGTAGGCATTGGCGGTCAGGGTGCTCAAGACAAATTGACCCCTGTTGTATGGCTTCCCCAGAGTCATCCAGTTGTTCTTAACCTTGGATTTGGCAAAGCTCAGCGCATTCAAGGCTAGAGAAGGCTGGATCTTAACATCCGAGTAGTATTTCTGGAGGGCGATAGGGTCTACGGCATCAGGAAATGTCGGAAGACCGATGATCTTCCGCATAGCTTCCACCTTTTCGATAGACGCCTTTTTGACATCATCTGTTGCCCAGTCCCGCGATTCAATGCGTTCTGAAAAGGAGTCCTTGATGTGTTGCACAAGATTAGATGTAAGCTCATTAGCTTCCGGACTAAAGTGCTGGTCCACAAAGAAGCGTGAAAGTATCCATGTCAAGCCTGTCGGGCCGATGAACTGTGACGTGATTTGGGAGCCTTGGGTCCACGCAACTCCGTAGTTCATCAAGTTGATGCAGCGCTTCCATCGGGGTGCTGGACTCTCAGGGTCTCTATCCCTTATCTTGTTCACCAAGTCGTTATACGCGTTGGTTAAGTCGTCCTCGATGTAGATAGAAATGGAAGTAATGGCCTTCCATACAAAATATGCTTGGAGAATTGTAGTCGGAGTCTCAGAGATGATCTGGGATGCATTGTTGAAATAAGCGGGCGCGATGAATTGAATATCGCCTTTCCAGTTATTTGGAGCAAGCTGGTCGATCACATACTCGTAGTTCAGCTCAGGAAATTGCTTCTGGGCCTCCTCAATTGAAACAATATCAGATGCCGATACGTTCTGTACGGCCAAGGCAGAAGCAGCCACTAGTTTGCCTTCTAACTCAATGACTGAAGCGACGAGCTTCGAAGCTGCTGCCGTGCTGACATTGGAAGGGTGAACAGCGGCTAAGAGCTGAGACGCGATCTGGATGTACTCTTCGAGCTCCTTCTCTGTAGCGGGAAGAACCAATTCATCAGGCTGCAGGGGAAAGAGGGTAAGTTGGACAGCGTCAGGGTCGGTGTCTTTCTGCTTCTGTATGAACCGCTGGAAGGTCTGAATGCCGATGCTCTCGAAAAAGGTCAAAGTCTTGCCCATGGCAACAGAATCCTGAGTGGTGTTTGAAGCTGCCTTGTTACCAGTTGCCGGGTACAGGTCAACGACTGTCTTGACAACCTCGTGCAGAGTTTCAAGACCCTCTTCTTCGAGCGCTGTATAATTAGTGCAGACCTGATAGGTGTCTTGGATCTTAGAAAAGATCTCCTTGTCTGCCTTGGACTGCTCCTTAGTCAAGTTGACGGTGATCCATCCAGCGTCTTCGCCGGAAGGGTATGGGCTCTCGAGGATCTGTCTTAAGGCACTATCGACATTTTCCTGAGCAAGCGTGAGTCCATCTGTGGAGACTCCGCCGGCGGGGATCTCGTGTCGAGCAGCCCAGTTGCCGCAAACATCTGTACTAGTGATCAGAATTGACAATAGGTATGTATGTAATAGGTCTCACATTGTTCAAAGTCTTCGCAAGGGTCAATGTCGGTGTAGTTCAAAGCCAAACTTCCAAGAATCTCGGAAGCGATGTGCACGCAAGATGCTGATGTGCAGAGATTCGACCCGATGGCGTTGGGTGCCATGGTGCTGTGCAGCCAGACAACTGGGTAAACTTGGTTATGGAAGGCTTTGGAAGATAGAGAGATAAAACGTCAAGAGGATAATAAGAATAAGCAGGGCTCTGCAAATCGTGTGACTCTTATTTCGGAATGGATGTAGGCTATACAGATGATAACACAACTGGGCTATCTTGCTTATACTTATACCAATTCAATCCATTGCAAGAATAGCATAGCCATTATGACGTTCTGGTAAGCAGTAGACTTGGGACAGAGCTGTACAGACGAGGCGGAGCTGAGCGGGCGATTTTACCTCAAAAACAAGGTTAATTATGCTTACCGTACTAATATTATCCGTAGCGTCTGGATCGCCTTGGTTTTTTGGAGACCTTGGCCAATCAGGCATCATAACATAGATCGAAGATCATCGCCACGAAAATCTCACGCGAAAATATGCCTGGAGCCAATTGAGCTAGGCCGTAAAAGGTATTTCCCACCGCTCTCGCTTTCTTAGGCGTAATATTCTTACATCATTTGCTCTTGGGGAAACACATGGCACTGTACCTCAGCGCTGCAAAATACCTAAACACGGTAGGCGGTAAGAACTTGTTGGCGATTGCAAAGTGGCTGTATAAAGCCCGCGTCTCACGTAGAACGAAATTCTTCAGAGTCAATAATTCTATTGGTTGTAACACACTGTCCTTTTATCACTGTCGTCACCATGGGTCAACACTACTCTCAGCCTCGACCAGGCACCAGACTTCAAGTCATCGGCGCTGGCCTTCCCCGCACCGGAACTGCATCGATCAGTCGAGCGCTGGAAGTTCTTCTCGACGGTCCCGTATATCACGGTGGCACACAAGCCTTTCTCGGCCCTGAAGTTGAAATCAAAACATGGATTCGGGTGCTGAACCAATGGCGACCTGAAGGCATTTCCATAAAACGATCCAATTTAGATCTCATCAAAGAACGCATTGACGGGTTTGTCGCAATCACTGACTCACCCGGCTCAACGCTTGTGCGAGAATTGATGGCTATCTACCCAGATGCCAAAGTCATCTGCACCGTCCGCGATGTCGAAGCTTGGGAACGAAGCATGGCTACAGTTAGCAGCAAATCCACTCAATGGTTCCTGCGCTTCGTCTTGTTTCCTTTACCCTCATTACGATACTTTGTCGATTACATCAATGCACTACGCCAGCAGTGGTTCCTGAAGTTTGGAGAAACAGAGCCAGTGACTAGTAGCTCGTACAACCAGCACATCACCTGGCTGAAGGAAAATGTGCCAGAGGACCGCCTGGTATTCATAGATGTTCGCGATGGCTGGGAGCCGTTGTGTAAGGCGTTGGATCTACCGGTCCCGAAAGATGTCTCCTTTCCAAGGATCAATGATAGCCAGGCTATTGACAGCTTTGCAAAGAAGCACATTAATAGAGGGTTGGTCAGGTGGGGGATGATATTCTTAGTCGTCGGTGCGAGCGCGTGGACTTTTTTCTGGTGAAGTGTAGGTATAGAACGAGGATGTATTTACTTCTTTGCCTTTAGCATGCTATACGACAGCGGTATAAAAGCAACAGTTTATTCGAAATCGACCTTCTATCCTTAAACTCTGGTGCATTTTCGCTGATAGACATTGGACTTGGGAGACTGGAAGACTGTACATTTGGTAAGGCGAAGAAGCTATGATGTCTCACGATGCCAGATAGTACCAAGTTGTCTTTAGTGAGAGATTTATACGTCCCCTGCAGCGTGTAATGAAGAATCCATAGCAGGAAGTCAACAGAGCGCAGATCGCCCTGAGGTATCCACTTCGCCCAGACAAGCACAAAGACACCGTGTACTTTTGTGATAGTTTTTTAACTCTCTTGATGAGAACCTTTAAAGACGATCTCTTGAGTATCTGCCGGATCATGTAAGTGCAGCATGTAAGGAAGCCATAACAACATTCCAGCTGATTGATGGAGCTCAGCCGAACCTGTTGAGTACTGCCATTTGCATTGAGTTTGGGGCTGTCTCAACTGAAACCAGAATTGCAATTTCGGAACTCGGCTACCCGTGCATTGGCCATCTATTCCCCATAAGCCGAAAGTGTACTATCTAGGTCCTCGAGGATTGAGCCTTGAATCCAATCCACGCCCGTTAAAAGCTCGGAGTGTACGGATACTAGCAGGGGAAATGCCTAATGATTGATGGTTCTCGCCGTAATTCCGGCAATTATTTTAACTATCACTGACATAGGGAAGCGGTGTTTCTTGTGTTGCATCAGGAGATTTAAGCTTTTCGGCACCGAGGGACCGGTCCACGTCAATCGGCAGTTATAAAATTTTTGTCAATCCCAGTAGTTCAGAACTCTATCCAATAAGTGCATAATAATTCCTCCGTATAATATAGTTTTAATTTCTTATAGACTCAACCTTTCTTTACCGCTATGTGAGAAATTGCATTAGCCTTCTCCCCTTTTGGAAGATGACAGTCTATATATACCAAGCATCATCCACTCAGTATTTACCATCGACAAGTTCATCAAGCTTACTTCGGAAGGTCCAACATCATCAACATGAAGCTCTTCACTCTCATCTCTGCTTTCGCCACTGCGGGTCTCGTTGCCGCGGACCAGAGGTCTCAACTTGAACATCCCAATTGGCCCCCGAGTCGCTTGAGTGCCCGGGGTAGCACTTGCCCCAGGCCCATGGTAAGAAAAGCCCTGGTAGTACATTTTTTAAGAATACAATGTTCTAATACTCTCCAGTGTAAAACACCCACTAATCAAGATCCAAATGGCCCTCCCGCCTGCGGCGACTCATACGCAGCATGCAAGTTCGACCAATTCCCTTGCGACGAGTACTTCAGCCCCAAGGTTACCGACACTCACCATTGCTACTGCATCGTAAGTCCCCCTTCTTCATTTTGGAGATTTGTCTGACCACTTTGTAGTTGGCCAACAAGAAGGCAATGAATGAGTATTGTCAGTCACTAGGATTCAAGAGCGGTACCAACCCTTGGAAGTACTACTACGCCGTTGAGTGTCACGGCGCTGCCAATGACCAGGTTTGTAACACGGATTGTCATAACCAAGGTCGTGGCAACGGTAGAATCGACAAAGCTCATCCGAATGGAGCGTGCGCTTGCGACAAGCCTAACCCGCCTTATGATACATGCAAGCAGTCTTGAGGGACAACTTGTAAATAGCATGGTCGAGCCAGGTCTTGTCTTCTATTAGGCTGACGAAAAGGCTTGCGTTTATAATTTCGATTCTCTACTCAATTTATAAATATTGTTTTGGTGCATTCATCGATTAGGTGAGGCGAGGTGATTGTGACTGCAACGCCCGATCGAAGCGTTTAAAAACCCGATGTCCACTGCTACAAACGGGTCATCGTCGCGAGTTTTCACTAGACATGACACCTAGAAGTTGGCTTTGACTTTTATCGAGCCTAGGAGCTTTTTACATTATTTACCAGATCATCATTGGCACTAAGTGAAGCCAAGAAGCATTGAAAACGCAACACTTGCACTAATTATCTAGATATTTTTCCCTGACGAAAGCTTTGCCACTCTTGCCCTACAGCCGCCATTGACACGTATACTGTACACAGTCACCTTTAGTGCAAGATTGCCCACTCAGCGACTGTAGCGCCTGTACCATTACCAGCTTTGGCATCCACCGCACCCAAAGCCTGGTTCCCTGCGATCAGCAACGTGGCGTATCGAGACAAAGGAACAGGCTCCGGGAGAGTGACGTTAGTAGTGTTTCCCGTAGGCATGACGACTGCGTCCAGATTATCCGTCTTCGCGTTGTATGCATCCGAGAGCTTGATTTTCCTTATGGACACAACAACATCATATCCTGAGTCGTGGTTCGATGTCCCATAGACCTTTGCCGGATCATCGATGGTTTTGTTGTGGAATAGAACTGTGACATTGACGGGCGGTGTATCCGCCCAATCGAAGTAGAAGCCCTTGACCTTAGATCCAACATCCTTTTTCGCGAGAGAAACAGTCAGTGAGCTGACATCAGCGGCCTTTGAGGGCTGCCACTTTGTCGAAGTCGCTCCGTCAACAGCCGCGAGAGGAAATTGCCCTGGCTCGTAGGAGTTGGAAGATTGTACTGGTCGGCACTGAGCGAGATTGCCGTGTACAGTGTTGACACTGCCTATTTGTCTGTTCTTGATAACAACAGGCTCGTCAAATGACAAATGGTAAAGTGCAGAGTCTCCTTGCTTTCCAGCATAGACCGCAATGCTCTTATTGGCGTACCGAGAATCCGCAACATCAAGGGGTTTAGTTGTCGCATGTCGAGAGATAGTAGTATGGGTGTAGTTCGACCAAGCAGAAATAGGCCAACCACGCCAGTAGAACGTTCGATACTTTAGATACGGGATCTGAGGGGGCAGGTTCGGGTTCACATGAAGACCTTGGTCAGGAATGAGTCGCAGGCCGAGGTACCCGAAGATATTCACTTGGTTAGCGCCTCCATGCCCAGTGAGGAAGGGATACGCGGGGTGCGTGCCACCATTCGTGGTTGCGTTGTCGACCAATTGTTCCGAAAGCTGGTAGAAAGGAGGTCGTGTATAGGGCTTGTACGAATACTGTGCATAGGTGTATGCGGAGCAGCCAGATGGTGAGAGCTCGTCGGCTACGATGGAGTAGATTGCCCAGGTCATAGCTGGCCCATCGGGGGATTGCTTGTTCGCGTACTATCAACACCATATGAGTCAGCGTTCCAATAGTGAACTTAATGTTGGTATCCTTACATAATCGAGATCGTCGAGTCCATTTTGGTCAGTGTAATTATCGTTGTAACCCAGAGGAAAGCTCATGAGTACCACGTCAGCTTGCTTCACGATGGCACTGCCATTCATGGTCGTAAACTCCAAGGTTATACCGTTTTCTCTGATAAACAACACATCGGAGGCTATTTCGTCCTGTGTCTTGTTCTCCGTCATTCCAAACTGTCGGCGGATCTTGTTGGCTTGGATCAAGGTCTCGGAAGCAAGTGCCATGGTGAAGCCGCCGGCATCGACATGGTTCGCATACTCGTCCTATGGCAAATCAGCATTCGAAGCAAGACAAAATGGTAGATCGGACGTACGGGATCAGTCATGTTCGTGATAGTCCACGACGATCCATTGGGTTTAAGCAAATCCGCAAAGAGGTTCGCCACCGAGTCGTAAATTGGCAACAGCGTCTCCTTGAAGAAGTCCGTATCACCGCTTGTAACCCACTGATTAACCAAAGATATCCCAATATCGCCATTCAAATGATACTCATAGTCCCAGCAAGGACCAGTCGCAGTACAATTCCCAAACCTTCCACTAGTCCACGGATACACGGCTGCTGACTCCGAGAACTTGGTCTTATTTTGAGAACCAGCATAAGAAGTCGCGATGTTCTTCTTGGCCTGTTCGTATTTGGCAACGCGGTAGTTCGTTATACGCTGAGCAGCTTCCGGGTGCGATGTTGTGAGACCAGGTTGCATGAAGAGATCTGCGTCCCAGAAGATCAGGCCGGCGTAGGAGTCGGATGTAAGCCCGCCGACCGAGATACTGTCGACGTTGACGGGGGCGCCTGAAACTGCCTTTTGTGCATTTTTGCCGACTGTATTTTGGAGGAGGTAGTATGTGTTTGTGACAGCTATGATGGAAGAGTCGATGATGTACTCATCGTCAGGGAGCGTGTTGTTGTCGGGAAAGGCGTAGCTATCCACGGAATCACTTGGCATAACACTCTCCCATTCCTTGACGTGCGACAAAAGAGACTTTTCGTACCCTTCCTCCATCGCGTTGCGTGAAGCCTCCTTCGCAATCTTTTCAGGATCATCGAAGGCGTCGGAGGAAGCGGCCCCCACGTATTTGGTCATATGAACAGGGACACCGGCTGAGAACTTGACAGGAATGGCTTGTGCGACAGATGATTCGTTGGTGTGCACATATGGCTTTCCATGGACCAATTTTCGTTGAGACAGGTCGAGGCTCCTTGATCCGTTGACTTGTGCGTAGATGTAGGCGGTCACATTGGCGATTCCCACTGGTCGCACAGCTGAGAATATGGCGCCGTCGTCATCTTCGCCTGATTTGACAAAGTCTGAACGCACTGCCGAGTATCCATCAATCACATTGACAACCTTCGCTTCGGAGTCGATTGATGGGACGATTGTTAGATCCACGATCGCCTGGTTGACATGTAGTTTGTGTGCAAACAGCCGGTAGTTGATCTCATAAGAACCCTTCTGACCTTTGGGCTGCCACGTATACGACCACTCCAAAACGCCAGCCTTGAAGTCATAAGTGGACGTAAAGTTATGAACAGTTCGGTTATCCACCGTCGCATCAAGATAGACATCATCTCCTAGATCAAGAATAAGTCCGCTCCAATGAGGAACGCCACTAATCACACTCTCATAGCCATACTGCAAAAGCCATGGAAAGTTTGTTCCGTTCGTCTTTGGCTGTGCGTCGTAAAAACCTGCAATGGTAGCAAAGGTTTGACGCCGCGAAAAGAGCGGCCAGCCGTTGATGACGCCACCTTGTTCGTAGAGATCGATCTCAAAGAACGGGCCGGCTGCGGCGACGTTGATGCCGAGATAGCCGTTTGCTACCGACCCGCGAGATTGATAGTGGCCTTGGTCGAGATTGGTTGTGCAGAGGAGCCAATTGTCGCTGTCCCATGTTACGCCGGGAAATGATGTCTCGTAGATGTTGTTACTGGCCTTGGCAGAGTGGTTTGATGTGCTATGACGTTGATAGCATTTTTTAACGCGTGAATGGTCGTGAGTACCAGTTGCTTGCGATGCTGAAGAGAGAAGCGCCAAAATGGCATAATTAAGATACTACATCAGAAGAATCAGCATTCGAGTGATTCACAAAGATAAGGAGGGGTTATTGTAAGAATGTCGAGTTTGATGAATTCAACGGTTTGTATTCACGTACTGAGGAAAGCATGGTGTCAATTACACCATTTGGTTATGTACCCTGGGCAACCAGCAGATATTAGTGAATTGCTTTTGTATAGGTAAGCTACGATATACAAAAATATACAAAAAATCTAGAAAAGAAGTCTTAAAGAGCTTGAATAAGAATTTGACCTTGTATTTGACATGTCGATGAAAATAAGCAAGAATTCGAAGACCGGGAATCAGACGATGCCAAAATCTTGGTAACCCCGCAAATTAGCTCTGGAATCGTAAAATTGCTAACGGCATTTGTTCAAGGCTGCCAAGTCGGCCCGAGCTTGGCGCTCATCCTTTCCTGGTTAAGCTAAATTATGTCATTATTCAGTGATTGATTGGTGATCCGGAGTAAGCGGCATTCATTGAATTGCGGGGAGTGACGATGTTGCGGGGGAACATCCAGATATGAATTCATCCAGAAATCATTTTTTACTGCATGGTACAGGATATAGATTATATAGAGTGGCATTGTATTAAAAAAATTCTTCGTCACTTCTTCGTCCAGCTAGACCCTTTATGCATTTGCTCCTCTATGTTGAAGACGCAGGTATTTTATACGGCGGCGACTCGAAAGCATAGCTCTGTTACAATACTAATTGAGACGCGCTCAACACCACAGTTGTACGTATTGCAATAAATATTAAGACATAAAAATTGACGTAGTCAATGTACTTATCATAGGATAACGAACCTTTTACTGGCGAGCAAATAAATAAGTGATCTTTTCATCCACCTGCATCCTTGGGCGACTTACCCTACACAGCTGGATCCGTAGGATTCTGGCCAATCACAACCAATCGTGCGTATAACCGCAGAGGGATCAATCGACAAGCCCGCAGAAGTAAAACTGCGAGACAACAAGCGATGGATATCTAATAACCTCTTATCCACAACGAAGAAGACACCATAAATTGGTATGACAAAGAATGCAGACGGATATAATACTTTGTGATCCCCATGAGAGGAACGAAGTCTGCATGACATCATCTCAAATGTTCAATCAATCGTTGATAAACCTTGGTCTGAGAAAACGTCTCATGTGAAGATCTGACTCAAGATGGGTAGCGTGGATTCCCGTGTCAGATATATATTATGACCCCGCGGAAAGCGTCTGGCCGAGGATAAAATGGGTATTCACGGATACAGGAGTAAATTTCAGGCAGGAGCTGAACGATGATCCTGGTTAGCCAAATCAGCCCTGAATCTTCCCCCTCCCTCGCAGGGCGCGGAAACCGACAAGAAATTGCCAGAACGGGAAGGTGCCGAAATCCCTTGTGCACTGCCACAATCCGTCGAAGCCACAAACTGTCTGTGCCGCCAAGGGTCTAGAATCTGTCTGGAACATCCCCCATTAGCCCGCCGCCCACTAGGAAATGCGACATTTTCGCTTGACTCATCACAGCCCTACAAATTACACAATTCTAACAGTAAAGCAGAATCCCCCAGGCGTCATAGTTTGTCTCGAAGCCCCTTTCCTCTCCAGAAAGACATGTGCAACCTGTGGATAAAACATCCTCATTACATAAGAGAAATGAGACATCCTTCTCGCCCTCGACATCAGCCCAACCAAACTAACCCGGCTGTCGGCAAGGACTACAAACTCAATCTCTCATGACCAAAGCACGGCACAACTTGCCGTCTGCTCATCAAGTCAGGGGAAACCTGCCACTTAGCCGGACCCAGACCCCTAAAACCCACCCGCTGGCATTGACTCTAGCCCAGTCCAGTCTAGCCCTGAAAATCCAATACGAGCGAAATACGACGCGACAAACCAAAATGCTTCGTCGAACCCATAATGCGGCGCGGTCTAAGTAAGCGCTATTAACGGTCCAGACCAGATTACTCCGTACTTGCTCCTGCTCGCGTGCTTAAATAGTAATAATGCACTGCCTAAACCATGTTCGGTCAGGTAATGAGGCTAGGCACTATGGGGTGATAGGGGAGGAGGCAGGCCCTTATTTAAGAAAAAGGGTCTTGGCTCCCTGTTTCTAGTTTCTCTTCCTTTTCTCGCTTTTTAGTCAGCACATCACTCAAGATGGCCCCCTTCAGGAGGATATGCTTGCTATATGCCTCGAAATTAGCTAACCAACGCCTTGCGTTTACTCTGACTCTATTAGCAGTATGTGCTGCTAAAGGAGTGCATCTTCATAATCACAGAGCTTCGGTGACGCCCAAGCGCATGCTTCTCTTCTTTTTCTCCTTCTTTACTCAAGATGTCCTCCTACTTCTTTTAATCAGACTTCTCCTGAGTCATTGGGTGCCTAGTGCTGCCAAGCCACGGAGGATCGTCAATACACTCGCGTTCTCGTTGATGACCTACAACACTCTCATTTGCACTGTCTCAGTTTCATTTTATCTAGTCTCGGGATCTGAAATTCACTGGCGCAATATCGGTTTTATGGCCGACCCAACGGCTCAGGCAATCATTCTTTCGGGTCTAACAGCCTTCATCGGTGTCTTTTGTGTCTTCGCTTGCTTAGCCGCATTACTTCAGGTCGCTTGCTACACTCTATTCGGCTGGGGTGGAGATCTCGTCAATTGGCCCCTTACTTTGATCTGCCGCCAATTGAGTCATCGATTTAGCTACGATGCGGTATGGCAACAAGAAGACCTCTCATGGCTCGACATCGAGAACACTCCCTATCACGACAAGGAACCCAAGCGAAAGCTCAGCTCGCCCTCGGTCTCGCTGTTGAGCTCACCCCGAAGCTCTAGAGGAGGTTCACCAGTACGAAGATCTAGACTCGCCCGTTTTCTACGCATACTGCCCTACCCCATTGTTACTCTTCTATTAACGGCACTTTTTATCCTTACTTTTATTCGACCCAAGGACCCTTCCCTGATATTTCTTTCTTGGACTACTGGACTTTTACCTTTCATCGACTTTGCCTCGTCGCCTTTTCTCGACAATCTTCCATCGGTTTTCGGAAAGGGAATACAGCGAAGCTGGGACGATCGAACCGCACTTGTACAACCTACCCCTTTCAGCTGGCTTCCGATGGACGTACCAGCCCTAGACGGGTTCAAAGATTGGTATCTCGAGCAACCGCACTATAGCGCCAAGGTCGACCCTATGAGAGTCTCAAATCTCGACGAGCCATTACGAGAGTCTCTGCGGGGGAAGTTAAAAAACCTCAACATCCGACACGTGGTTCTATTCTTCCTGGAAAGTACCCGACACGATGTATTTCCTATCAAGAAGGATGGTCTAGTATGGAATCGATTTGCCGATACCTTTCCGCATGGACTGCCACAAGAGGTTCAGGAGAAGCTTGCAAACTTAACACCAACAGCAAACTTCATCACAGGCGATTACGCGGACGGTTTCGAACATGCCAATAAACCAAGACGAGGAGGGATTCGCTTCACCAACGCACATACCTCTGGAACATACACGCTCAAAAGCCTAACAGGTTCAATCTGCGGCATATCTCCCCTAGCTGCAGATTTCAATCTGGACTACAGTCACCATATCTACCAGCCTTGCTTACCGCATATTTTCAACGCACTCAACAAAGCAGAGGAGAAACAAGCGCGCACAGAAAAAGCCAGTCGGAAGGACAAGTGGAAGTCCTACTTTTTCCAAGCAGCGAAACTCAACTATGATAGTCATGGGGCTTTGATGTCTGCGATGGGATTCCCGGATGAGGGTATAATTGGCCAGGAATATCTTCGCAGCGCCCACGCAAGACATGGAGCAGTCACGTTGGAGAACATTAACGACTTCGCCTTTGAAGAGGATCCGCTGGAGGACTATATTACCGATGTCTTCAAAAACGCCGTCACAGAAAATAATCGCGTATTTCTGAGCCATATTACGTCGACCAGCCACCATCGATTTCACATGCCCAAGAGAGAAAAGTATACACCCCTGGCTAACGGTGGCCATCTTGACATGATGTCAAGATATATCAACACAATTGGATACGAAGACAGATGGATTCGCAAGGTCCTTGATATCTTGGACAAGCAAGGAGTTGCCAACGAGACCCTGGTCATATTTCAGGGCGACCATGGTGTATCTCTTCCAGAGAATGATATCGCCTCGCCATACTATAACCCCAATGTTGGTGTTGAGCATGTGCCGTTAGTCTTCTCACATCCCCAGCTACCAGCATTCGATGTGGATGAGGGTGTGCATGCAACTCAAATCCTTCCCACGATCCTGGATATCCTCCTCGAAACAGGCTCACTGAGCAAGACAAGCCGCCAAGCAGCCCAAGACCTAATACGGAATTACGAAGGACAATCGCTCATTCGGCCATTAGCTACTGGCAATGGGCAATGGCAGTTCACCATCACCAATCCCGGGCGTGCTATGCTTAGCATTCGAGACGGCCGGTATCCAGAGCGCCATCTTGTTGTGCCGATAATAGAACACGTGGCTTGGAAACTGGCAGACTTGACAAAGGACCCTTATGAACATAACCCTGTACAAGCACTAGATTTCAAATCTTTCTTACAAGAGGTAGAACAGAGATTCGGGAGAGAGGTTGCCGAGTGGGCTGAAGAAGGTGCATTTATGACAAGATGGTTCGTTAAGGAAAACAGCAAGCGTTGGCGTTTTGATCTTTGATATTTATTTATAACACTTTCCAGGAAGAATAGACGAAACATACATACATGGTAGACCATCCTTTGTGCAAGGAGTAAGTGACGTATAAATGTGATAAAAACCAGCGCTTGTACCGACTTCGTATTGCTTGATGGCCATGTTGCTTGCGACAATCTCATCTAGTAGTAAAGCGGCCTTGCCGGACTTCTCTGCTGCTCTGTTCTATCTTGTTCTCGTCTTCAGACTCCAACTTACTCGCCACCTTGCTAGATATAGGATAGCCATATGTAGCATTTAGGGCCTCCCAGATCAAGTTATGAACCCTGTCATATCCATTAGCCTCCCATTGCTCCTAACCATTGGGGCCACTGGCTTTTCTGATGAATAAGTAAAGAATGTCCTTGCATTCTTTGTTGGTCTTCTTGGTGCCATTCTTTCCCCATGCGATCTCATGGTATTGGTCGCGGTTGTCGAGGTTTGGTTCTAGTCTGAGAGACCTGTCGGCTGCACTAAAACCTTTGAGGAACCATTCAACCATGCCGTGGAAGGCAGTTGTTTCATCATCGGTGATTTATCTCTATACCCCAATTAGCAAGCGTCGAATAGATAGCTGGCGGGGGACATTACTGACCGAAAGAGAGTAAGCGTAGTCGCTTCGGCCGCGACATTGGTCAAGCAGATAACCATGACATCGATACGGGAGACAGGCGTATCTGCACGAGGGGACGGCCGTATTCGAGCAGACGGTTCATGCACTCCCTGCAGGGAAAGAGCAGGGCGGTGGGAAGAGCATACTCGTCGTCGTCCGAATTATCTTTGCACAGGTAATGGCCCACGGCGCGATTTTCGGAGGGGGGGCGCCAGGGTTCGTTGTCTCGTTGGCGAGATCATGTAAAATCTAACAGAGACGGGGTATGGTCTAATACATAAGCCATGTTACCGAAGGCATCTAGAACAGAACCCCATTGAAGGCTCTGGCTACTGGAACTAAATTTTGTGACGACAAGCATTGTTGACTGGCATTACTTATTTCATTATTGGTGATCGGCCAATGGCCCAGGCCGGGCCTAGTATGCTAGAAACAGGAACTTGGATAAAAGCGTGGTTCGTAGACTACTCGTTCTCAATCGCTAAGCATAGTACATACTAGCCAGGCACATAACTAAACGTAAAGAAGTAAGAGGCAAGAAAACTCAGACCTGAATATAGGGTATTAAAAATAAACTCAGCAAAAGATATTATAAATTTAGTAAATATAACCTAAACTTAGTAGAGATATCCTAAATTTATCCTAAGTTACCAAAGTCTTTTTATCACGTGTGTTGAACATCCTGAGTTTTAAGCCTGGACAAAGCCTCGTTGACGATTATCGCCAAATTCTGACTGGTAGGGCGCCACCTTTGCGATAATTGGCTGGAAATCACGAATATTGATTATTTTGCAAGGATCATGAGACTGTTGCCTGCGAAAGTGCACAACCAACAGTCAGAGCTGAAAATTACCCCGCTCCATTGTTTTCCGTCAGATTTCTTCCTTCAGACCCAACAGACAGACTTCGACGCATTAGCAAAGTAGCTAATTCTACCAACGCCATTTCCCTGTTGTTCCACTGGCTCTGTTGCCTCCTCTGAGGCACCAGAGATCTCCGCGACTGACCCAGAGACGATCGCCGCAGCCTGGGACGGAACATATCGTCAATCACGGACTAGGCAGTCTAGCCTAATCGACCGCGTTCCAAAATGAACTCTTCGGACGATGCTAGGGCCTTATCTAAGACCTCCGATGCCCGTGGGAGCTCTGCGAACTCCTACCCGCCTCGCCCCAGTGACCGCCGTGGCTTCGAGATCGCGATCATTTGTGCATTGACCCTTGAAGCAGATGCCATCGAAGCCTTGTTCGATCACCACTGGGAAGACGAAGGCCCGCCTTTCGATAAGGAGCCAGGCGACCCTAATGCGTACTCAACTGGCGTGATCGGCCGTTTTAACGTTGTCCTGGCGTACATGCCTGGAATGGGCAAAGTCAACGCCGCCACAGTTGCTGCCAACTGCGGGAAAAGCTTTCCAAATATCAAACTTGCTCTCGTTGTCGGCATCTGTGGTATCGTTCCGTTCAGCCCTACCAAGGACGAGATCATTCTGGGCGATGTTATCATCAGCAACGGAGTTATTCAGTATGACTTTGTTCGACAGTTTCCCGAGCGCCGGGACCGTAAAGATACATTGCTAGACGTCCCTGGCAGACCTAACCAGGAGATCCGTGGATTCTTATCAAAGCTAACAGGACTCCGATATCGTCGCCAGTTGAACGCCAAGATTGGAATTTTCTTGGATGTTCTCCGTCAGGATCCAGAACTTCATGCTGCGTATCCTGGATCTTCGGAAGATAAGCTCTTTGAGGCCACCTATCGTCATGCGGATGATCAGAGGTCATGTGAGCAGGCTGGATGCCAAGGCAACCTGGTTAAGAGAAACCGCCTATCGACTACAGATGTCCCTCCAAAACCTGCTGTCCACTTCGGCTTGATAGCTTCTGCAGACACAGTTATGAAGTCTGGGGAAGATCGTGACCGTATCGCTTCGGCGGAAGACGTTATTGCTTTTGAGATGGAAGGCGCTGGTGTCTGGGATAGCTTCCCATGTATTATCATTAAAGGCGGATGTGACTACGCTGATAGTCACAAGACCAAGGTCTGGCAACGATATGCAGCAGCCACGGCAGCAGCGTGTGCGAAGGGCTTTCTGAGCTTTTGGGTTCCGTCAGTCACTCAAGGTTCGTAGCAACTACTGTTTGATGGGAAGTAATTAATTGTGTTTCAAGATGTCGTTTGTCTAACTGCAAACACCAAGAGACGCTGCTCTTTAGCAGATCGAGAAGATTTTGATCCAAGAAAACGGCTCGCTGGAGAACCCGTGACACAGGGATCTAATATCGGTAAGGCTAGCCAGTGAGCGTGTTCATGGAACCCTGTCGCTAAAACGAGCCCTTAGATCAGACAGCAATTCCCCCTCAAACAGGAGTGAATGAGACAACTAGTTAGTACAACCAGGCCATTCTAAGCTCTGACCATCTGACTCACGTATGACAGAGTCTAGGTATCATTACCTACCGCTACCGAGGAACAAGAACTTTACAGGACGTGAGGGAACAATCACTGAACTTCAAAAGCTTCTGTTCACAGACCCCAATGGCCAACGGGTCGCCCTAGTCGGTTTGGGGGGCGTTGGTAAGACGCAAATTGCTCTTCAGCTTGCACATGTCATGAAGAAAGAAGACCAGGAAGACTGCAACTACTCCGTCATATGGATGCCCGCGTTGAGCATGGCAAGTTTCGAACAAGCATGCACCAAAATGATTAGCGAATTTGGCATTGAACGGGCAGATCAGGAGGACCCCAAAGAAACATTCAAGCGGTTCCTGAGCTCAGAAAAAGTCGGAAAGTGGTTTCTAATCATCGATAATGCAGATAATATCGAGACTCTGTACGGAACGGCTGAGGCCCCGGGAGGCATCGCCGAATTTATCCCAGACTCCGAGCATGGGTACATTTTATACACAACCCGATCTCGTGAAGTTGCCGTTAGCGTGGCACACAACAATGTCGTCAAGCTATCAGAAATGGATGATAAGGATGCGAAGGCCCTCTTGCAGGGCTCATTAATTGAAAAAGACCAGATGCAGGATACAGCTCTGATCGACATGCTCCTACACAAGCTCGCCTATCTACCGCTTGCCATCACGCAAGCCTCAGCATACATGAAGGTCAATGAGATCTCAGTCAAGGAATATCTCCGCCTGCTCCAAAACACTGACCAGGATATGGTAGAACTGCTGAGTTGCGGGTTTTGTGATAGCACTCACTACGACTTGTCCCAAGGCGCCGTTGCGACCACCTGGATTGTGTCCTTTAAGCAAATCCGGGCTCTACATGAAGGCGCTGCCACACTTCTCTCTGTCATGGCTTATCTTGAACCGAAAGCCATACCTCGTGCCTTATTACCGCCTCTGGGCTCTGAACAAAAGATGGCTCGTGCTATTGGTACGCTCTGTGGATACAGCTTCTTGAGTAAACGAGAAGATGGCGAGACTTTCGACATGCACAGTCTCGTGCACCTTGCAATACAACGATGGAATGAAGAAGAGGGGCTCGAGGCAGGAACCCGACAGATAGCATTCGCACATCTTGCCGAGGTCTTCCCATGCAACGACTGGGAGGACCGTGAGTTATGGCGGCAGTATATGCCACATGCACTCGGACTCCTAACAAGCACGGATGGGGCCAATCCTGGAGACCGATGCCAACTCGGAGATAAGGTTGGACAATGCTTGCTCGTTGACCGACAGACAAGACAGGCAGTGCATATCTTTGAGTCTGTGGTTGAGGTACAGAGGACAATGTTGGCAGAAAATGACCGTGATCGATTGGCGGAAGAGCACCGTCTTGCATGGGCCTATATATCTAACGGGCAGGCAAAACAGGCGATTGAACTGACTGAGCATGTGATTGCAATGTTAGCAGATTTGGCAGAGAATAATCCAGATCGGCTGGGATCACTGCACAATCTTGCATCAGCATATGAATTGAACGGGCAGAGAGAACAGGCAATTGAACTGTTTGAGCATGTGGTTGAAATGGGAACAGATTTAGCAGAGAATAATCCAAATCGGCTGGGAGCACAGCACAATCTTGCATTGGCATATAAATCTAATGGGCAAACGAAACAGGCAATTGAACTGCTTGAGCATGTGGTTGAAATAAGGGCAAAAGTGTTACCAGAGAATCACCCAGATCGGCTGGCACCACAGCACAATCTTGCATTGGCATATATATCTAATGGGCAAACGAAACAGGCAATTGAACTGCTTGAGCATGTGGTTGAAATAAGGGCAAAGGTGTTACCAGAGAATCACCCAGATCGGCTGACATCACAGCATAATCTTGCAATGGCATATGAATCTAATGGGCAGACGAGACGGGCAATTGAACTGCTTGAGCATGTGGTTGAAATAAGGGCAAAGGTGTTACCAGAGAATCACCTACATCGGCTGGGATCACTGCACAATCTTGCAATGGCATATCTATCTAATGGGCAGACGAAACAGGCAATTGAACTGCTTGAGCATGTTGTTGCAGTCCAGGCGGGCGTACTATCAGAGGACCATCCTGATCGGCAGCGATCAATAGAGTGTCTGCAACACTGCTATGATAGGTCAGAGAAGGTCAGCGTTCCAGGAGAGTCAGACGGCTGCGAAACTATTGGTAGAATGTAATCCAGGTCGTTAAGAAAGTGGGAGTTTGTACAGTTACTTTCAACATCTGCTCGGAAGCTGTAGATCAGTAATGGTTTATAAATCCGCATTCATTATTCGTCAATATCCCGGTCGAAATCAGCACTTATTAACTTAGCTGCCGTAGTCGACCGAGAGGTAACATATCGAATATTTCGCTGGCAGCTAGAAATCTTCGCGGCACATCATAACACCTGAAGTGGAAAGGCCGTCTGCATCAAAAGCCTATGTCTTAACTGCTCTCGCCTTACCACAAAGCTCCTGACATCGTTGGTAGGTGCTCCATTATGACTAAGCACACTAGAAACAAGAAGGAAGAAGCGGTGTTAAAAAAGCTGTGTTCGCGGCAGTAATATCATATCGCGATACTAGAAGTATTATCTTGATGCTGTGAACTACCAAGGTGCATAGATAAGAGAGTTCGGACAACAGTTGGCATACTGTACGGTCGACAAAATGCCATCCAACCAGGATGATGCTAGACAACAGTTCGAAGACTTCTCACAATACTACCTTTTTCGTCAGAACGGCTCCTCATAAGGAAAATTTGCCTATAAAAGTAGCATACTGCTTCAAAAACAGCTATACGGAACATGGTCGACCGAATGAAACAGTCAGTTGATAGCCATTTTGCCTATTCTGGCTAATATCAACCAAGAGGGCTATAAAAAGACAGTCATCCACTGATACCAGAAGGCACGGCAATTCTATCAAGCTGACTTCACTTCCACAAATTGATCTATTGAAACTCCGCAATATCAACACAAAATGCTATCAACGACAGTTCGTTTCGCAGCTCTCAGCGCTCTTCTCGCATGCAAGGTTTCGGCTCACGGCCACGTGTCTGAGGTCCTCATCAACGATAAAAGCTACTATGGACACGACCCCACAAAAGTCCCGTACGTAACTCAGCCAGACAGCATCACCTGGTCAAATGGCGCTAAAGACAACGGCTTCGTCACCTCCACCGCAAGCGCACTGGCATCTCCAGATATCATCTGCCACCTCAACGCCACCAATGGGCTTTTGACCGCCGACGTCGCTGCCGGTACTACTATTACGGTGCGCTGGTCAGACTGGCCAGAAGCCCACTGGGGGCCCGTTCTGGATTACATGGCGCGCTGTCCGAATGACGATTGCACAAAGGTTGACAAGAACAAGTTGAAGTTCTTCAAGATCGATGAGTTGGGACAGTTGACGAGGGGAACTGTCCCTGGTCAGCCGGGTTACTGGGCGAATAATAAACTTCGTGATGAGGACTTTTCATGGAACATAACGATTCCGGCTAAGCTGGCTCTTGGAAGCTATGTGCTTAGACATGAGATTATCGCTCTTCATGCGGGAGGTGCAGAAGGGTCAACCCAGATGTATCCTCAATGCATCAACCTGATTGTCAAGGGAGACGGCACTGCACAGCCTGAAGGCGTGTTTGCGACGGAACTTTACTCTTCTAAGGATCCAGGGCTGCTGCATAATGTGTTTGTGGATGAGTGGAGTGATGCGAAGTACATCATTCCGGGACCTTCGGTTGTCAAGTTTTAGCACGATGGGCTTAGCGGCCAGGGAATCAGGATTCATCAAGGGTCTTAAGCCCTAGGGTATAGGAAGACTTCTGACATCAAATTAGGTGCTTAAAATATTAGTCTATAGTGAATTATACTAAATTTGCCTAAGTTTACCTAAGGTTTTTTTATCACTTAGGATAGAGGTCCTAAGTTTTATTGCATCCCCTTGTCTGGTTTGAGTAGCGCCACGCTCGGTCAGGAAATACAGCGCTTGTAATTTATCGATTCGGCGATCCCAACCATATCATCAAGTAACCTAAAGTGACTCGTATCTGGGCTCAAGCCGCGCAAATATATCTCGCCATAATGAGATCCGGGTGGAAGTCGGACAACCCGAATGTCCGCGAGAGTGCATGCGAGGTTCTTGGCCTGCTTCAAGAGCTTGATGACCCTGCGAGCGCCGTGTGCCCGTTTTGCGTGGTGCGTCGCGGATGTGAGTTAGGAGAAGGAATTTAGGGACCTGGCAGCGGCGTTTGGGTCACTGCAGTGTTTCGGACGGGTGGGAGAGGCGCTTCGGATTTTGGAGTGTGTGTGGAGTAGGAGAGGAGAGTTTGGTGCAAAGTGGAATATGGCTGCGTGCTTTAGGATAATGGGCGCGCCTGTGGTGTTGCTATAAGACCTGCTTGACGATGATGAATCCCATCTATTAGTTGATTTACTTGACGCATTAGCTCTCTAAAGAGGGGGGCAACGACGATGAAGTAGAAGATGAGGCAGTGATATATTAGGTACCTTAATATCCTGTCTTATTCGCAGGACTTGTGGAACTGAACTTTTTAGCGACTAACTTTATATTTTCCTTTTAACTTTTCTTTAAGTTTCAATTTTACTGTTGAATATTTAGACTTTTATAGAGGGTAGGAAGACATTTTGCCACGCACCTCTTTTTCGTCCCCATTTCTCAACCTTACCCCACCATTTCTTCACCTCTATCTTTCCCCAAACAACATCCTGCCGCCTACTCCAACCTTGGTCCAGTATTCCAAAACAATCTTTAACTAGCGCCTTTCTCCGCATTACTTGTTACTACCATATTCCCTTCGGCATGGGTGAGCGCACCAAGAAGCAGGTCGCAACTGCCTCGCGCGACACGACGTGCATGGAGACGAGAAGAACCAGGACCCTGATCAGGACGAGCCCAAGCCACAGTCTCAGCCTGAGTCCACAACAGCTGCTGAGACTGCCAACTTGGCTAAGCGTCCTGTTGAGCCAAAGAGCGAGGCCATTCCCAAACTCAAGCTTACCTCTGGCAATCTTGCCATATTGACTCAGCAATTGAGCCACAAAGCCTCCAAGAAGGCCAAGTCCGTTTGCTCCGATGTAGCATCACATGGCGCCGCCTCTGGCTTAAGCCGCGACGCTTCAGTCTACATACCACCTCCCCCCTCTATTCCCGACCCTGCCGACGAAAATGACTGGGTGTTGAAGAAATATCCCTGTCTTGGTATGTAGCTTACTTCCTGAATACGAGTATATTAGTGCTAACTAGTTGTAGCTAGGGTTTCAAAGAAAGGCGTCAGTGCTGCTGTCGCTTTTGCTGCGCTCAGAGAAATGGGGGACTGCGACTAAAGTGTCAACGGAAATGGTGTATTATATACAGGAGAAATTGGTGAGCAAGCTAAACCTCGGGAAGACTTGTCGGCGTCGCTGCCTGCTCCTCCTGTTGCTTGCTCAAAGCCTGAGGGAAAGGCGTCAGCACCGGAGAGATATCACCCCACCACTTATCGCCGTAGCGTTTATACCAATCAATCGTCGTCTTGAGCCCTTCATCAAAGCTTGTCTTTTGTGTCCAACCTAACATCTTGAGTTTCGTAGCATCAACAGCGTATCTCATATCATTGAAAGGACGGTCGTGAGTATGCTTTACCCAGCGCTGGATGTCCTTCGTGTCTTGGACATCGATACCCATCTCGGTAAGAATAATATAGCAGAGCTCGACGTTGGAGATTTCGTCACTTGAGCCGATGTTATAGATTTGACCGATCTCGCCTTTGTGAAGAATGGTATCAAAGGCATCGGCGGCATCTCCTGCGAAAAGATAGCGGCGGGTTGGACTTCCGTCGCCATGTAGGACCACCGGTTGGCCGCGATGAAGTAGTGAGATAAACTTGGGGATAATTTCTACCACCAAGATTAGAGTCGACGCAACGAAACAAAAGGCGAGGACTTACTCTCGGGGTACTGATGCGGTCCATAAACATTATTACTTCTCACAATAATAACAGGGAGTTTGAAGCTCTTCTGATACGAATTCACCAACATCTCCGCAGCAGCCTTACTCGCCGCATACGGATTCGTCGGCGATAGAATACTCGCTTCAGGAAGATCATCATTCCCGTGTGCAACCTCTCCATAAACCTCATCAGTCGAAATGTGTATAAACCGCTTGATTCCTACTGTTTTCGCGCTCTCAAGTAGGACATGGGTGCCGTAAACGTTTGTCTCAGTGAAGCTGTATGAATTACCGAAACTGAGATCGACGTGCGATTGCGCTGCAAAGTGAAAGACAGTGTCGATGTTATAACGATTCAGACAATCTAGAACCTCGCTAGGACTTGTGATATCGCCTTGGTAAAAGGTGAAGTTGGGTTTCTCGCGGAGAGCGCGTGTGTTGTTGAGGGAGGAGCAGTAGTCTAGCTTGTCGAATGATATAACGTTGTATGCGCCGGGGTAAGTGAGGACGAGGTGTCGAACGAGCCATGATGCACTGTCTTGTTAAACTCTGTCGATTCGCATTCTGGGAGACACTAACATAAAACCCTCGCCTCCTGTGATCATGATGTTCTTGACATCTTGCTGCGGTTCAAACTTGGTGCTGCCCGTTAGAATATGCGCATGCTGCCAGATATCCCGTTCGGGGAGAAAGCTATAGCCCATTGTTTCTGTAATTGATATGACAAACTGGCGTGACGTGGTAGGAAATCACTCAAGTAAAGCTTTTCTACTAGCAGCTATCGAGATTATTAAAACATTGCCGTTTATTAACAACTGAAAAGGCTCTCTATTCTAATCCCTGTTTCCCAAGGATGTTTTCAGCTCTTGTATTCCCGTGAAATTTCCGCACCCTGCCAGGTGACTACTTTCGATACGCCAAACTCTGTTTTCCCCTTTAACCCCTTATCCCTTGTGGCGGAACTGATACCCGTTCAATGAAGCTCAGCAATTGATGGAATAGTGCCGATTTTGTTGTTCACTGTCTGTATCCCTGGATCCCTGCCTTGTCTCAACACGTCAACTTACCCGATCGATCTCAAAGTGCTTATGGTCAAACCCGAGCCCAAACACGTAGTTAATTAAGTCTATGTAACTTAGCTTGCTTTTCAGCTCTTGCCGCACCAACTTCTTTCACCCCCCAAATTCTCCGTTTACCACCGTTCCTCATTCCACCTCGTACTTCACCACTCCTACTAAAATTTACAACACATTCAGTAAGATGCCTGGAATTCACACCGACGGCGCAAATGGCCTGCACATTCGTATACCCAACCGCTTCCTCATCTGGGGCGGCCACGGCTGGATTGCCGGCCTTCTGAAAGACCTCCTCATCCGCCAAGGCAAAGAAGTCTACACCACGACAATCCGCATGGAAGATCGTGACAGCGTCGCCAAAGCACTCGAGGTCTTTAAGCCAACGCACGTTCTTAACGCTGCGGGCTGTACTGGCCGACCTAACGTTGACTGGTGTGAGGATAACAAGGCGCAGACGGTCCTTTCCAATGTCATTGGGACTTTGACACTTGCGGATGAGTGTTCTCGCCGAGGGATTCACTGCACTGTTTTTGCGACTGGTTGCATTTATCAGTATGATGAGGAGCATCGCATCGGTGGAAAGGGGTTCAAGGAGACTGATGCTCCGAACTTTGATGGGAGCTTTTACTCGATGACCAAGGCCCACGTTGAACCTGTAAGTGTCGGAAATCTTGAGGATGTTTCTACGTTTCTAATATTATTCTAGATCTTGGCAAGCTTTGACAATGTCTTGATTCTCCGTCTTCGCATGCCAGTGAGCGACGATCTCAACCCCCGCAACTTCGTCACCAAGATCTCCAAGTACGAATTCGTCGTCGACATACCCAATAGCAACACTATTCTTCACGACCTCCTCCCTGCATCAATCATCCTCGCTGAGAATAAAGATACTGGGGTTTACAACTTTACAAACCCTGGTGCTATCTCACACAACGAGGTGCTCGGTTTATTCAAGGAGATTGTACGACCCGAGTTCACGTGGAAGAACTTTAGTATTGATGAGCAGGCCAAGGTTATTAAGGCTGGAAGAAGTAATTGTCAGTTGGATAGTACGAAGTTGGTGAAGAAGATGAAGGGGTACGGGTTTGAGATCCCGGAGGTTCATGACGCGTACAGGCAATGTTTCGAGAGGATGAAGGCTGCCGGGATTCAGTAGTTGCCAGTGTTCTCATCTTTCTCCGTACTTTAGCTGTCCCTTCGTCGATAGAAAAGCTCTCTTTACTTGTTCTGGATTCACTTTACTGGACGTCCTCGGTTCTTTAGTAACATAAATGGAAGTCTCAAATGTGAGGCGGACGTTTTAGTCGCAGTTTTTACATATGACTCCACGCGCTTATCACCGCACACAACTTCCCGCAGCTTTTCAAGTCGTTCGATCCTGTCATCATATCAGATTTCTCAGCGAGGGACACGTTGAAAATGACGCGTTCTCATTCTTCTATGCTAGCCACATGCTTCCAAATGCCATCCCCATCAACATCTACCAATCCTTCGCACAATCCCCTGGCACAAACGACGCCCAATCCATATCCAGCACCATCTTAGCCTCAGGGCAATAATCATAAATGTGCTCCCGCTTCTCTTTCGTCCCCCAAATAGTCCCATGCATGTATCCCGTTCCACCAATATGATACCCCATAGGCTCATAGAACCCCTCCCGCCAATTATCTATACCTTTCACCCACTGCCCCGGTCGTCCAGGTCCTTCCATCTGCTTCATCATGTTCACATGCTCGCACTCCTCGTCATCATAGTCGCCGTCGCACTTTGGCTGAGGTACTACCTCCCCAGGCCCGCCGTTCATCTCGCCTGAGAAAAGCTGGGATACAGAGCCATTTGCCACTCGACCATCGACATGATGGCCCAAGCGTGTTGAGAGCCAGACATCCTCAGGATCGCTGTTGTCGGCGCGCTGTTGGTTCTGCAGAATGCTGACAATACTACTCACCCGACGGATCGACAGGCCGCCATTTCCACCATATTGTCCTCCTGTATTCCAAGGTGCTCCGACGTAGTCGTATCCCAGAAATTCCTCAATCGTTCGTTTATTATTCGCGCAGAGTATCGAGTCCGTCTGAAAGACGAGCAGCATCTCCGCCGGCTGTAGCACAGTATCATACAGCCATAAATTCGTCAAGAAACGAGAAATCATCTCTTGGCCGGCAGTGCTCATATTCGAGGGTATGTAAGTCAAATCCAGTTTCCCAGACTTGACGTGCTCGCGCATCGCGGCGGAGGAATTCACATACGCTACTGATTCGTTGGAGCCCATGAAGCGGAACTTCCAGTCTGGCGGCATTTGGTACATGAACTTTAGAATCAGAGGCGCGATGATAGGTTGCGGTCTGTTTTCGATGAGGAGAGCGACTTTGGACTCGTTGTATATGGACTGATTGGCGTAGTGAAGCGTGATTTTCGGGAGGGTCGGGAGAGGCATTTCTGTCAGGTTGAGGATGATGAGGATCCTGTAATTGTCGTTAGCATCTTCGCGTTGATTAGAGGAGGAGTCTATTTACCCAGACACTGTTATCAATGCTATAATAGCGATGCGCGACAGTGACGATAGCCGCCGCTGCGCTTGAAACATTGAGGTAATCATCGTGATGACATGTAGAGGTTGATGGCGATGGTGGGTACTGAAAGCAGCTGCTCACCCAGAAATGAGTGCAGTTGCATAAATTGAAACTGTACTGCGAATCGAGCTGAACTCTTATCATCCTTGCTCGGGGTGTCGCTTTGTCCGGTAAATCTAGTCCAACCCTGGTGCCAGACCCGTGCAGGGATTGCCAAAAACGGTATGGGCGAGTGTAAGTACGCCACAAACCCATCCCCAATGCTTTACCTGTCGATAAAGACCAGTTAAGTCATTAGCGATAAACATGAAGACACTTTGTTCTTTTAATTGGGAATGGTGCTTTGTTCCTGAGGGCCTAGTGTTCCCAAGCCAAGAGGGTCACTGAGGAACCTACCATTTCAACCCCTTCTTTACTCACTTTTCATGCATTCACTAATTCATGCCATTCCTCGTCAAATCTGTAGGTCGAATAATGATGCCTTCCTTTGTCAAATTGAAGCTTCGGCGAGATTCTCTTCGAACTCCCCTCATTGCCATCGTAGCATTACTATCTGCGTAAGCGACAACATCCCCCAACCGCTTATCATCTAACAATACGTAGATGGTTCATCGCCCTCATCATCCTCCCACAATGCAAACCCGCCATTGCCTCAGCCCGCCAAAACCTCCCTTCCATCGCCATCGACTGGTCCCCCAACAATGATCCCCGAAAGAACTACAACGCCTCCAAAGTTGCGCTCATCATCGAACCCGAGCCCCTACCTCTGCTCGTCCCTCTCATCCTCCATATGATCGGTGTTGTGCCCCCAGATTGGCGATTCATCTTTATCGGATCCAAAAAGAGCGTGTGGACTGTCGGTCGCGCGTTTGGAATACAGGTTCAGCAAGGTTTGGGCAAAATCGAGCTGATGCAGTTGCCCCAGTCGTGGAAGATTAGATCGAGGGAGGATAGAAGTCGCCTTCTTACTGATACGAGATTCTATGACGAGTTCCTACCTGGAGTTGAGTGGCTCCTGATGTTCAGCTCAGATAGTATTTTATGCGCCAACTCGGAGTTGAGTTTGAATGACTGGCTGGATTATACTTGGGCTGGTGCTACAGAGTAAGCTCCCCTCTTGCCCATCTTCTCTACCAACTAATATTTGTCTAGTAACAGAGAAAACAAGAACCTCGCAGTCTACGGCGACCTCTCTCTCCGTCGCGTCTCAGCCATAAAGCAGATTCTAAGCTTTCAGTCACGATACAACGACAGCGCAGCTGATGACTCATGGTTCGGCCCACGTCTTGAAGTCCTCCCAGATGCAAAGCTAGCCATGACTTTAGATCGAGCCTTCGCTGTTCAGAACAATATCACCTCGCAGCCGATGGGGTACAATCTCCGAGCCCATGGGGATCAAGTCGACAAAGAGGTCTGGAAGCTTCCTGAAGCTAGGAAAGAGGCTCTGAAGTATTGCCCGGAGATACATATCATTCTTAATATGAAGCTTGAGAAGGAGAGATGCCCTGGGGATAATCTCATGGGTCAGATTGTGGCGTCGACGACTACGGCCGAAGCCGCTTCAACTACTTCATAGAATGGTTCCAGAACTGTCTTGATATTTTATTCCTGCTCAAGCCTTACTTGTCATGAACATCACCAATGATTCTTTGTCTTTCCACTGTCTTACTAGATGCTTGCGATGTGTTGCCAACATCTCAGCGCTACAGTAGCGTAACCGCTCCGAAACCTCAAGAATCCTGAACCACCTTTAGACTAGCTATTCATTGGCTAGTACACAAGATGCATCGCCCAGGAGCTGACACACAAATGCAGTCCACTTAGCTATACGCTAGCTACTGTCAAGCATACAGTCGCTTGGTACTAAGCGACCCCTCGATAACCCCTCAAAGCCCCGCTCTCCTTTTAGTCTAGTTTGTGTCGTCAACAACTGCTAGTCTTTATTATCAGGCGCTATCCCTTGCCGTGCAAGGGATGAGACAAATCCGGCCGCGCTACTAACCCTTCCGCCCTTGCACTAGGCAAAGCTGAATTTCTCGTCTAGGAACACGAACGGGATCGTCTTTCTCCATTAGAAGCATGCCACAGTAGGGGAGCAAGAAAGCTCAAGGCCTTCACCCTAAGAGATGGAAACCTTTAGGTAATTTGGCATAGTCTCAGGGGACTCTTTAATACGTGTATTTTGGTATCCTCTTTCCAAGTCTCAAGCTTTCGTTCTCCCTGGTGTCCCCACCGGGTGCGGAAATAAGTAGGTTTTGCTATAATTCTATTCCAGAAATAGAGTTGTCTCGTGGGGGGGCAGTAAAACGTCAGCTCCCTCTGTACGCAGGGGATGAGCCCTAACATGAACATGGAGAAAGTGAGCGTTGGTCTCTAGGTTCTTAGCCAGATGACAGGTCGTTATCCCTATCTGTTACTTTTCCATGTGAAATGACACGCTCACGGAAAAGAGTTTTGAATAGGTGTTATTCTGAGTTAAATTGCTTAGACTACACCTACATCACGCGCCTTGCCTCACCTACTTTTCACTCCTTTCAAACAGCTCGACACCTTCCTTCTATGCATATTAATCCAACTTCTGTCGCTCTTTAAACTAATCATGTCACGAGAAGCAGACTCAAAGCTGTACTTTATCCCAGAGGTGGCATCTCCGTCTCCATCCGCGACAACGATAGATTCTTCACCTCAGACGTCCAACATCGATGATGAAGATTTCGCTAGACGACCGAGCGACTTTGAGCTCAACGAGCTCTTTCACGATGATGAACCCCTTCTGTCTGAACACAATGAGCATGTACGAGAGAAGGAATCGGTACAGCCTGTGCGTAGAGCTTCGAGCTCGGCGACCAAGTCGATCTTTTGGACATTGGTCAATGTAGTCGCGACAGTCTTGATTGTATACCTTCTCACCTCTCTCGAACGCAGCTGTGACTGTGATGCTTACGTTATTTCAGGTCTTCACAAACAAAGCTATCCTCTCTGGCAACTCCCTCAAACATGCACAACTCTCTTTCGCAGCGTTTCACTTCACCATCACCGGCCTCGTACTGTTCATCCTCTCCCGCCCTAGATTTGCCTTCTTCACACCTAAATCCGTCGCTGTTCGACAGATGATACCGCTCTCCACCGTCATGGCCCTCAACGTCATCTTTCCTAACCTCTCGCTAGCATACTCGTCTGTCCCATTCTACCAGATCTCTCGTATTCTGATCACACCTTGTGTCGCTGCCATGAACTTTGTGCTATATAGAGCTACCCTCCCTTTTTATGCTTGTATGGCACTAGTTCCAGCGTGTGTTGGTGTCGGAATGGTGTCGTACTTTGACACCAAAGCCACGAGTGCTAGTGCTGCGACCACTGGCTTGTTGGGTGTTGTCTTTGCATTTTTGGGCATCTTCTTTTCGTCACTTTATACAGTATGGCTTGAGAGTTATAGACGTCAGCTGAGCATGACAAGCATGCAGTTGTTGCTCAACCAAGCTCCCCTCTCTGCGTTCCTGCTGCTTTACTTTATACCCTTTGTTGATAAGGCTCCTGCTCAGGAAGATTTGTCTTTGGACCTTTGGGTCTTGATTCTCATGGTACGTCTTAAACTTGTTTTTGTCTCTTGAGATGAAACTTCTGTTAATAAGTCATATAGTCTGGTGTCTTCGCAGCATTGGTCAACATTTCCCAATTCTTCATCATTGCTGAAATGGGTCCTGTGACTAGTACCGTTGTGGCTCACGGCAAGACTTGCATCATTGTTGCTATCGGCTGGTACACTTCCGGCAGAGACGTTGCTGATAAGTCTATCATCGGCCTCATGATGGCGTTGCTTGGAATAATCCTGTAAGTAATTTGTGATACGATCTTTGGGCCTGTTAACTGATTGGATGTAGGTACTCGGCTGCTATCTTGAGGCAGGGCCATAGGGCATAAAACATAAAATTAAACTAGAAGAAAATTTTTAGATGGAGTGTAGAACATACTGAGGATCTAATTTGTGTCTGATGCGATTCCTGCGGGCTCATTTCTGTGAGATGCTGGCCAATTGAAGCTAAAAAGAGTCAGAGTTGGTTAGGACACGTGCTGCCGAGAAATGACCGAACCAGATATAAGATAAACAATTGAACTCTACAGTGTTTGAGGGGTTGGTTTTTCCGAGCTTCGGGGGTTCCTGGTTGTTTTGGCCGCTGGGCGTGATGATGAGGTATTAGTTACCTTGTATTCGTACATCACCAGAAAGAATAATGCCCAGGCAGCTGAAATGAAGGGATAATGGCAGAAACTCAAGAATTGCTATGAAAACTAGAAAAAGGTGTGTGTTACTAGGTTTCCCAGAAGTCATCATATTTCTAATGCAACTCTTTCCGCCTAATCATCTCCCATCATTTGCACAGCGGCTTTACAACGGAAATAACTCTTAGTGCACTGAGAACAGTGTAATTTTAATCAGGACCACTAACTGCCAGAACCATGACCAATTTTGTACAAAAGAACATCCAGATTTGATTCCCTTTTTACTCAATCATTCAGTCAATGCAATTCTGGTTGTAGTGGTATCGTTGTGCGTTAGATGAGCAAGGGTTGTATGTCAAGAACTTTTGCTACATTTCAGCAGTCAAGTAATTGCTTTAATACTATACGTCAATTTGTCTGGTCACTACATGCCACGTTGAGTTACAGCCTTCTGCTGCATAATGCCCTAGCTAAGAGAAAGTGTAGCGATGAAATAGAACTATGTCTCGCGTTATAATACTCTGCGTGATCCCAACTTGTCATGTCAAGATGACTAAACGCTTATCGCAGCAGCGGGCGGCGAAGAGGTTGTATGCTTCCCATAGACGAGTTTCTCCAAGTGATTGGCGATAGACTTGCTTTTGCCTAGCTGGCTTAAGTGCACGGTTGTTTTTCCTTTTCTGGCGGCTTCCATAGCAGGGCCTGCGGTGGTCTTAGATTGTTTTCCAACAACACCTCGGAAGTGGCAGGGATGATGGATCTAAGGGCGACCACCGAAAGGCAAAGTTCTGACCTCAGAAATAAAGGGACTTGGGTAACTTAGATAGAAATCTAGGTCACTTGAGTATAAGTTCGTAGAACTTGAGATCAGTCTTTGGGTAACATCAATGCCTTTCTGAATCTCAGGGTTCTTAGAGATCGTATCTGAGACACAGCATTTGTAGCAAGTGGCAATATCACGACGCGTGTGGGGGGCGCCTGAAACGGCCTCCTCAAGCTTTTACTTGTGCCAGTCGCGATAAAGAGGTACTTCCTGGCGGGAATCGTAGACCATCGCCATAAGGTATATATACTCACTTGCAAATATGTATACGTATAGGTCGGAGGTTATAGACGATTTTGTGTTATCTATATTTAACTGGAGATGAGACGATTGATAAATCACGAGTAGGAAGATAATATCAGCCTCTAGCTGACCGTATACAAAGAGAGTATAAAGAGGAATTGCCATAAACTCGTATTGGAATATCTCAGATGAAGAAATATTGTTTCTATAATTATGTAACGATATTAAGAAATATCGTGTTTGTTAAACCAATGCGTTTACAAGAACAGACAGACTTGAATGCGATCATGCTCGTTATCGTGGCTGCATTACGAAGCCTCTTGATCTTTTACCGCAAGGATTGAAGACGGGTTAATGCAGGTACTTGCAGAAGTCTTAAGAGGTATGCTTGGAATAGTGACATTTTGGTGCCTTTGGAATGGAACCAGCATGGAAAGTATCATGAGGGGCCAATGGTGCTGGATTTGAAGGTGCACCTGGGCAGGATCAGAAAATGGAGTTATGGGGCTATGGAAATTTAAGCCAGCGAATCCCGTTACATGATCCCTAGAACTGCATCCCAAAGCAGTAATAGTCACGGTGCTGGGTCGGAACCATGCTCTGCATGGGGTCAGCCAAAGTGATCGAGGCAGCGGGGACATTTAATGAACAGGACTAAATAAACAAGGATCAAAGTCCATATATCTATAAGATCAAGACTTCTGCTTCTACTTGTGCTTACTTCGTGTGTCTATCGCACTACGAGATTATAATTTCCAGTTCGAATAACTCTTACTATATGGAGAGGCAGAATACTCTGTACTGATTGCATTTCTATTCAAAGACGGCGAACATTACGTAAGTGCCCTGTATTTATAGCGCCCTCAGGGGTGTTGTCCCCTGTACCCAAATTGGCTTTGCCATCCTGATTCCGAATATGGTCTTACACACCGGATGCTGCTTACCCTGAAGTTGAGATCTTTAGACAACTGCTCCTCCTGGTTTTTCACAAGACCGTGGCGTACTATTCATTGTTATGTTCCCAAGACAAAGAAATATCTAATCGCAACAACGACCAGCAGCTAGTGCCGCTGTTCAGAAAGCTTCAATATGTTCATACGGGTGTCATGGTCTTTTTAACAGAACAGCTGCATGATTTTGACCAATACGATGGACTCCTGAACTCAATTTCCCATTTATTTAGTCTCCACCGATACGTATGGAAAGAGCTTAAAGTGACTCCTGTTGCCGCTTGATTTTTTGCGGCCGCAACTTCCTAGCATCTATCCAGGGACAGTCACCAATTCAACGATTCCCAACACTCAACACTCAACATCTGACATCTAATAATTATCTTTAGCACTGCAAAAATGTATATTTACTGTTTAGCCACTGAGAACAGTGATAAATATCCGACTACACCCTGCGCCACACATGATTCGAGTGAAGCCAGCAGCAAGGCTACATTGCAGCAGGAAGGAATTAAAATGACGAGGATACCCCAGGAGAAAGCAGACAAAGAGACGAACGGTCGGTTCCATGATACCAATAACCGAGCGGAAGGCGTTTTCGCGCAACATTCTTCTGAATGCTCAAGCCTCAGGGCCTTGTCGGATGCAGACAGGGCCCAGAAGAAACTACAAGATGCAATCCAGGACTTGCAAGACACAAAGGAGCGCAACGAACAGGTTGAGAAAGAGCTTGAAGTTCTTTCCAAGTCAGTGGATGAGTACGTCACAGAACTCAGAGGTCATGTTCAGTATGCAGACTACTACCAGATAAGACTCGCCATGGCGGAGTGCAAGTTAGATGTGTCTGAACTTACTTGCGGCTTTGAGGATTTCGTCGAAAGGCGACGATTGAAGAAGGAAGCTGGAAGGGGAGATGATTTCTTGGCCACGGCAAATGACGGTGAGGAACGGAGATGGAAGAAGAAGTTGGAAAAGGCGGAGGAGGAGGTGCGATAGGCAAGGATTAAGATGAAGCTGCGAGAACTCAGGGCTGTTGGAATCTCCTGCCAACCTCAGCCGCGATTCATCTGACCAGCTCGTTGGAGATGACAGCAGCCCCATAGCGGGGTCGCCTCAGAGCTCGCTTCAGATTGCTTCACGCGAAAGCACACGAGTCTTGCGACCTCGGCGAGGACTCACAGATGACGACGAGATAGCAGCCCAGCTGGAGAGAGACGCTTCTCAAGCTTCTCCCAGCGACCAAGAGCTGCTTCAGCATGAGATCGGCCCTGAGTCAGCGGCTGCTTCCGGGGAGGAGGATGGATCTGACGATGAATATAGCCCTGAAGGAAGGCAAAGGCCCGGTCAAAGCGTAAGTCCAAGACTGGTTCAAAAGGGAAAGGCAAGGGTATTGCAAGAGAGGCGCCGGACACTGGCCCTAAACAAACGAAGCTGGACCGGTATTTCTCTTAGTTTTGGACATGTGTTTTGGCGTTGAGGAGGAGATGGACGGTAAATTGTTCGGTAGATGTCATATGAAGGCATTCCGGTTGTCAGCATCATTGTTCTCGGTACACTAGCATCGTCAGTTCTCTCTTCTGCCATCAATGACATTACATGGCTCTGTAGCTCGGATGAAGAGCTACACGTCATGAATGAGCCCAGATGGAGCCCCCATCTATACGCAAGACCTTTCATTTGGCCTCTTTGAGGCAGAAGATCTGTCGACCCGTGGAATCCTTGCAGCTACCTACGATGATCTATGGCGGCATGGAGAATGCCGATACTCCTGACAAGAGGGTCAGCATGTTCAAGGAGGTCATCTTCCGCGCCAACAAAGGCCCCAAGTCCTGCAGAGCTCCAGTCTCTGCAGACTTCACTGGTCGCGGGGAAGAGATGCATATCCGACAGACCTTGACCGACGAGGAGCTCGAGGAGATCATCAAGGTTTGCCGAGATGGAAGTCAACCGGACCCGATGAAGTCCCGTACGAAGCCATTCAGCTGGGAGGCGACGAATTGCGACCTCATCTTTTGCGGGTTTTCCAAGTCTGCCTCCATATGAGCTACCACCCGGCCAACTTCAAGGATGCCATTCTCGTCATGGTACGCAAGTCATGCAAGCCTGCTAACATGCCTACGAGCTGGAGGCCTCTCGCCTTGCTGTCATACCTCGGCAAGATTCTCGAGAAGATTGTGGCTTCAAGGATGCGAGAGGCCCTCAAGGCAAATCCACATCTTCTACCCTCGCGGCAGTTTGGCTGGAGAACGATTTCGGAAGCCCTCGAGTACATGCTTGACAAGGTTTACAGCGCCTGGGCCCAGGGGAAGGTTGTTACCATCATGGGACTCGACATAAGCGGTGCTTATGACAATGTCTGGAGGCAGGCTCTCATCCAAACTCTGGCTGACAAGGGATTCCCACGATGGATCGTCAACATGATTCAGTCTTTTCTTTCAGATCGCACAGCAAGCTTTCGCCTTCCTGGTATTATTTCCGACCAATTCGATCTCAACACGGGCGTTCCCCAGGGTTCGCCGCTCCCCTTCTCCAAAGCGCGAAGACATACAAAGAATATGGTGTCAAAGTAAATGGCAAGGAGAGCAAAGTCGATCTCTCTGCCTTTGCATTCGTGGACGACATTTACCTCATGGCCATATCAGACAGTTACGAGGCCAACTACAAAGGTCTCGAGATGTTACACGAGAGCGTCATGACCACAGCAGACTAGCTGGATCTTCGTTTCGGGGCCGGGAAGTACAAGATTATGCACTTCAATAAACGACAGAGCAAGAAGGACCATAACAACGTGATCCCCAACATACCCGACTTTCACGAGGAGCCGGTACTTAAGATGAAAATCCTCGGCGTTATTGTCAGCAGTGACCTGACTTGGGGAGAACACATTACGATGGTCATTGGCAAGGCGAAGCAGAGGATAGGCTACTTGAGCTTCATATCTGGGCCGCATTGGGGTCCAAACCTCAAGACAATGCGCCTCTTCTTCATATCCAAGATTCGACCTGTCTTTACATATGCCTGCGGAGCGTGGTTCATCAGAAGGGAACGGGACGAAGACAAGATCAGCTATCAGATCAACAACAAGCAGATGAAGCGTCTTGAGGATGCTTACACCTTCTGTCTTCGCAAGATTTCCGGGGCTTTCTACCGCACTGCTCCACAGATTCTGGAGAAGGAGATGTTCGTCGAGAACATATGGACAGTTCTTCACTCGCAAGCCACTCTACAACGCGCCAAATTACTCTCCTCTCCTCGTCCGTTGTGGCGAACAGACAAGACCTATAACTTCTTGAAGTCTGGGGTTCGCAACCCGTATGATGATCTGAACCTTGATGCGTGGGCATGCGTCATCAATCTGTTCGAGTCTATCAACTTTAACGAAGATCCAAAGCGCCGTGAAAAAGGGCTAAACGCCCTGGCTGATCCAAAGGCTCGCAACATTAGACTAAGGAAGGTTCATCAAGGTTCGAGCGACCCGAAGCTGCAGGGTCAGATGGGAGAAGTATGTCCTCCATCGAAGGATTGAGAGAGCCAGGACGTCTCGGGGGGACAATAGTGCTCAGCTACCCGCTGCTCTCATGGAGCCTTGGGGTAGAAAGAGCCTTGGCTACTACAAGAAGACTTTGTCTCGAGCTCAGACAACGATTCTCCTCCACTGTCGGACCGAATTCATCGGACTCAAGGCCCATCTCTCCAAGATTGGCATCAAGGAAGGAGGATGTGGCCGTTGTGCTTGCGGCAAGTTTCGAGAGACACCATTCCATCTCTTCGTTCAATGCGAAAGGCTCAAGGACGCACGCAAGAACCTTGAGGAGAGGGTCGGTCATACCAGCTATCAGGACTTGCTCACCAAGGACAGCCGGGTCGCTACCCAATGGGCCTTGAAGTACTTCGACATTGAGCAGTTTGACTCGGTTAGGTCAAAGCATACGCAATTCGAGTTGATTCCCGGTATCATCTCTCCTCGAATCGGGCAGTTGGACGATGCAGACTCACCACCTACTCACTCACGGTCGTCATCCTCTCGCTTTCCCACCAGAGGGAGGAACACGCGGACCCCAGGCCGGCATCATCCGTACGCTCCGAGGCAGACGACGCCTCGCTCTGCTGGGCAGAGGAGATGGCGTCGTTGACCGTGCATTCCGCCTCTTCTTTCCCTCCCTTTCACCACGAGATGCCTGGCGCAGTCTCTGGTGTACTCCTTCAACCACGACATCACCACCACCCTATCATCGCACAGATGCCTGGTGCATCTTGCATTGCCTTTACCCCAGGTGGTTACCGCCTCGATGGTGGGTACCGCTACTACCTCCTGGTATGCTGAGCTATACCATGTCCATCCAGCTTCCTGGAGAAGTTTGGATCCTCTACTGTCATGAGATAGAGGCTGGGTTCCTCTCTATGGCGATCTGAGGCGATCCGCTGGTCGGATTGCCACTTTGAAGCTCTGCTTGAGGCAGATCTTTCCCATTGTGTTAAAGTCGAAGTGTATTTTCTGTGATTCCAGTCCTGGTCGCTTCTGAACGCTTTCATCTGATGCTGACTCTTTGTGCTAGAACCTTGTGACTGACTCATAAACTCAACTCCGCCACCACCTTCGGACTGCCCCGAACCTTCTTGTAAGTTAATTTCATCATCAAGACTTGGCGAAACAGACTGACTGATACGTTCAGCCAGTCCAACCTTCTTGTATGACTCACTGAACCGTTGACTCGGACCCTTGCTGACAGCTCAAGCTCAGCCCCAATCGCACCGACATACGTGTCATCACGAAACTTTCTGTAAGCCTCTTTCCCTCGCTCAACTCTTGGGTGACTCACAGGTTGACTTATAGTCAGTCAGGTCAAGCTTTTCTCGTGCGTCAGTATTTCTCGCCAAATCCAATAGCTGTGCGCCGTACCTGGTCAGTATCTCTGTTGGATGCCTGTCTTACGTCAAGTGCCCAAGCTAAACCGCCGAAGCAGGAAGTCAAATACGCCTCGTCCACTGAGCCTTCCGTAAGTTTCAAACCCTTTGACCTCGGTATCTGCCCAATACTGACTTTGGAAGACAAGTTGACTCATACGACCAAGGTCTCTTCGTACGTTGGGACATTCCACTTACATCACTTCGGAATACTAAACATAATAGCACAGCGCATCCATGATGTCAGAGACTTCACAGGGTATGTATCTTTCATCGATTCTTTGAGTCAAACCCGCCCTGCTAATCAGCAAGTAGTCGATTGCGAGCCATAGGTCGATCAGTGACTGGATCCAAGCCGTATTGTAAGTAGTATCCGACTCCTGGTATTCACGTACTCACACTTTCACACAGTTTTCTCATGAGCTCGATCTTCTTCTTCCTTTCCTTGTCCTTCTTAGGGTCTGCATCGAAGGCTCCCCATGACCTCCTTTCTTGCCGGATGACTTTGATGACCTCTGGAGGGATCCCTAGGACTGTTGCTGTACAGGTGAGGCCGTGGGTGCCAAGGATAGCAAGCTGTAAGTTTTACCTGCAAGTTTTTACTTACCTATTGTCTAACTATTGCCCAGGGATTAGGATGTCGCTGCTTAGGTTGTCATATTCCCCTCTGGTGCTGTAATTAATGACTTCGGTCCGTACACTTTGGAGGTTGTTGAAGCTTTCTTCTGTACGGAGCCTGTAGCTCTTGTTGTTGATTTCCTGCAGCCTGACAGGGAATTGGGTAAGTCTCCATATCCGCTACAGGGTCTACATCTGACCAGGTTATAGTTGCTGTATCTGTGGGCATCATACGTGTAGGGTGGATCCATGCTGACAACTGTTCTTGTTGGTAAGTATTTGTTATCTTCGACCAACAGCCTGAGCCCTCTGACATGTCTAGGAGCTGCCATTTTGAAGATCTGGGGTTTTGTGGTGTTGAGCTAGCCTTTCTTGGCCGACGGGTTGGAGGTACGTAAGTTACCTCTGGGCGTTTTATTCACTAAACTAACATCAGTAATTAGCATCTTATATGCCTCCAAGGCCGGCCAAAGAGTCATCTTTTAGGTTTTCCTGATATCAGCCTTTGGCTGTAGCAATTGGTTAGTCATTATGGTATAATGTCTAAGTCGTTAGCTAGATGTGTTATTTACAGTNNAACCAGCAGACAGAACTTAGTTTCATATAATACACTTGTATACATATCTGTCTGGTTATTCATTGGTGAAAGTATGTTGTTGACTATTGCCCATGAGATTAAGCTTTCGGGCGCGCCCCGATATCGCTCTATGAGTCATGTACTGCCGGTAGTCAGCCGCTTATAAATTACCCTTCTATCTCTTACCAAGCACACATCTCTTTCTTACCTTTCTTCTCCAATCCTTGCACATAACCCTGCAACACGAGATAGAGATCCATCGTCATGCCTCTCGAGACAATCCCTGACACGCCAAGGGCAAGCTTCCTAGGTCTTCCCTTGGAAATGCGCCAGCAAATCTACCTGGAATACTTCACTATCGAAGGGGGGTACGTCTACGACTCCGCAACCGACAAGATAGTGCAGGCAAATCATTGTTCAATTGACTTATCACTACGACAAGTCTGCCGCACGATTGCACACGAGACATACGATTGTCCTTTCACACTCAACGCCATCACTTTCTCCACAGCCTACAGACGGGATTGGAGAAAGAAGGCGGCGGCGCTTGACTTCATTTTATCCTATCACTGTCTTATTATTGACGCCATGCTTGCTCGCCTCAGACACTACTTGACTCCAGATATGTATGACATACCTAGCCAGCAAGACTCTAGATACATGCCCGACATCAAAAACAGAACATCAGGCTTAATCGCCTTTGAGCGCCGCCATCTCGATCACGACATCCATGTAAACACGGACTGTTTGATAAATGACTTCAAGAAACGTTGGGGAAATACACACAATGGTGGCGACCTGACCAAGGCATCTATGGATCACAACAATATTTCGAGGAACCGTGCCTATACCGATCTGCTGAGGCAAATTGCAAACAAACACCCTGAAAAGTTCAGGGAGGCTATTGATGATCTTCTACCAGGATGGGCTAAGTCCAAAGCCAGCCCAACCTCAGACTTCTTCCATCTTGGTTTCGAGTTCTGGGCAATACCTTCCTTGCCCGAAATCACAGATATGGTGGACCGGTTTGGGCTGGGAGAAAGATGGGATAATTTAGACCCATGGCGCTACAGCGAATATGACAAAGAGGGCTTCACTGGTACAATGTACTGCTACCAGCGCAAGCATTTCTTTTCAGCTGCAGCCTTAGCTATTCGCTTCCTGAAAAGCATCTCACATACCCAGCGCCTCCTCATCACCAAATTGACTCTAAACGAGGATAGAATGGCCGTTGGAAATCCCGAGTGTCATATAGTTGGTTTCATACCTTTTATCAAGGAAAACCCCAAGCTATTTATTGAGCATCGGGTTAGCCTCTGGCGAAATATTTTCCCTAGGGGATGCGCAACAGAGCTTAGCGGTTTTCCCACCACCAACGAGTCCATCATTGAACCTGATGAGGGTATTCCGAGTCCACATCAGGTGCACTATCAATGGGCAAGCAGGATCATTTCTATTTTCATCATGCATACCCTGGAGGCGCTGAAAGAAGATGTGCCATCTGATTCATACTCCCTCATCCTCGATGAAGAACCTGAGATGAACCATGCAACGGAAATTTTCCGATATCTCATGGATCGTAAAATCGCCTGGATGACCGCAAATACAGATTGTGTGGCCCAGGGAGTCCTCGCATCACCAAAAAGCAAGAATTACCCGCTTCAAACCTGCTTCTCGACAAGCGAACCTGTTGCTGTTCATGACAGAGGTTCGATCATACAGTGCAACTTCACCCTGGACCAGCCCTGGAACTACAATGCTATCGCGGGGGACAACGGCAAAACGATTAAGCATTGGAAATCGGTCAACGACGTCAAGCGAGACTATGGCGACGATCAGGATGGCTTGTTCGATGTCTCGAATGGCAAGATAGATTGGATACAAATCAAGGGCGAGTATTTTGAAATGAAGCCTCGCTCTGACTTATCGGAAGGGGAAGCCAAGGCTCTTAAATCTGGTGGTTTACGTGAATAACTAGACTCTATAGCTGTTTGCGCTGGACTATTTCCCAACCGCTCCGTATACCTGCGGTGTCATTGATGGTAAAAGAATTCACATCAGCATTCTAATAAATCAGGGACATATCTCAGCCCACCGCGTTGACCAAAGCCGTAGCCAAGCGCCATAAGTTTCCGAAGTAACAGGGTCAGACAGATTGCCATGGCATCAAGTTGTGAGACGGGCTCTTTGATCGAGGAGGTCCTTCAACAGTAGCCGTCTTCTGATGTGTCATCATGAACCATACAATAGACAAAGACCTCAAAGTTTTAATTTACTCTAGATATTATGTAGCTTTACGCGAAATTGAGCCTGGTTGTAGTAAGGAGCCAGTGACGCTTTGTATTATTGGCTTTGTCTCATCAATTGACAAGTGCCTCGTCACACATTCCAATTGGCCAACGGTTTTGGTCAACCGATGGCATCATTCTTATATGAACGCCATTGGTAAAGTATTCCTGCTTACGTGTAAGAACTGAGATTTCTCAGGCTTGTTGAATCTCCCGATGCACCTTACGAAGTTGCAGCCAGGAGCAGATCTCACAGACGTCGGAGACATGTAATGACGTCTACGAGAACCTTTACCCTAAGTGACAAAAAGACTCAGGCAAGGTTTGTATGCTTCAGTAGAATTCTGGACCAGGTTATTCCACTATCCCGATTTAACATCAGAAGCTTTACTTCCACTGTAGGTGTATACCCTGTCGGTGTAGGGAGGAATGCACAGTTGGTAATTCGACCACTTTTTATTGGTGCAAGCCATGCCTCTTCAAATCCCTAATTGGCAAGAATCGTCGCCATCAGGTCATTTACAGTCTGTGCACAGCACTCGCAAATCAGAGATAACTGCAACATTACACGGCCTGTGGATTGGAACCTAAACGAGCCCTGGATATTTAAAGAAGCGGGGTAATAAAGACCAAAGTTGCTGTAAAGATGTTTTTAACTCATCTTACATTCTAGCAGGTATCCGTGATGCTACTGAAGCTGCCATGTTGATTCTTGGGCTCGATTCACGGGCTGCTGCCTTTATCGGAATCTTCGTCGTCGTCGGGTATCTTGTCTCAACAATTCGTCAATGGGCTCGCCTGCGCCATTTCAAAGGCCCTGCGATTGCAGGCTTCAGTCAGTTGTGGTTGATCTCACGAGTTGGTGGTGGTCGTACCCATCTTGACCTCTGGGAAGCTTGCAAGAAATATGGTGAGTGCAAAGCCGGTGACATCTTGGTCAACTCGTCATCGGGTTCTTTTGTTAGGCCCTTTCGTCATTAGCTGTGATCTTGTTGTATATGATGCCACTATCTCGACTTTGTCCCACCATGTTATAGCTCGCAAGTTGACACCAGTGGACAGGCTATATCGCCCGCGTTGGACCAAACGACCTCATCACATCCGACCCAGATTTGATGAAACACATGCTCAATGTGCGCACACGATATAAACGCTCGAGCTGGTACGACGCCATGCGCCTGGATCCAAGAAAAGATAATGTCCTGTCTCAGCGCAACGATGACCTGCACGCCAGTACCCGATCGAAAATGGCAGCAGCATATTCTGGCAAAGAAGTCGACAATATTGAAACTACAGTGGACGAGAAAGTCGAGCGTTTACTTGAGTTGCTCGAAACCGAATACATAGCCAAAAGGAGACCATTTGACTTTGGATACAAAGCTCAGTATTTCACCCTCGATGTCATTTCTGCACTAGCATTTGGTGAGGCGTTTGGCGACTTGGAGACTGACTCGGATGTGAATGGTTACATCACTGCGATGGAAGAGAGCATGCCGACCATCATAACCACCACCGTGATGCCGTGTATGATCAAATTACTACAGCTTCCTATCTTCAGAAGGATGCTACCGTCGGAAAAGGACAAAGCCGGCGTTGGTAGAGTCATGGCGATCGCTAAGAAGGTCGCTGCTGAACGCTTTGGCCCGAACCCCAAGGTTCAGAGAGACATGATTGGCTCGTTTGTTGCGAGGGGACTTCTTCAGCATGAGGTCGAATCGGAGATCCTGATGCAAATGTGAGTCAAGGCTTCACTCTCCGTCTCACGTCAACATGTAGCTGACACTCGGGAAGTCTAGCAGGCGCTGACACGACTGCCACTGCCATTCGAGCAACTCTACTATACATCATTACCAACCCCCGTGTAGTTCATGCAATGAGAGCAGAGATCGACAACGCGAAACTAAGTATGCCCGTCGTCACAGATACCGAAGCACGCGCAATGCCATACCTCCAAGCCGTTATCAAAGAAGGTCTTCGAATCCACCCGCCAGTCGTCGGCCTCATGAGCAAAGAAGTCCCTCGGGGCGAGGATACATTCAAGGGGCAATATCTACCCCAAGGCACCCAGATCGGCTACTGTGCGTGGGGCATATTCCGCCGACCTGACATATGGGGTGAAGACTCTGATGAATTTCGTCCAGGAAGATGGCTTGATTGCTCTGAAGAGAAGTTTCGTCTTATGGAAGGGACTCTTGAGCTTGTTTTTGGATATGGACGGTGGTAATGTCTTGGAAAGAACATTGCGCTGATGGAGCTGAACAAGGTGTTTGTTGAGGTCAGTTCAATATGACTTGATACAGGTTATTTAGAGCGTGTCTGCTAATGCTTCAACGTATCTGTAGCTAGTCCGGCGTTTTGATCTCGCTGTCGTTGACCCAATCAAGCCATGGCAGTCCATCAATGTTGGTGTCTTTCTGCAATCCGAATACTGGATCAAAGGGTATAGAAGGGACAGTCTTGCATAAAGTGCTTCAGTTGTTGAAACAATGGCACCTGTTCATCTCTGCTCTTTTAGAGTGCTTAGGGTTATGCGTAAGAGACTTGAGAAAACCATCATAGGCACTATGGGCGAGGAATAGAAAACGCATGAATCATGACAGAAATAGAGTGGAAGATCACGTGGAGTAAGGGGGACAGATACGGCTCAGTGGAATAAGATTTCTCCTACCCCGAGCAATGTCTATGGTCGGTAAACAATGAAGAACAGTCGAGGGAGCTCCTCTTGTGAATTTCTCTCTTAAATTCATATTTTGATGCTCAGATTACCACGGCGTTCTTCACAACAGAATATAATAGCATCAGTCCCATTGTTGCTACTAAAGTCATAGTCTCATACGGGATGAGCAGAGACTATGAGTTGTCGTAAAACCGTTTGTCGAGACAATTTTCTCGAGAGGCAGCTTTCTAAATCTTGCATGCTCCAATCAATTTGCTATTCAACAGCTCAAGACCTGATCCAAATGCCGAATAGAGTGATGCTGGATGCGGCACCACGCTTTCTGCTTTCTACACACACTCTTTGCCAAGTGGTCCTCTTCTCAACTTCCAAGATCCATCGTCCACTGGTAGACCAAGATTTCCATTCTCTCTTAAGATCCAAGTCTTATTTCCAAGTCCTAGTAGAGCACGAAGTACAGAGACTAAGTAGAATGCCTCGTTCTTTGACCTACTCTATGGTCAGGAATGTTGGTAAGCCTTCAGGAGACAGAATCCACAGCAAGATGAGTATGATGACGCTCATACTTGACGCGACAGTCTCAATATGTGGTCGACGGTGCCCCTAGGTTGAGCACATACTGCTTGTACCAAGGCCAGAAGACCTCGAGTGCCCAGACTCTCAGGCGCTGGACACCAGCGGTGACGCGGAATGTCGAAGACAACTCTTCGGTCGAGCCAAATCCACGACTAGTTGTCCAAAGAATCTGCAAGTCACTCAGTTAGACACCATACAAGCTGGGGAGAAAAGAGGCACTCACGGTCTTGCGCTCGACAAAAACAGATGCCACGAACCTCCATTCATGGCCCTGGACGATCACACCAGGGATGAAAGGTAGATACTTCAGGTCATCACCGGCGAGCTTCTCCAAATGTCTCCACTGAGCCGCATGCTATACGCCCATCTGGAGTGCAGCCTTCTTACCGCTCTCATCACCGCGCTTCGTCTCGATGCTGAACGAGATGGGACAGTCGGGAATGTAATCGGTATGATTGATGGACGCATCCTCGAGACTCGCGCGGATGGTGTCGATGGTGCTTGTGAGGTTGGGCTGCGTGGGATCGTTCTCCGGTTTGATGTAGCAGACGTAATTAACCTTCTTGCCTGAGGCGGACTTGATCTTGTACTGGGGGAGGATGCTGGCGCTGGTGCTGTTCCTGGGTATCAGCGAAAGTTGGTAGAGGAGGAGGTGAGAGACTTACCAAGGCGCGAATCCATCGAGCTGCGGGGGGCGGGAGTTGGATCCGTGGAACACGGTGTTGAGTAGGGGGAGGTGAACAAGACCGTTCCATGCATATTCATCGAAAGAGCTGTCGCTACAGCGGATGGCCTCAGTTACGAGCAGCATGACGTTGCCAAGGGAGACCTGTCGATGCGAAGCGGGTGGATATCGCTTTTCATCCTTGTCGTACATGCCAGGCGTGAAGGACCCATGGCCAGGTGAGAGCCCTGAGATCTCTCGCTAATTATTCTTTGTCAGTTTACAAACGGAGAACATGAGTGAAAGACATCAACCAACCTCGAGATACTTGGGAATCGCCCCATTTCCATCGGAGATATCCTTCATGTCTTGGTACAGTTGCTTCAAAGACTCAGGGACGTTTGAATCCGACAGACTGAGCGTCTTCTGCACCAGTCCGTATGGCTGGACCGAAAGAGCAGATAAATGCTTCGTCGGCGATGACTGCTTGGATATGCTGGTGCCCTGATGCGAAGAGCCACGCAGGGAAGAAGTGTCCGTCACAGATCGCGATAGTTGCTGTCTCGGTGTGTCATCGCGAGACTCATCACCGCTCGCCTCACCCTCAGCGTGCGCAAGCAACATGTGGACAAGGCCAAGCTTGCGCTTCTTGGGAGCGGGTGAAGCAGGCTTCTCCTCCATGTCGCCCGAGAGCGGAGGCGAAGGTGGAAAATTGGCGACGTCAGAGAGGGATCGCTTCTTGGAGATGGCTTGCGGGGGATGAGGAAGATGGGGAGGGATTTCGTTGAGCCAAAAAAGAATGTCTTGGTTGATGCTATTCATGTTGCGTGCGGGAGGGAAATGTGAGATCATGACAAGCGCTGCTGAAATGGATTTGGAGATGAGGCGAAAGTGGAGTCAGTTGTGATGCTTGGCTCTGGTTTACGCGGCAACCAAAACTTGCCAGTGTTAATGTCGGCTCTTTTAACAGTGATTCATTGCAGCTCGGTATAACAATCTTCCGCTCATGACCGCCAATTTTAATCTACAAACGATGCTACGATCACAACTCATCCTTCTTATACGAATCAACTCGAATATCCTTCTCCTTCTTCACACCCAGCGGATTCCCATACGCATCATCAGGATCATCCCCAACACAATGATGACACCAGAACACATTCCCTGGATCGTGCGCCCTCTTCACAGCAAGCAACTGCTCATACCTCTTCTTACCCCAATACCTATCCGTCCAGTTATGCATCACATACGAACTCTCAGAGAAATAACTGTTCCTACCAAGCTTGTAGATCGTGTCCTCACACTGCTTCGTCGATAGAGTGCGTGCGTTCCATAGCATTAGACCCGAGCGGAAGCCGGGAGATATAGCTGTGTCATCTGGCTGTGCACTGCCGAGATTACCGGTGATCGACGTGTAGAGGTAGTGGAAACCGCAGCGGTATCCCATCGGATCTGGGGACGTCTTGTCGGGGGTTTTGAGGCTGGCGACGCAGATATCTAGCACGTCCATCATGGTCGAGGCGAACTTTGTCTCCATGTCTTGGCGGGAGACAAAGACCGAGTTTTGTGAGCCTGTGGCATCGTCGGATGGCTCGTGAGGAGTGGGCAGGGGGTTCATAACCGAGATCTGAAACTTATTTGGAGGCATGGAAAGAAGATAGTCATACGCCGAGTTGAAGTTATCCTCCTGCACAGTCTTTGTCTGCAGCACGTCCTTGAGACTGTCTCGGAACAGAGCATACTCCTGCTCCTTCTGACCACCGGCGTAGAAGTACTCAAAATTAAAATTCCAAGTGGCCGTGCAAAGATCGCCCTTCTTGTATTTGCTGGTGTCAATAAAGAAGCCAGGCTGCGTGCTCACCTTGGAGTTGAGCCTCAGCTGCCACTCTGCGAAGCGAGGCCACATCTCGCGCAGCCACTCGTAGCCAAACTTTTCCTTTCGGCCAGGGCAAAACGTGCCGGACTGGGTCATGAAGACGCGACTCAGACCTCCATCCGGTACAGCGTGAGCGCGGAGCGTCATGGAGAGAATCACGCCCCAGACACCACCGCCGCCACCGCGCATGGCCCAGAACAGCTGAGGATTCTTCCGACGACTGACGATCTTCTTGTGAACGACAGTCTGGCCGTGTGCATTGCGAACGACTTGTAGAACTTCAATCTCGAGCACGTTATCGACGCCAAGGCCCATGGAGGGTGCAAAAGGACCGTGGCCGCCGCCAAGATGATATCCCGTCATACCAACAGTAGAACACCATCCCGACGCCACAACACGATCATACTTGGCAGAAAAAGCATGCATCTCAGCAAAAATAGACCCAGCGCCAAAGTGGAATGCACCAGCGGGAGCCAACGCTGGATCCTCGCTCCAAGTCGGAAGAAACTTCTTGTTCTTAAGCAGGATCGTGCGGATGAGGATACCGCCGGTAGGACATGAGTTGCGGCTGTTGTACTCGTGGCCCGTACCAGCTGTTGCGATACACAGACGATGCTGCGCAGCGAATTTGAGCGCAGCTGTTATATGGCGCTGGTTGAGAGGGAAGACGACGATGAAGGGGTTCCAGTTGCGGTATTCGTTTTGGTGCAGTGCTGCCTTGCACATGTCGGACGCGGTGTTCCAGATATTAACGCCGTCTTTGGTGTTGAAGCACGGCCGCTGCATTTCCTCGATATTCTCGTAATAGTACAGTGCCTTGAGACCCGTGCTGCCTAGACCGTAAAAGGCCTGATTGTTGATTGATCCCGTCGGAACTGGCGCGGGCTGCGGCGTGGGGTAATTACCCCACTGGAGACCGAGTCGGGGTACTGTGGGGTCAAGAGCCTTTTCTAACTTCTTGATAGCCGTCTTGGTAGGCCAGCAGCTAGAGTCCTCGGGAGTGCACCATCTGTGCTCGTTGGGTGGGGGACGTGCACCAGTAGCTGATGAATCAGCCGGGTCGCACGAACCCGCACCGCAGTTGTTGTTATCGGGACTGCACGAGTAGCGACACTCAGCGCTGCATGGATTACACCGTCCCATGGCCCACTGCGTCTTCTTATCTCCTGATGTACAATCCAGCATGGCGTAGGAGTATACTGGTTGGTACTGGAACTTGAAGTGGCACGTAGTGACAGCACCACTGGCGGTAGCGAGGAGTACTCTGTTGGGATCCTGTCTAGAGTGAGACACTGAGTAGCTCTCCACGCCGCGCTCAGGATGGTTGGGCCACTTCAGCGACGCCTGGCCATCTGATGTAAAGCTCCAATTCGCGAGGCCGTCTTCATGGTGGCTGGATACCTGCAGTGAACGCCAGAGACCCAGGAGCGAAGTAGGTGCACCGGCAATGCCAGGCTGGGAGTGGCTGACAGGGCTAGGCTCAGGCTCAGATTTGGTCTTGGTCTCAGACTTGGACGGCGGTGAGATAGCATCCGAAGAAAAGGAACAACCTTTAGCCGATGCCTTACAGCGGAACATGAGAAAGTTGCCGCAGCCAGGTGTGTCCATCGCAGCGTAGAAACTCGCCGGTGCCGGTTGACCAGTATGATTGCACGCTAGGAATGCTGCCTCCAGCTCGCCGATGTCAGGTAGTCGCTGCACCAAACATTCCTCAAGTCTATTACCTCCGCACCGCAGAATCAGCTCTTTAGACCCACGGCGTTCGTAGTTGCATGTCTGGGGATACGGACTGTCAGTAGTGACCGTCAAAACCTTGTCAGTAAAAGTCTGCGCAAACTCGAACTTGCCAGACCCTCCCTGCTCTGCACCGAATGAGCGCCAGGTACCTTCCCACGGTGATATCTTATTGCTGCTGCTAAAGGCTGGCATGGCCAATTCCAGCACCGCAAAGTTGGCACTATTTGTTCCGCTATCGCTCGGCGCATTGCTCGGGTCCAGCTCAACGGTGCTATTGAGCTGCGCAGGCTTACACAAGTCCCAGCTATCGCCGCACGAAAAGCATTGATCAACGCAATCACCTGACATGCGCGGCACGCTCTGTACATCAGTCCCCTCCCAGCCCATGGTAGCGAGATACGCGCACTGCACACAGCCTACGCTGACATTCGACTCGAGATCATCCGAACCAGGGTCATCGAGCTGCTGGCGTAACTCAGCGTTGGCATTAAATTCATTCGCTAGCACAAACGCAGTGCGGTAGTAAGACTCCTGCGGTAGGCGGAATGCTTTACGGTCTGCGCCGGGAATGACGGCGCAGGTGCCGTGCTTCATCCATTCGGATAGGATGAAGCATTGTATCGTGTTTCCGAACTTTGGGTCCGTCGGCCAGAAGTGGTCTAGTAGTTTCTGAAAGGTCTTGAGGATCGTCTCGTCAAACTCCTCGCCGTGAAGACACCCGTACGGCTGGTCCTTTGCGCCGTTGCCCCCCGACGAGCTGGGCCATAGACCGTGCAGAGTATAGTTGGCTGACTTTTTGGTAACACTAGCGTCATCCTTCTGCATCGCCAGTGTGTAGCCGTCGACAGGGAGCAGCCCGGAGGGGTAGTCCCCAGAAGTGCAAAGAGAGTAGGGAGGAGGCTTTTGCTGTTTCTGGCCGTTCTTGATCGTGGTGCAACCGTCTTTCCACTTGAGGTTGCATGACGCAGCTTGGAAGTTGAGTGGGTTGAATTGGCGCAGGGGAATGGGGTTGGAGGAGCAGTCGTCTGACATGCCAGTGCACTGTGCTGATGCGAGGCCGACCAAGGCCAGCACCATTGCAAGTTGGGCGTGCCAGATCATGATTGGCCAATAGCAGTATGGTATTGGCTTGTTTGTCTCCTGTTGTGTTCTTCTGTTTTACATGGCCAGGTCGGGTGCTCGAGAACAGAGACCTCGCCCACTATATATTACTCCCAACATCTAACTTCAATAGCCTCCCTTTTCGACCCGCCCATTTGAAGCTTCTGTCCTCTCAAGTTTTGTCTCTTTGGCCTAGAGTCGTAATGTAAGAGCTAACGTCTACTAGCTGATGCGGCTGAGTACGAAAATGTTCCAAAACGGCACAGTCGCGACGGCCGGTGCTTGGTGGCGGACGGAAGCACGGATCAGGCACTAAAGTGATTGGAGGTGCAAGTTCAGGTGGGTTTGCGGATTAGTCCAGGCCCAAGCCACCAAGGGATTAGGGCTGTCTCCTCCATTTCAGAAGGTATTTCAGCTAGCCACAGCTTCTTTCTAACCCCATTCCAAGTCATTAAGGGCTGATGGTAAACTCAATATGGAACTGGTTTGGGCTAACGATCAATAGTTCCAACGCCAGTGCCCGATCTGGTAGGGCTAAGGACGCTTCATGGCTGTTAGATCGCCAAGACGGCATCGTCGATAGGAACCGCCGCTAGTAGACGGAACGTGCGGGGTAACAAACCCCATTGCATCCCTCGACACCATCCAAACCTTCTTATTTCGTCTCTCAGTTCGCCCGGATTAATAATCTCTGTCTTCCTTGCCGAAATACAAATATTATTGGCCTCCGCCATACAATACATACTGGCGTCTGTCTACTGCTTGGATGTTTTGTTAGAGCCAGGTCAATCCCGAATGCGAGACAATTGAGTCATCGCAGGAGTAAGGTCAGCAGGCGCTTTGACGGGTGACCGAACTGGGGCTTTCGAAGAACCGTACATAGTGGATATCATGCTCTGGCAAGCACAATCGTTATCCTTCTGTTCAGGCGTCCCCCAGGGACAGCAAGTCAACAAAGGGTTATAACTCGCTTTGTTCTCCCGTTCCATCCTGAACTATGTTCATGCCACAGATGCTTCCATGAAATCTAGAATTTATGTTCATAGCGTAACATCCATCAAGCAAGTCCTTGATTGTTTCTCTGTAATGCCTTATTTTTATGTCTCTTACAGCAACTCCGGATTGTTCGATAATATTACATATATGCTAATTTATTCTACATGAACAAACCCGTTGTACCAGGTTTACCAATACATATATATAATCCTCTGTACCGCTCTTAATTTGCACCACAGTACCGAATACCGACTTCGGCACAGGAACCCGAACCACTAACCCAAAGGTTTACTTCTCCTCTCTCACTGCAAAAATGGCACCCTTCATGAAACTCTTTTTCCAAATCAACATTCTCTTGAATCACCTTCAACGCTCTATTAGAGAAACACAGGACACGTATCCGGGAGTCTTTGGGCCCAGTGCGGACAACAGCGGCGGTACTATCATTCCTACCCCAGAAGAGATGGCAGCGCTTGTGGGAGCATATGCATCAGGTTGACCCGCTAATCGACGCCTTGCTCATCATAGCTACGGAGGATTGGCAACAGCAGCTGGCTGAGCGTCATATGAGACGATTTACATCGTCGCAGAGCGAGGTGCTTCAGATGCTGCAGGATCTGAAGAAGCTAGAGCGTGTAAACTAGAAACATCACGGACGGCCGTTAACTAAGTTCGCGATTTAGGGTTAACGATAGTGATAAACTGCAAGAAAAAGTTGCTGGGATACTAGGTTAGCAGTTTAGAGAAGTAAATTTGAGATGGTTGACTTGCAAATATAGAGATTCCCCTTTAAGTGCTTGACATGATCTAACAAGTGACATTATAGCCACATCCTACTGGCAGGCTAGGCCTCGGGAAATCGTCGGGTCAGATCGACCTGGCCGTGCTCACCTTAGCTTGATTTACTTTATCTAATGCGAGGCTAGTATAAATTCGCCTCAACTCAACCAATTTAACTTAACCTTTTCGAGGTCTCTCAAAGCTTATTTATTTGCGCACTTCTGTGCGAATTAGCTGGTCGTCACAGTAGATAATAATATCAAGGACATGGCATCCCGCATCGAACCATGCCAGCTGTGCTGCGCCCTTGTTAATGCCATGCTCAGAACATCAAGTAGGTTTATAGCAAAAGAGGTCTAAAGTCGAGCAATTTACTGATATTAATTGTTGACATCAAAGTAGTGATTGCCTTATTGCTAGACTCAACTGCTCCACAAGACTGCCGGTAAGTTTGCACGCTAAAGGCAACATCATTCATACTCCATCAACTCATTCGCCGCTTGCTTTCCAAGCCTTTGTTGCCATTTCGCCTTCTTAGACAACATTGAGGGCCACGAGTATATTTCCCGTATGCGTTTATTGGTGCTCTTTACCTTTGTGCCCTGAGCGCTGTAACCTCTTTTAACCTCTCAACCTTCTCAGACTCATTTCGTCTCGTCCAGCTTGATGACATATGCTCATCTTTATCTGTGGTTATAGCTTCCTTTTATTAATCGTCTTTGGATTTATGCCACAGCCTGGCCCATATATAGTGCCGTGCTATTCTTTCCCCCCAACACATAGGTCGGAAGCCTTCCCGTCTTCGTCCATAGTGCTTTATGCGGCTTTGAGAATTCAGTAATTGCGACCCGGTTGTTCTTCCCGTCTATCAAGCAGTCCGCAGTCAACAAACATTTTAGAGTACGTCTAGGACCTACCAATATTAGTAATGACCTTCATTGAAGGCAAGGTCCACTCAGAGTTCTCTGCGAAAGATACCAAGATGATGCATATGTGCTTTCTGAATGTAATATCACCCAATCCACGTTTCCGCGGGACCTGTCGTTAAATTCTTTATTAAGGCGCGAAATTTTTTTTACTGCTGAGTTGCCGCTCGCACACAAAGTTCATTTTATCTCAACCAAAGCTTATGTTAATTGTAAAATCTTACCTTGGTCGAGTAAACTCTATGAACACAGCACCGGATATAAAAAGGGAAGCCTGGATCTGCCAATCCAGCAAAAGCTTTCCTTACCAATATACCTCTTTACCATTCCGCATATCTCTCCAACGCCCACGCGCAGTCCATCCTCACCATGGACTTATTTCCCCCTCTCGTCGGTAGGCAACTGAGGACCTCCTGTCGCTTTCTAGCTCCATGGACATGTGAGTACCATTAGTACCGGCTCTCCCTCACAACAGCAGCTAAATTTTATCGCAGCAATCAAACCATGCCCTACCGCCATCACAGCCATCGGCCTGAACGACTTCCCGGACGAGGTCCTCATGCCTATCATTCACAATATCTACGAAGGGACTGATAAAGCATCTCTGTTCGCCTTCTTTGCCCTGCGCCAAGTCTCCCAACGACTTAGGCGGTTGACTAAAGATGAAGCCTTTGACTCACACGTCTTCTCTGACAGGGACTTGTGTGAGCAGTGTCTCGGCTCATCTGGGGTTTTGGCACGTAGAGATAGTGCATTCCCCTCTCCGACAGGTGTTGATTTGAGAGGCCCCGTAGCTGATGTTCACATTACGCACCTTACACCCTCCCCTGTGTCCTATATCGAGCTTCCCCTGGCTAGGGAAAAGCATTGCTTCGGCAACAAGGCCAAGAAGAGGGGTATCTGCGTAAAAGGGTTGAACGACTTTGTCAGAAAGGGACAGACATGCTCTACCTGTCAGAAGGGGCTGGATGTGAGAAAGAGAAACGGCGCCTCCTTGAAATGCAAGTTCGCGCCTAGACACAGTTCTGACTGGAAGTTCTGCGAAGCATGTCAATTCTTACACCCGTCGTCATGCTTTTCAGCCGGTCAAGACCAATGTCTTGCCAGGACAGGCTATATTCGGCTTTGCGAGCATAAGGTCCTCAACTGGGATTATGTACGATACTTTTTGAACGGCCCTTATACAAGCTCCAACAGAAGTCAAAAAGTTGAGATCATGAGATGCGACGATCCGAGTCACCATAGTCCTTGCAGCGGTGGAGTTGGAGGGCCAAAGGCCGAGACAATCACGTATGCCACGGGCGGGGGCCTGTTGTTGCTTACGTTTACCGGCAACTCGGATCCAGATCTAGCACCAAGTGGCGTTAGCGGCGACACTCCCTACAGCATGAACGACGGAACGGGAACGATGACTCTTCCAATGAGTCTCATAAAAGAAGCCATTCAAACAGTCCGAGAGAAAGGCGGGAAGCACTTTGCACCAGAACGTCAATTGGGAGTTCTGCCCGAATTCAGTGGTCTCAACCTTGAAGACGTCTCCACTGATGCCTCATCCTATGATGACCCAGTCAAACTCATCCACCCAAAGGGTCCAAAACCGCAAACTCGCTCATCTCTGCTCCACGGCCGTCTGACCCAAGACAGTGTGAGTATTTCAGCTGGGCCCTGTTCCGATCACAGTTCTGGAGAAAGTCATTCTTGCATCGCGATTCGCTATCAGCGAAGTATACGCGTCGGCTGGGCGCAAATGGAAGGGAGACTCCAAGAATTGGATCTACCGAGCCATGATTGGTTCCATGCAGTAAGTCGGGAGTCATATACGTACAGGGGCCCCTCTTGTGTTGCTGAAACATGCAATAATAAAGCTTGTCGGAACCACTACGCGATAGCAAGTAGCCGGTCACATTTCGCAACCTCAGAGGTTGAATTATCCAAACCTGCCATGATAACGGAAGTGATCCATAGATGGCCAGTGGTTCTTGTAGTCCTATTAGTAACCGTTGGCCTGTGGTCGGAAAGCAATCTTTTTACTTAGTAATAGTATATTTCATTAAGGCATTATAAGCTTTAGGTTTAATTGATAAAAGTAGTAGCTAATATGCATTTAGCGATTATACTTTCTTAACGGGGTTATGAGCTGGGATAATAATAACTAGTTAGGAGTAAATCGCAAGCCAAAATCGAGAACTCATTCTAGAGAGAATATACTTGAAATATAAAAGAACTCTTAGGCATTGGCCAGCGACGTGCTATGATGGCTGCCCATAGATGAAGTTATTCATCAAGCCTTCGGGCTAAGTTTCAGTGGTTCGCTAAGAACAACTTTTAATCTCAGTTTAGAACTGATGGAAGCGACGAGTGACTGTTGAGCAAGCTGCATGTCGGAAATGACAGCTGAATCCTACGACTCTGGTAAATGTCAAAAACGGGATTGATGTGATAACATTCCTCTGGTTTTTGGGGGTATACGGTCGTGGGAAGAGAAATGGTAATCTAACTGCGGGTCCAGGGTAATGGGCGCGCACATTTTGGGGGTGTAACCGTTTCGCGCCGAGTGAAGACGAACAGCAGCCTCTACGCCTTTTCGACTTTTAGCGTATGGCTGAGACTGACAATGTCGAACTGTTGATGAGCTAGATCTTGAAATTTCTTTCTTGATTCTGAAGCAAGATTGATGAGATGCGAAATGATGCTGAGGAGGTTAGAGACCTTGCTAATATCGGCATCGAGCCAAACCTCGAGGTAACCAGAGACAGCTGCGATGGGACGTTTCTGGAAGGCAATAATACTGGGGGGTAGGAAGATATGGTAGCTTTTGAATCACGCGGCGTCGGCAACGGAGAATGCTGACGACGGTGAGTAGAGGGCGTAGACGAGACGCGACCTGCCAAGCGCGCTGAGCCACGTGAGTGCATCTGTCGGTCGGTTGTGCCACGTGGACTCGGCGTCGAATTGCCGGCTTGGCCGATGAGCGGGTTTGAGGCTGAATGGCTTGGATGATTGACAGCTCCAGTGGAAGAATGGCTAGACTGTTGGCTGATGTCCATTTGTTTTAAGCAGAACTGGCAGAATGTCAAGACACAGTTGTCATAGCATTACGGGCTTGGCGCTGAGGGTTCACCAGATTTGCCATTTAGATCAGGTCAAACATGCGACTTCACCATGACTGTGTTGGTAGTCTTTGAGAATATGTATGATGGCCGAGACTGTGCGCGACAGCTGTGTTTGTTCCCGTGCCCCGAGGCGAAAATTCGACGCTAACGAGCTAGGGTAATGATCTGATGCGACCCCGGGATCTCAAAGGCTGCAGCCGATAAAGGGAAACTTTATCCTAGGTAATGAAAATACCCAGATAAGCTTAGCTTATTTTAATTGAGCTTTAACCGCTTTATTCTCGCACTTCGTCTGCTACCCGACCTTACGTCGCTATTGTCAAGTGCATGCGACAGAAAAGGTTCCCGCTTATTGCTCTTGTGTTTAGCTGACAGCGCTGCACAAACAAACAACTCACCTTGTAAGTTCTGGAAGGGCCGAATGCGACTCCAAGTCACCCATGGGGTAATACCACCCAAAAATCGAGCTGTCATCAACTACTTTAAAAATGGCATCAAAAATAAGCGACTTACCCGAGGCCCTTCGAAAAATACGGTAGTGGGTAAAGCAAACAGTGGGCTGATTGGGGAGTCTGGAGTAGCGTGATACGGGTTTGCGGGGGATTTTTCCGTAAAAGTCGAGCGCCACCAGACAAACTCCAACGGCAGCCGGCCCGTCGAATCATGCGGCTCTAAGAGTTTTCCCTCTATTCAATGGAGCTAACCCCAGATGAGGCACCCCCCCATGGAGAAAATACCCGGGGACAGCGGTCCTATTAGGCTGGGCGGCCAGTTTAGCCTATATTCGCGGGCCGGGGTTCTGGGGTAAATTACAGGACCCGGTTAATCGGTTAATCTGCAACGTTGACTGACAGGGCCATCTCATATTTAATGTCCAGCTTGGCGCCAAGTTGGTTTTTACTCTTTTTGCTATCACACTTGCATTTTGTGGCTTTTTTGATCCCCCTTCCAGAATACCAAAAGCTAAGCTATACTTTCAAAATGGTGGGCTTCGCTGTCGGTGCGGCTACGACCAAGCAGGACCTCGCCGTTGCGCAGGCTGAGGCTCCTCAGCTTGCAAAGGTCAAATGGTGGGCTGATCCTGGAATGCGCGTGCTGTACTTTTACGCCGCGATTCTGTGTGTCTGCTCTGCCACGACTGGTTACGATGGGTAAGAAAGAGAGCCAAGCGATCGCCCAGAATACTTGGCGATGATGGGAATCAAGGCTAATGGGGAATCTTTAGATCCATGTTGAACACGTCGCAGGCCATGGACGATTGGCAAGATTACTTTGGTCACCCCACGGGCTCCAAGCTTGGCATCCTGAACTCGATCTACCAGATTGGCAGTATTGCCAGTTTCCCATTCGCGTATGTTACGTTGTTTCTGTCTGCGGGGTGATGGTTGGTGGAAACGAAACAGAAACAGAAAGCTAACTTTATTGGGTATAGCCCCTTTATGGCTGATCACTTTGGCCGAAAGATTCCTATTGCAACGGGATGTCTTATCATGATTCTCGGCGCTTTCATCTCTGCCTTTACCAATGGCTTTGGCAGTATGTTATCAACCCATTCACGTATTTGAGTAGCGCTGATATATCTTGACAGTGTACCTCGGTGGTCGATTCCTCGTCGGTTTCGGAAACTCTCTTGCCCAGCTCTCTTGCCCCGTTCTCCTCACCGAGATCTGCCATCCTCAGCACCGTGCCATCGTCTCCGCCATCTACAACTGCTTGTGGAACTTGGGTGCCACTCGTAAGTCAAATCCCCACAAGCCTACCTCTCACAACCGCTAACGAATATCTCCAGTCTGCGCTTTCATCGGTCTCGGTACGATTAACATCAACAGTAACTGGTCATGGCGATCCATCACCCTCATCCAAGCCGTGCCATCTTTGATCCAAATTTCCTTCATCTGGTGGATCCCCGAGTCTCCCCGTTGGCTCATGGCTCACGAGCGTCACGAGGAAGCTCTCAACATCCTCGCCAAGTACCACGCCAATGGCGACGCCAACAACGCCACCGTGCAGTTTGAGTACACTGAGATCAAGGAGACCATCTCCCTCGAGTACCAGGCTCAGAAGAGCGGTAGCTATATCGATTTCCTTCGAACCCGCGGTAACCGTTACCGTCTCATGCTTTTGATCTCCCTGGGTATTATCTCGCAGTACTCTGGTAATGCTCTGATCAGCAACTATTCCAACATTATTTACGAGGGCGCTGGTATCAAGGACCAGGCTCAGAAGACCGGACTGAACGCAGGAGAGAACATGCTCAAGCTTTTCGTTGCTATTGGCTGCTCCATGGGAATTGATAAATTCGGTCGTCGTCCACTCTTCCTTACTGCTACTGTCGGTATGTAGAAATTCCCTTCCACTAATTAGTTTTTCAGGCTAACTTGCGACTAGGTATGCTGCTGTTCTTCTTGGCCTGGACCATCGTTGCTGCCCGCTTCGAGGCCGGTGGCGAGGTCGAGATCAAGCGTCTTGGATACCCCCAGATCGCCCTCATCTGGCTCTTCGACGTCTGCTACTCCATCGCCTGGTCCGGTCTTATCGTCGCCTACGCCCTGGAGATCTGCCCCTTCAGACTCCGTGCCCGTGGCCTCACTATCATGAACTTCTTCATCCAGGTCGCCCTCACCATCGGCAACCAGACCAACCCCATCGCTCTCGAGAATCTTCCCAACAAGTGGAACTTCTGGTGCTTCTACACTGTAAGTGCCGCTTCTCGGACTTTACTCTCATGTTCAGAAGACTAATATAAAAATAGGTTTGGATCGCTGTCGAGCTCGCCTTTGTCTTCTTCTTCTACGTTGAGACTAAGGGACCTACTCTGGAGGAGATTGCTAGAATCTTCGATGGTGATGATGCTAATGTCGCACAAGTCGACCTCAAGGACACTGAGAAACAGGCTGTTTTTGAGACCACCGAACAGGTGCATCATGATGAGCGCAGGGACTTGTAATGTCTCCAAGTTGGACTGGAACTTTATCACCACCGGCGGCATTGACTGTCGGACACACCTAATAGTTTGATCCCTTCTTGATAGAGGTCCGCAAAATGATTGGACGCTTTTATAAATACAACATCTCTTTCTGAATCTACCTTGCGAGCCTGAACCTTGGTCTTAATCCTGCCCAGCAACTACCACTCCTATCAGCATTGTGACTCCGCCTTAGCTAGCTAATAGCCTCCTGTTACTTCTTTCTTCCCCTTTCGGTAATGAAGGGGTATTTATCACCTACGCAGCCAACATCTTCCAAAGTGTCTTCTCCATGGAGGATATATATACACCAACACAATCCAGATGCCAACAAGCATAACACGTCCAAAGTTGAGACCGACTATAGCACCATCATTTTCCGATTTATTGAGGAAGTCATCCGCAATCACCATCAATACTAGACCTACAAGCAATAATATGGTCCCGATCCAAAAGCACAAAGCAATAAGGTGGACAACGCAGACGGAATGCGTACCCCTCCAGATAACACGTTGAAATGGTATTCGGAAGCGTGTTATAGCGGCAATACATAGCAAAGTAAATAGCCACCAAGAAGGGTATACTATCCCCATAACGCAGCCGCTGGACCAATCAATCAGTATGTCATTCGTATCTAATAGTATCACTTACCTATCACACACGCGATTGGATCTTTTCAGAACTACCAAGAAGACCGTATTGAGAACAAGCCCAATTGTGGAAAAGCCAAGTACTATTTCCCATTGCATGTAGCCAACGAAGTAGTGGAGAAAGAGCTTTTGGTATTCCATTGGGATCCGGAGACCATCGCGAAGGAGAATGGGAGCAAGAGGCACATTCCCCGAAAGAAGGGGTTGGCCATGACCTGGGGGTGGATTCAACGTCGTAGTTACATTTCCTGAAGACTGAGGAGCTGTGCCAGCCGTCTGGGTGGTACAACGCTCAAAGCTCAATCTCCGACTCTGCTGCTTTTGGAACATGGCGGCTATAGGTCCATCCCATTCTCTGCGGTCTTCCTCGAGATAGTGAGGACTATCAGAAGGGAAGGGGCGATGGCAAGTAGTGACAGAGTCCGGAAATCTCCAAGATGTTGGTACAACTCGTAGGGTGAGGATCTTGGCCCAGCGGATGAAGACATCTATGGTTGAGAGCACAACAAAGGCCAAAACGCAAGTGACCACAGGATCTATCTCTCGTTCCTTCGGGTTCTTACTAATGTGGTCGCCTCGCGGAGGAGGGGGTGGAGGCGGCGGAAGATCTGGGAGGGGCGTGTTTGGTCCCCATGATTGTCTGTCCAGCTCCTCCCATCTATCCAGCAAGTCCTTAATTCGCGGTGCATTGAGCCAATTGTGCACTAGAGCCGTAAATAGGACTTGGCAGGTAATGGCGATTGCCAAATGCACACCAGGAACGAGCGCATGAGCTAGTATAACAACCGTTGATGTCCACCCGTTAGCCCAAACAGGATTGTGTCTGTATCTTGCAAAGACCCAGGATGGAAACCAGTCGACTAGACTGAGAGTCATATAGATATAGAGTAGAGCCTCAACAGCGTGTGCTTGGCTATCGAACTGAGCAAGGCCGTAATCGATATAGCGTTCGTCGGATACAGGCTGAGGGTACGCGAAGATCCCCGGGCCGTTTGAGTTCCTGTGTTGGAAAGTGTAATTGTAATCAGCACGCCTTCTGCCAATGGCATAAATAGCAAAGGTGAACCGCAAGAAGCTTGTGATGACTATAGGGTAGCCGGTAGCGCGCATCAGTAGAACCTCACGCCAGGGATGGACATTGAGTTGAAATTTGTCTTGCGCCATATCTTTGAGCCCCTGTGGCGTTGCTTTCTTACTTGATTGATGTTGCTATTTCAAAGTGCTTCCCCTCATTTTTAAATGCTGACGCTTCGGATAGTGAAGTGTCTTATAGGCCATTGATGACATTTGCACTTTCATTTCAGCCGCACGCATTCATGCCTCAGGCAGTGGAGCACAGTCTTGCCATTTCCCCGCTTACCATTCATCTGTAGATCATACGTTACCTTAAAAACTTTATTCTATATTAGACAAACATGGCAGCTTCCGCAAGTCTTTGTCTTTCTTGCCAGGGCTTCGACATCCAGGCATTTGCCCGCCCAGGAAGCCCTTGGATAACTACGAAGACGGCACTCGTCAGAGAAGGGAGCCAGCAAGGATGTCACTTCTGCCAATTTCTGATCGGAGAAAATAACAAGAACTTCTTCCTTGAGAACGGTGTCCTGAAACGTGGATTCGAATGGCTTCACTGGACATCAGCAAGCCCTGTCGGTATATCAAGCAACAACCCTTCAGTCGTGCAAAGTGACAGGGGACTTGGAATTTCCATACTGCTTGTTAAACTTTCGAAAGATCCGAAGCCCTCTTTATTCTCTAGAGGCGACGACTACAGTGTGTTCAATCTACATGCTGACGAAGGTAAGCAAAGTCTCTCAATGTCGTTCAAAGGCGCAGCTACTTACCCCCACCATAGGCACTCCAGCGGTAGCTAGTGGGGATATAATTGGACCACCCCCAGTCGACAGAGACCCTTCGTCCAAAGCATCATGCGATAGGATACGGCAATGGCTGGATTCTTGCGAGACTCATCAAGAGTGTGCGAAAACCTTATCTATGACTCGAAAAGTTGAAAGAGGCCACTCTCCGCTGCCAACACGGTGTATTCGTGTTAGCAGATCTACTACCATGGTTGGCGGGTTGAGCTACACGTTAGAAGAGACTGGAGGCAGGTTGGGCGAGTACATATCTCTCAGCCACCGCTGGAGCAACCCAGAGACGCCTCGATCGAGTACATACCAGCGGAATTATCATGATCGCGTGGTTGGTATACAGTCAGCATTTCAAGACATCGATCCTCTGTTCACGGATGTCCTCTTGGTAGCCTCTCAGGTAGGTATATCATACGTGTGGATCGACAGTCTTTGCATTATCCAGGATAGTCCTCAGGATTGGAACGCTGAGGCTGTCAAGATGGCTGACTACTACCAAAATGCTTCCTTCACCATCATGGCTGCCGTTCCCCCTGGTAAAAGATCTCAAGGTCTTTTCCATATACCAGAAGGAGATCTGTATCGCCTGGCTCGCCTTCCTTACCGGGACAAGGAGGGGAACAGGAAAGGCCATTTCTATGTATCATGTCATCTTGACCCGGCGCGGGAGACCCTGCGGCACAACCAGATACGGAAGAATGATATCCTATCTCGCGGCTGGGTATTCCAGGAATGGGCCCTGAGTCGGAGAATTGCTTGGTATACAGAACATGGCCTGACACTACGATGCAAGTGTCGAAATCTTCAGCATCAAGGGGAGAGCCTCATTAGCATAGATCCGAGTCCAAGTCTGCATCGAATCCTTCCACTCATGGGTATGGTGATTCCCAAGCACCGCTGGGATATTTACAAAGCAGTAGCTACCCCCTTTCGATCCCCTCTCGACTGGCAATCGTTGGTATCACAGTATTCGACGATGCAGCTGACCAAACCAGAAGAAGATCGTCTTGTGGCTCTAAGTGGTGTTACGCAAGAGTTTATCGCTCAGGAGTCGTCAGCTAAGCTGGTCTGTGGCCTCAGGCCATGGTGCTTGGGGATGGACTTGCTCTGGAAGCAGAATGCAGCGGGTATACACTCACGTTACACCGAGTTCCCCTCTTGGTCATGGGCGTCGGTCAATATCCCGGTTTCCTGGATTCCGACAGATAATGCGACGGAATGTTTCAACGTTGTTTCTGTATCTTCTACTCCAGGTGGCCGGTCAGGATTACCTGCTAGAGCAGGCGGAAATAACACATCGCCTACTGGTAGCCCATCCGGCACTGCTAATAAGGCTATATCGACTGCTGTGTTTGCGCCGGAAGCATCTATGAATACTCTCAACATTCGCTGCCGTCTGTTGCCTGTTGGATTTGGCCCTATATTGAAGGAGACATCCCGAGATCTTGTTTACAGAGCCAGTCGCTACCCAAAGGAAGAACCGCCCATGGACTGCCAGCCTCGAGCCGTAGCTCTGGCCATAGAGAAGGACACTGTCGTCGGATGGGGTTGCCTGGAGGAACCTGATCTTCAACTCGATGACGCCTTTGCTAGAGACCCAATAATATTCGCTCTCTGCGTTTCGGTCCTCAGAGTTGCGCGGGGCGCTGGGATATTTAGTAAGATTTGGGGTGATGAGAGCATTTTCAATGTTGTATTCGTTCGTCCGTGCTCTACAGTCACGAATGGGTTTGAAAGAGTTGGGGTTGGTCGCCTTTTTGGGATAGGAGTAGGTAACGAGTTCCAGCGAAGTCAGGAGAGAGACATTCGCTTCTTGTAGGATATTAGTATTTGTAACATCACAGCGATGCCGTCTTTCCAATCTATGGTCTTGACTGCTTCAGCGAGGTTGTGCTCAATTACTAATCAATCCTTGCTCAGACAAAGACCTGGTACCAAGAGAAATTCCCATTTGGCTATAGATTCGACCCAACGTGCTCAATATTTCAGGACAGTTGAGGTGGTCATTCTATTTCACCACCTTCAGATTTGCGTTGCAATAATTGATCTCTTACTTAAGAAATGGAGGCAAGAAAACTTAAGGCCTAGGTAATAAAAAGACTTCGGTAAATTGCAGATATTTTAATACAACTTTAGACCGATTTATTCTGGCATCGATTTTCTTGCTCACTGAAGAGAGGCAACCAAGAATGGCCCAAAGGGCGATGGCCACGTAGGCTAATGCCCATCTTGCTGCGGCTGACCATTGTCCCTAACGCGTCTTCCAATCATATCACTGATAGCTCGTATGCAGGTTTCAGCTGCCCAAGACCTTTCTGCCTACGATTGCCGCGCTTATCTCTCCCCGCTCGGCTGATTTTCAACTTCCCCCGCACTTCAGCTTCCTAACATCAATCACTTCTGTCTAATCCTTCACTAAAGTTGCAAGAGACATTGAACTATCACGTTTTTATCATGAAGCAGCTTTCGAAGCTCAAGAAGAAATTGAGGTCCTCGGACTCAGCTGATCAACAATCATCTCGACCAGCGCCCATGCCATCAACAGCCTCCACCAGCCAGATCACGACTTCATCATCCCATCAATCTACTGGGTCTTCTTTGACTGTACCAGTTGAAAGCTCTCCGGCTACTATATCACCATCCACAACAACATCTGCGCCAGCAACTGTCTCTTCACCTTCACCTGAACCCCAAACCGCTATTCCAAGTATGCCTGAACGACTCTGGAACAAGGCCTACGACACTCTCCAAGAAAAAGAACCCGAAATCGTCAAAAGCTATCAGGAGATCCTGAAACTCGTGCAACTTGAATGGGATGATACATCGGCTCCCGAGGAGCTACAGCATCTGGAGCATTGTAAGACTGTTAAGTCACGCCAGATGTGGAGATTGGTTTATGCCGGACTTGAGAAGTCTAAGCGGCAGGCCAAACTCAAGGAGAGTGTATCAAATATCATCGAAACTATCGATAATCTGAAAGGAATAGTGGACAAGGCCGTGAAATACTCCTCTGAAGCTGCAATTGCGTGGGCGGGTGTCAGCCTCGGCTTAGAGGTATGTCCCTTGTATTTACTCACAGGACAGTGACTAACATGACCTCAGATTCTCTCCAATCCGATGAAGGAGCCAGGGCTCAATCGTAAAGGCATAGCCTATGTCTTATCGCGAATGGAGTGGTACTGGAACTTGGCTGAGTTGGTCCTCCATGACAACTCGAGTGTTCCTTCGGTCGCGTTGAGAACCAACTTGGAAACTCAGATCATTGACTTCTACAAGAAGCTCCTCCTATTTCAGATGCGAAGCTCCTGTCTCTATTACCGCAACTGGGCAGGTGTCATTCTAAGAGATGCAGTCAAGCTTGATGATTGGTCCGGGGAGCTCAACACCATTAAAGATGCAGAACGGCTCATTCGCAAGGACATAGAGCAGTACGATAACCAAGATATCCGCTTGAAGCTCAGTATGATCGAAGCATCTGCAGTAGACCAAGCTGATTCGCTGGAAAGTATCTGCAAGATTCTGAGAGAGGAGGTCCGATCGAAAGAAAAGAACGCGCAAGGTGACAAAGATGAGGAATGTCTCCGCGCCCTATTAGTTACGGACCCTCGCATGGACAAGAAAAGGATCCAAAGTCAGAAGGGTGATCCACTGAAGGAATCGTATGAATGGATCTTGAAGAGCGACGCCTACGAGACATTCATCGACGATCCATCAAGTCGGGTCCTGTGGATCTATGGACCACCAGGAAAGGGCAAAACAATGTTACTTTGTGGTATCATCGATGAACTACAAAACAGTCTGAGGCCCATCTCGTTTTTCTTTTGTCAAGCGAATGTCAAAGAAGAGGACTTGTCTAGTGATGTTGCTGTCATGAGAGGGCTGATCTATGTTCTTCTTGAACATCAGCCGTCCCTCATATCAGTGGTTCGACCAATCTACGACAAACAAAAGGATCGACTCTTCAACAGTATCAACAGCAGTGAGCTTCTAGGAGATGTTCTCACCAAGATGCTTCAAGACCCACGTTTAAACAACACAATCTTGCTCGTGGACGCTCTGGACGAGTGCAGCATCAACAGGACTAAGCTCACAAACCTCATTGTGGAGCTGTCTAAGTCCTGTAACACCAAATGGATCGTGTCAAGCCGTGACTGGCCTGAGATCCGACAGGAGCTTATAGATGCAACGGGGTTGATCTCGCTCGACCTTGAACAAGAACATGAGGCGGTTTCTCGAGCTGTCAAATCATATATCAGCATGAAGGTTGATAATCTCGCAAAGACGAAGTGGAAGAATGACTCGGAGTTGAAAGAGAAGGTCTTCGATTATATGCAATCACATGCCGATGATACGTTCCTTTGGGTAGCATTGGTCTGTGAAAGACTTGCCAACTCCGGTATCACAAAGCGATTGGTTATGGAGGAGCTAGTGAAGTTCCCCACGAGCCTTACAGCCCTTTACCAGGCTATGATGGAACGAATAACGACTTCGTCTGAGGCTGGTCGACTAAAACAGATTCTAGCCTTAGTTTGTGTTGTTTACCGCCCTCTCACATCGGCCGAGATACCGACACTTATCGAGACTATGTATGATTACGATCAAGATGACGTGGAAGATGCAATACGATCTTGTGGCTCCTTCCTGACACTGCAGGGTGGGGAGATCTTCTTTGTGCATCAATCAGCAAAGGAATTCCTTCTAGATGAAGGCCAGGACATTCTTTTTCCTCACGGGAGAAAACACCAGCATGCGCACATATTCTCACGATCTATCGAGGTAATGGAGAATACCCTTAGGCAGGATATCTACGACCTTGGCTCGCCCGGCACCCTGCACCCGGTTCAAGCTCCAACTCCTGATCCGCTGTCTTCACTCAAATACTCATGCGTATATTGGACTCAGCATCTTTTCCAATCGGGTCCTGTTCAAGAGGCAGGTTTCTCAACTCTGAAAACGGTTTTACATTTTCTCCAGACGAGCTTCACAGCCTGGCTGGAGGCACTAAGCCTGATAAATAAACTTTCTACAGTAATCACAGGCATGATGGCTTTAGAAGCTGTACTGGTAAGTATGTCTCTTTTTGATGCGTATGCTGATGGCTAACCAAGGAGAAGGCGGATATACAAATGCAGGAGCTTACTGATTTTATAAAGGATGCTCGTTGGTTTATCTCTCATCATAAGCCCGCTATCGAAACTGCTCCACTTCAAGTATATGCATCGGCCCTCATATTTAGCCCTCAGTGCAGTGTTATTCGCAAAAGCTTCTCCTCCCAGATGCCAGGGTGGATCTTGGTGAAGCCGGAGATGGAGAGCCAGTCTGATACTCGAAACAAACAATTTATACTGTCTCGGACCCAGAACATGTCAGTCACTCTCCTGATGGTCGGTACCTAGCTGTTTCAGATGATTGGGGTTTTCATATCTATGAAACGATCTCAGGTGATTTGCTTCATGAAAAAGACTCTCAGACACTTTGTCATAGTCAGATGGTATGCCCTATGGCGGTATATTCCCCATATAGGCCATTGCTATGCTTTATAAGTGATGAAGGCATCGTTATTCTTCATTCAACCACGTTGAGGCTGATACGGAAACTGAACGTCAAGGCCGACTACTGCTTCTTCTTACCAGACGGCAACAATATCGTGTCTTCGTATAAACAAGATGTTGCTATGTTTGATTGGAATTCTGGGGAACGAGTCTCAAGCCTCGATCGGATTATCAACTACTGCAGCGAAACAAAGTTGTTGTCCCCGACTCAAATTGTGGTGATTTCACCAGGTGCAACCGAGGTGAAGATCTGGGATCTAGTCACAGGAGATTGCAATCATGTTCTCGACTGTGACACCGAAAGAATTGCTTCAATAGCTTGTTCATTAGATGGACATTGGATTGCAGCAGCCTCAACATTCTATGTTCGACTTTGGTACTTGGATGATACGCAGACCTGGGTCCACAAACACGACTTGAGTAATCAGTATTCTGTGACCTGTCTCACATTCTCAGCCGATAACAGCACCTTGATCTCAGGCTCATCTGACAACTTTATTAGGGTTTGGGATGGGACCGGGACCTGTGCTAAGGTCCTGAAGGGGCACTCTCAGCCCATCGACTGTTTGTCAGTGTGTGGAAATCAGTTAGCATCTGGAAGCGAAGATGGAACCATCAAGCTTTGGGACTTGTCTGATATCCTTCCACGCCTAGGCAAGCAAGAACGACGGTCGTCGGCACAGACATCAAATTCTTCGTTTCAAGAATTGGAGCAAAGCGCTGACTTCAATCAGGATACTCGAATCGAAAGCTTGGTATTTTCTCCTGCTGGTAGTATGTTAGCATCGTCATCATACTCAGGACAAACGCATATCTGGGATGCGGTGACAGATAGGTGCACAAGACTTCTTTTTTCGGGACGTTCCAGGCCTCATTCTCTCAGCTTCACACCTGATGATAGACTAGTGGTAATGAAGGACATGAATGGTAAGATCGGCGTTTGGGACAGGAAACTCATAAAGCAAATTCACTTTTCTGATTTGAAACATTCCTTTTCTCTGGCGATATCCGCCGACGGACGGTATGTGTCATCATTACATATATCAAGAACCAAGGGGAAAAGAGTGTTGAAAATCTGGGACTTGATCGAAAATGCCCAAACACAACACCATATCACTGCCGAACGTCTACCTTCTGAAAAAGATTTGAAATTTCTTAAGAGATTTATATTTTCAGAAGATCGGGAAGTCTTGGCAATTAACACCATGTCTCTCAAACTACACATCCTGAATTTGAAATCCGGACACTGGGTCGAAGAATCAAACACACATTATGTCGACAAATTTTCTTTCTTTGGCAGGTTCTTAGCCTTCTCCTCGGATAATGAATGGCTTTTGACATACCACCACTACCCAAGTGGTTTCGCTGTCAGAAAAGTAACTTATCCCTACACCGTGCAAGAACTTGGATCTCTTGATGATCCTCCGTACAACACGACAGAACTCGAGGAACCTTCTTGGAGAATATCCACTCGTTTCGGCGTACTGGCTATTGGAGAGCCCAACGACTTCAGAGGCACAAGGCGTGTTGGATGGGGTTTGGCCATCGAAAAGGACTGGATTATGCGGGGTAATGAAAGAATGCTCTGGATACCCGTCGACTATCGCCGGATGGCGTTGGATGTTCCCGGTTCGCGTTTAGCCTTTGTTTGCCCTTCTGGCCAGATAAAGATCATGAGGTTCGGATAGACACCCACTGCCAGAATATCACAATACTAGTTGCTATGTATTCTGGTTCTTGACGTAAATGCGTCTTCCATTCTTCGTGGTGATCATATGCGAGTCTTGGATATGGCCCATCGTCGAGCGGTCGTCATTACTGCCTGTGAGGTTGAACCGAAATACGGATCGCTTGTCCATTGCCTTCATCGGTCTATAGGTAGATGTCGTTTATGTACCTCTCTAATAAATAAGCCTTTACAGTATGCCCCCTCCCACAGAACTTGGTGACCAGAACTATTAATATAGTCAAAGGATAGGTCGTTGATCTTTGCCTTGCCCCGAGGTGATTTGACCAACTCCAAAATTACCCATTAATAGCAGTTTTGAACTTATCTTTGTTGAGGCCCTGTGCATATTGCCTTCCAAAAGCTGAAGTTCATTGGAAATTTCTACTATGTTGGCTTCATATGTCTCGTCCAGACGTCATTAGCCGCAAGTATCAGTCAATAGAAGTGTTGAAAATGCTGAAGATTCACCATGACGCTTTCTCTTAGGACGATGCTTTGTGTCTCAATCAGAGGAGCATTTATTGAGCATAGTGACGAATCTGAAAGGAATGCTGTGTGATATCCGGCTTCCCTCCAGGCAGCATCATGCGAAATGGCCAACCTTGCCAATGGAATATCTCAGCACCTATCCTCTGAAGCCAAGCAGTAGGCACAACAGGAATCCAGAACTCACACTTTTCGCACGCCAAGATCTTCAGTCCCGCTGTCCATGAGCGATGAGCCTCGCTTTTCTCGCCGATTGAGAGCTGTACATGAGCCAAGGATAAGTGAATTACAGCCGCTATGAACCCTTGAGATGAACCGAGCGCATGCATCTGGTTAACCTGTTCGAGCGCAAATGTCCAGCGTCGTCTGGCTTCACCTGGTTCTAGCCTCATATGAGCTATACGAGCTGATGCTAGCAATGTTCTCATGTGTAGCTGTTGATCGTTTATATCGTCTGGGTAGGGAGGTAGATCACTCAGTACTTCCTCGAGCGCTGACTCTGCGGGATCTAATTGTTTCAGGCCGATGTTGGCTTCTACCAGTGCCAAAATCAGCCTTCGGAATCCACGGCGGACGCGGTCACTTGGATTGATATGCTCAAGTTCAGGTTCAAGGGTCTTCATAGCTTTGACGTACTCTCCCATCTCGCAGTATACATCAGACAATCTCCCAAGCAAGACTCGGTACGAATTCGTAGGAATAGGTTTGATCCTACCTAATGATAAGAACTGCTCTAGAGATGCCCTTGCTGCGTCAAAGTCGCCTATGGACTGGAAGTATCGGGCAGCTGTGCTCTGCAACCGAAAGGTGACTTCCATGTCCAAGGTCGATAACGGCTGCTGCGCCTCCCACTTGTAAACAAATAAAGGCACATCATTGTCGTAGCACTTGATTTTGTTCTCCATTTGTGAAATGTGAAGGCGCCCCTCAAGTGCATGGTCTCGACGAGTACTGGGGCGTGGCCCACGCCACAGAAACTCGCGTATTTGCGCTTCGGACTTGGCAAGTCCTCCATCTACACGATAGAGTATGCTGCCGAATAGTACAACCGAGGCGTGGAGATAATAGGGCATTGACTTTCGTAACAGCAGTTTGGCCTGCTTAACTGCAGTACGGCGGATGGCCAGTGAGTCTCTCTCGCAGAAATACAGGACAGCTTGAGTAACGTGGGACCTGAGTGAGGCTGATATCTTGCATGTGTTCAGAAGCCTTTCTAGTATCGGCCACACTTGTTGTTTCAACGACGGTGACCTAGGACACCGGTGTCAGCGATGTTGTAGAAGGTCGGGGATGTATCCTACCAGTCCGTATTTCCCTCATAACACAGTGGGCAAACAAAACAAATGAGCTTCAGCGCTGTCGTCTCGAGCATTTCAATCGTTTGTGGCGTCAAGGCTTCCTGTAGAGTCGACATTCGTTCGGAACTGAGGGACCAAGCTATGGTGCCTTCCGCTTGGACTCTATCGACGACATCCTGACCTGCTGCAGCCTCAGAGAGCTTCACTTCATTGCAGAGAAGATCGATGAGGGCAGCAGGTAGGCCAAACTGAAGCGCACTGGTTTGATCTACCTCTCCGTCGGTGTTCCAACGTCGTTGCGGCAGGCGAACACTCTTCAACAAAATAGCCGGTATGTCCGTGCCGCCGAGTGTGTACATTAAAAGGAATAACTGATCATGAGCAGAAACAAATGAAGTGAACTCGCCAAATAGATTGTAGTATCTTACTGGCGAAGGAGGATCTGTAGGCCAGCTCAATATTAGAACGTATTGCACCACGTTTGGGATCACTAACCGCATAGCTGACTAAGGACCAGGCGTTGTACGAGCTCATTGTAATTCTCAAATGATGGCTTGAGGGATGATAAATGGGTGAAGACTTCATCGTCGTCAACACTCAGGTATCTCTCATAGCTTCATAGTATCAGCACACTCGGACAAGGTTAACATGCCGATATCACATACGTTGAAGCTGGGACGTCAAGTGGAAGCCAGAAGATTGCTCCTACGCCACCGAGTCTCTGGGCTATCTGAACGTACTTCCTGCCAGGATTTCTCAGATCTGTGAAACTCCGTACTCCAGGAAAAACCTCAGCCACTTGAGGAGGGGCCAGTATCTGAGCGCCCAATTTAGATCGAAGAAATATCACAACGCAGGCAAGTCGGCGTCGCAACTCAAGATGAACACGATCATCCGAGCCGGCCCAGAAACCAGTTACATCGTTCTCGAATCTTGAGAATACCCGATCGACAGGGGCAAGGTCAACCTTGTCTACAAACAGGGCCTTTTCAGTTCGATGGTTTCGTGGTGTGATCTGATACTGCACCAGACGACTGAGCGAACTCGCCTGCGCTAAGAATTGTCGCAGATGTTCTAGATGGCGATTCAGCGCAGGGATCAGTTCTTTGGCTTCGACCTCGTTATAGTCCTTCGCTAGGGTATGGATTGTGTTGCAGACACAGCCGTCCATTGTGCAGCGTCGTGTAACCAGCGCGTGTTGTATCAAGGGTCGTATGGAGAGATAGTTGAGTCCAGATCTGCAAACTCTGAAGTGGATTGTCATGCCACGCGCGTTTTTCGGGTCTGTTCGCCGAGTAGGCCAGGACTGTACGCGTATTCGCTGTCCACATTCCAGTCGAGCCAATTATCAATCTACCCTCAGATGATCTTATCTGATCTTGTGGATCCTAGCGTGAAAATCCTGCTCGTGAAAAATCGACTCATGCAAATATCCCAGCTAGTTGCCGCCCACTGTGGCCACTCAAGGACAGAGAAACAAGTGTGTGCCGAGCAGGGATCAGCTAACAGACTGTTTCTTCACAGTGAACAATTCATTATGATGAAAATCCCTGTCACGCCCCATTGTGACCAGAACAGCCTATCAGGCTTGTGGTCGAAACACCGAGCCTAGCTGTCTTGGGGCGGAAGCCGACGGAAAACCGAATGAGATTGATAACGGGCTTTACAGCCAAGCTAAAAGGATCTAACGTGTACTAAAAAATTAAGAACAAGCATGACACCCTTTTCGCTAAGATCCTGTCCAGTCAGAAATGGCACCGACATCGGGAATACTCGTAGCTCGACTGCCACGCAGCGTGACCAGGGTCATGCGGCGGGGCTCACGCGTAATGCCCGCTTGACCGAGAGTCTGGTTAGACTTATCAATCAAAGTTTTGGCGCAATCTTATCAATCAGGGCGAGATCTCTCATCCTCCTTCCATCATACCATGATTGATTGCCGAAAATGGAGGGCGTCAAACCACCAAGTACCAAACAAGGCAAGAATGAAGAGGCACTGACCAAGTATGCCGCCTTTCTATGTGGTCTCATGCTTTTAGTCATCGCTATTCGTTGGCTGCGTACCATTTGTATTACGTCGCATCTCAAACCTTGTAGCTCAGTATCGGCGTCCGGGCGTGAGGCATCTCTTCTGGTTTTTCAGTACGTCCAATTGTCCAAGCATTTAGCTCGGTGTATACTCATGTTCTTTGTAGAATTCTGCAGAGACGTCTACCAGCCTCGTGGTTTGGGCGACCTTCCTTAGGGTTCACCGTGATGGTCGGCATCTATCTTATTGGCAATGTCGCTTTCTGCTCAAATATGCTTGCGATGCCTCAGCTATTGAATCACTGGGCCTCTAGGTTCGGATGGTAGGATGCATTATTCCGTCACGACATTCTGTGCGTAATTGACCAATGTTAGGATGTGCGTTGGCAACATGGCGCTATGTGTCTTTTTTGGCCTCAAGAACACGCCCTTGGGCCCCTTGGCCTCCATTTCGCACAGCCAACTTAACATTCTACATCGCATCGTCGGTTATACAACTGTATTTCTTCTCGCGCTTCACGCCCTTGTATACACGATACATTTTGGCCGCCAAGGTCGTTTAGTTCAGTTGCTGAAGAAGGAGGATATCGAAGGCATGGGCGCCGTTGTCGCCATGCTTGTACTACTGATGGGAGTATTTAGACACAAGCACTACGAAATGTTCTATGCGAGCCACATTATAGGCTTCATGGCGGTTGTTCTCCTGACAGCACTTCACAGGCCAAACTGGGCGAAGAAGATCCCAATGGTCATGCTCATCATATTCATCATGTGGACTATAGACCGACTCGTACGATTGAGCAAGCTATTACGCAACCTCCTTAACAACTCAGCGACATTTTATCCTCTTCCATATAACGGAACACGGATAGTGCTGAAGAAGCCTAGCATGGAAGACGCCTTGCCAGGATCGCATTGTTTCTTATGGATTCCAAGACTTCGATTGTTTGAGAGCCATCCATTTACCATTGTCAGTAACGACTCCTGCGGTCTAGAGCTCGTTATGAAATCGCATAAGGGCTTCACCAAAGCTGTCGGCAGCTTTGCAAACGAACATCTCAGAACTCCTCTATGGGCATCTATTGATGGGCCATATGGGTCACTGCCAGACGTGAGCAACTACGACAAACTGATCCTGATCACTGGTGGAAGCGGAGCAGCCTTTACCTTCGGGGTCATGAACCGTCTCATGATACAGCTTGAAAAGCTTGCGATTCGTTCTATCGAGTTTGTATGGGCAGTGAGGCGTATAGGTATGTTGAGATAAGCCCTGATTGTGCAAAAATCGTTTCTAACGACTGACAACTTTTAGAACAGTTGAGTTGGTTTCGCAGACATTTGAGTAACATGGAGGAGTCTGAGTATCCCATCAGCATCAATCTCTATGTGACAGGCGGACGGTATACATGTGATGCAGTAGTTCAGGACACTGACTCTCAAGTATCTCCTTGCGAAGCAGAATCGGACGTTCTTTTAAGAGAGGATGCGTTCCATTATGATACTATCTCTGAGATGGGCAATGCGCGCGAGTTGCCTAGCGATGAGCCGAAATGCAACCCTTTATGTGAGAAGCTAGACGTTGATAGAACAGTTGGCGAAGGCGTGGGAGCACTTGAAAGTCATCAGCGAGTTTTGCTTTTGTCGTGCGGCCCGAAGTCCCTCATGGATGCCGTGCAAGATTCGGCAAGTAAATGGCAGAAAAAGAGAAATATTAGAATAGATATCCATTGTGAGGACTTTGGCGGTTGATGGAATTACACTGGATAGACTTAGAATGTAGCATATTTTTACGTGGATTTTATTACTCTTTCTCAGTTGTGTTTGATTACTTCTCAGGATAGGGCCTTGCCAGCAGACACTTGAGTGTTATGGGCTAATATTTTCATAATATAATGCAGGTTAAGTTTATCAAGAAAGGCAGAGCTCCATTTTCTATTATACTATCATCTATATCTAAACGGGATGATATTTACCAGGCTTAGCTATTCCTATGTTCATAGCCAGACCTCTAATACATCCCCACGTACTGCCTAATTTAGTGTTATGTGAGTGTCCAGGGTAGCTAGTTGCCTTCGAACATCGGGTATTTGTCTCCAACTATGAGAGCATTTCTATCGACCAAGGCTTTGGAAAAAAGGAAGCATTAATCTATGTAGTGAAAGACCCAATCTCTACCGTAATAATGCCGAGCTCGGAGTCTACATCTCTAGCATCTCTCACGCCTAGCAAGGTCCAAACACAATGAGGCGTCATCACAGTGGAGAAACGGTCTTCAAAGTAGCTCCATGGGCAAACGGGATTTTGCGGATCTGATTTTCTCACTGTGAGAAAACTTTCAATGTAACCTCGCTAACCCTTTCTGGCTCTTAGTGTGCTCGCTCGACATCTTATCAATCTGATTACTACCGACTCGGGTCATTCTGACTCTTGGGGTTAGCTCGGGACTAACATCTAACTAAACCATCGACTTTTTTCCAGGCCAACTTAAATATGTAAACCATCCTCCGTCCTCTGCCCTTTGTCCAACCGCACCTCATCTCTGTTATCTGCCTCTCATCTATTGAGGACTGTTTCTCCGATCTTTGCAATGGCTCAGCCTCAGACGCCAGAGAGCTTCGCGAACGAAGAGAAGCTCGTACCGCCCCACGTGTCCATCAACGAAGATCACGTTAAATCTGAGTCGCAGATCTCCCAACCGGACAATGACGGTCGCCAGCCAGTCCCACTGTCTTGGAAGCTCGCCTCCATTGTCCTCGTCACAGCAATTGGCTTCGGGTCGCAATGGAGCTCTGGTGTGACATCTGCCATGAAAAGCACTATCAAGAAAGAACTACATATCAATAACACCCAATTCTCCCTCTTGGAAGCCAGCGAGGATTTTATGGTCACTGCTTTGATGCTTGTTAGTGGTATTGTAACTGACAGAATTGGTGGAGCCGGTATGTTTGAATCCAAGCAAGGGAGGACTTGACGCTGACCAGAAACAAGGCGCGATGCTGTATGGCAACCTTATCTATTCGGTCGGATCGATCTTGGTGGCTGGAGCGGCCCAGACTCGATCATACAAGTTCATGATGGCAGGCAGAGTCGTACGCGCTCTCGGCGATATCGCCACCCAAGTCGCCCAGTACAAGGTCTTCTCATCCTGGTTCGCCCCCGGCAACGGATTCGCCTCAACTCTAGGCTTCGAATTAGGTATCGGTAAGATCGGAGCCTTTGCCGGCAAGTCTTCAGCCAACATCATCTCCAAGAAGCTCGGTTTTGCCTGGGTTTTCTGGATTGCGGTATTTATGAACATCTTCACCAACGTCATGACCGGCGTCTTCTACTTCTTCACCAAGGTTGCCAATCGTCGCTATCACGGTATTAATGATCCAGCTACTGGCGAGAAACTTACTGAAAAGACGCGCAAGTTCGAATATCGCAAGGTCTTGGAACTACCGTGGACATTCTGGGCTGTTATGGGGTTTTCGCTGTTTGAAACGAGCGCTGCTATTGTGTTCCTGCAGAATGCTACGGAACTTGCTGAGCAGAGATTCGGCACGGATTCTATTGCAGCTGGATGGTATAGTTCCGTTTTGCAATATTCAGGTATGCTGTCTTCGTGATATGTGTCGCACCCGACTAGCTCTGACATTGTTTCAGGTTTCTTTGTTGTTCCGTTACTGGGAGTATTCCTGGATCTTTATGGAAGCCGCATTTCCGTCTGTAAGTAGCTGGTCATTTTGCATGCCAAGAAAAGGTTTCTGACTGTATATAGTGGTATTTTGCGGCATTGGCATGTTTATCTCAATGCTTCTGGTGTGTTTCTCTGGAGCCGTCAAAGGAACAGCCGCATCATTCGGTGTCTTCGCTTTCGCTTACTGCTTCGGTCCTACCACGATTATTGATAGCACACGTACATCCATGTGGGACAGTACTGTCTTTGGCTCTGCGTATGCCATTAAAATCACAATGAACAATGCGTAAGAGCAACCACATCATGCCCTTTGCCATCGTCATCACTAACACTTACTCCAGGATGAATATCATTGTTAGAATCATCACCGGGAAGATTCAAGATGCCGATAATAACTCGTACGACAAGGTGACGATCGTCTACGTCGTCCTCGCTGGACTGTCTGTCGTTGTTTCGCTACTTCTTGCGGTTGGGGCATGGAAGTTTGTCGACCTTGGACACCTTCAATGGTCACGAAAGAAGAGAATTGCAAAGGGCTCCTTGCTCAACGAAAGAAAGGAGATTTTTACCAAGGAAAACGGTGAGAAGAACAGGCGGATATCGTTAGCATGCTTCTCTACCTTGATTCTGTTGATCATCGGTAGCTGGTGCGGATACTTCTGGGGTGCTGCGACTGGAAACAACGACTAAGATAGTTAGTTTTACCACTTCTAAATCATCTCACCTTGCGGTAGGCCTGTTCATCTACCGGTATATCTTTAAGAAGTACTTTATAGCAATTATATCAGTACTGATTGGCCAGAGGCACGTCGGCCAGAATGATTAATGAAGTACACTACCATAGATAAAGTCACGACTGCTCATCATGATAATGTCCCGAATCTAGGGGAGAGGATTCGACCAGGCTTCATCAGGCTCATATATATCCATATACGCATTACTAATAATGTCTGTGAAAGGCCTGTGTATTCGCATCTTAAAGCTTAAGCCTGTAGGCAGCAATCAACTATATAGTTCAAGAAATAAAAGTGCTACAGAGCATTCAAAAGCCTGACTCAATCTCATCCTTGACAGTTAAATATTTACTGTCACCAGTGAGAGAAGGTCTCAAGTAGAAGTGAAAGTCATGTTGTGCACATGCTCGTTTGCATAAGCCGGAATAAAATCAGTGGTCAGATACCACCCTGGCTTCTGCATGCTATCCGAGATGACCTTCCCATTGATAACCAAGTTTGCGAACGTAACATTACTGATCGTTCGGTCCTCATCATAACCGACGAAAATAGACATGCTGGCCTTTGTCCCAGTGTACTTCAAATCACGCACCAGTACATCCTTGATCCCTCGGCCCGGTGACGTGTTGTACTTGGTATTGTACATAACACGGAAGTTGAGCAGTTGGCCAACACGGATATCCTCCACGCGCACGTCGTCAATCAAGACGTCTTGGATCAGGTTGCCGTCTCCGGGATTCAGTGCGATGGTCCCTTGGTAGTCAACCTGTCCCTCTCTTTGGTCGAGGATATCGATGTTGCGGATGGTCAGACCTGCAATGGTCTCAGGATCGTCGGTATTTCCGTGAGTACCAATGTTAATCGGGTGCGCGACATCAGCCCACAGAATTGAGTTCTGGATGGTGACGTTTGTCGAGTTTCCATACCATTCATTCCTGTGAGCGTAGACCGCGATGCAGTCATCTGAATTGCGCAAGAAGACGGAATCAATAAGAACATTCTCGCAGCAATACACGTCCATACCATCTCCCCACTGAACAGCGCTGAAGTCGCGCCAGTGGCTGAATGTTACGTCTTTTGACTCGTATGCCCTGGGCAAAAAGTTGATCCCGACTAGACGGTCGATCAAGACATTGTTGGATCGGTAGACGTTCAGAGAATTTCCCTTTGGGCTGTACAAGAGGCCCCGTCCACGTATGGTCACATCGCTCGAGTTGGTCACAGTAATATCGGGGACTGAAACCACTGCTCCGCCAGCGAAATACAGAGTTTTGCCAGATCCGACCTCCAACGTCGAGTTGAGCTTGTGATAGCCAGGGCCGTAGTACATGACATTCTTGTCTTTCTCGGATGGGACATCTGCATCAGGGGGATTTGTAAAGATGTGCAGGGCGTCGAAAATATCATCGTTGACTTGAACAATAATATCTCGCGGCTCATCCAAAGTGAAAGTGATAACAGAACCAGACTTCTTAGGAGTCAGGTTGAGGGAGTAAGGCCTGATAACAGCCTTGGAAACTGGACTTCTGAGATATCTGGCTTGAATCTCTACCGTGCCGTTGAAATCGAAATATGCCAGCGATGAATTGTGTTTGATAGATCCGCCAGTGGTGAAGTTGACCTCGTTGAGATTAGGTTGAAATGTGTCAATCTTTTCCCACTTGCCACCGGGAACGCGAGCTTTGACATCGAAAGAGGTTGCGACAGGGACGCCATCGGGAATAGACCAAGTCTGAAGAATGCCCTTAGGGGTCTTTGCACCTTCAGCAATGGTGCTTTGACCCAGAAGGAGGAAGCATGCTGACTTTACAGCAGTGCTGAGTCTCATGATTGTGGCTTTTGTATTGTAACACGGCGGGTTGACAAGATGCCAGGCAGCTGATTAATTTAATACAACAAGTCTATCATGAAATTAGATATTGACTTGAGTTTAGAATGGGCTATGAGCGTACTTATGAGCGGAAACGCGTCATTGTCAAACGTTTAGAACAATGGGGAAGTATTCCATTACGGAGGCTAATCGGCACTGAAATTCCCCGCTTCCCCGGATTTCAGGACTCGGGCTAATATACATTCTGCAGCTTGGCATGCTGATCTCGGAGTACCCGCCGATACCTTTGCCGTCTCCGTACTCGGCCTAAGGGAGGAAACAAAACTTGCTAAATGATGAAGAGACTAAAATAAGCTAGTATAAACTTTTGATAAGTTGATCATAATTTCAGGACATGTTTCGGGGGTTTAGTTGGATTCCCCATGTCAAGGTCTAACATCCTCTTGCTTGATGAAGCCGACAAATACACCAGAGCAGAGGGAAGGTAACAATTATAACAACAGGGGTCCCACCAATATTGCCATTCTATGCCAGAAATGTAGTGAAATTGTCCGATAGATTATCCGTTGGTTCTGCCTCAGGCTGAGGTCTAGATGTTCTGGCGGAGCCGCCATGGGGTCTTCTTTTTGCTAATTAGGATCAGAGATACTGATATAGCAGAAACAGGAACCTTTGAGGACTTGAAAGGATAATTCATACCGCGAAATTTTGTCTTCCATAGTTCAACGGGAATCATTTGGTTACTAGGGAAGAGACGAGGTGTATATCCCAGCCCGCTAACGAGCCGATGCGCCTATGCCAAGTAGCTCGTAGCTTGAATATTGAAGAGGATCTAAAGTATAGTGTATTGACGAAAGTGAGTTGCCAAGATCAATACACAAAGACGTTGTCGATTTAGAAATCATGTTAGCATGGCATATGCCGGATTTGTATTAACCCAAATCTATTCAAGGGAGGTATTTAATCATACACTACAGAAAAGAGCTGAAGCATTTTCAAACTGCAGGCTGGTGCTGTGATGATAGACCTCTGGCATTGGTTATCGCGTATGGATGCCTCATCGAATGCCCAGTCTGGCAGTCAATCAACGAGTTGACTATGGGATAAACACCAACATAAATTCTCTCTGTTGATACGTTTCAATTCCCTAGCTACCGACTAACTACCTCTCCACTCTGAGTAGCCGAGCATTCGCCCAAGTGAAATACATCTCTCAAATCCACATCTCACCAGCCAGTACTGAATATAGCGATACTTAGTAAAGGCTACCAGTCCAGTCTTGAGCAGCCCCCGATGAGGTAGCACCATTGATCGGACCCGCCAAATTGACCCCAGAGTTAGTATAGATGCCAAAAGGATCGCCAGCATCATTCTGAGGGTTATAACTGCAGCCTCCAGAAGATGGGGGAAGAAGTTGCCAGTACATGTTAGGCAGTCCGACAGAGTTCATGTTATTGACCTCTGAGACAAATGCCGACTTTTGATCGTACTTTTGCGAATCGACTCCCCATTCCTCGAGATAGACTTTCTTTCCATTGGCCTGGCTCAGCCAGCTGGGTAAGTTGGCGCTCCACTGGCCAGGCACGCTCGCGTAGCGATGGACAGAAATGGCATCGATGGCCTTGCACTGCGTGACCGCGGGGAGAAAGGTGCAGCCGTGTGAAAAGTCACCACCCATACCACCGGTGGAGATAAGGATATGGCTGTCCAATCCCGCGTTGCGCATGAAAGTAGCACGGCCACATGCCCAGCCTGCAGGATCGCCGTTCTTACAGTTGCTAGGCCCAGGAGTCATGGGTTCATTCTGCGGACTTTGTTAGAGTACTACGATCTAACGTGATGGCTTGAAGTTCCTACCTGAAGATTGAAGCTGAAGATGGCGTGAGGCCAGTTCTTCCAGACTTTACCGGAGTATGCGCCCTTGTAATTAAGGATGTACGACAGGCGCGCATCGTACGCATCAAAGGCATCCTGCTTCTCGTAGAAATACCCCGCGCCCCAACGAGCCCAATAGGCGTCCCTTAAAATGTTACAGGTGGTCAATCTTCGCTAAGTGTGAGAGATACTACTTACTTTCTGTAGTCTCCAATCAAAGAGTTGGCATCATGTGGTGAGATGATAGCCTTGATATTCTTGTCCGACAACTTGACCAGAAGTTTATCGATCTCATCCAAAGTCACCTTGTTGTACTGCCCGATAGTCGTCTCCAATTGCGGGATGTCCTTGACTATCTGGCTTCCTTTCTGGCAGCCCTTGCTAGCTTGATTGACCCAGAGCCTAACAACTTTGGTATTGTAGGAGGACAATGTCTGGATGTATGCGTCTTGGGCTGAGTCTGACATGCCTTGCAGGAAGTAGTTGTTGGTGCCAGACCAAGAGCCGGACTTGGCCTCGGTCAATTGACTAAGGTGAAGAAGACCTAGGCACAGTTTGGTGTAGAGACCCTTCATGGTACAAGCTGATATGAGGGCAAGAGAGAAAGTTGGGTCAATGATGCGTGATTGTGATTTGGGGTCTTTTGGTACCAGAGGGCAATGGGCGGTATTTATATTTTATGGGCGAGAACGTCGTCTTGCATATTCAGGCTATATGGTGCATATATGTAAGACATGTGATGACATTGGGGAAGAATGCGGGAGGGAGTTTTTCAGCATCCCAGAGCGATCATTGATCATCGCCATCTTCAAACGGTGTACAGACATGGCAGGGCCTTGCGATAAAGCTTTTGCCGCTCAGTTGACGAAGCAAATTACTCCCATATCAATTATATACCAAGAAATACCTACCCCAGACCATTTATTCGTCGCTTCGTAGACAGACTCTCGTTCCCTCACTCTATAAGGCCACCGATGCATCCTGGCCCCCAAATCTCAAGTTCCACAAAGTCAGGCTCGGCCCCAGAGATCAGGCTCGGGCCTAAAGACTGCCGTCGTAGCCGGAACCAACCAATCATAAACAGTACGGTGGCGGTGGATGCGCCAATTCAAAGCGGCCCTGCTAAGAAAGCTCCTGTTTAGGGAGCAATTCCACAGCCATGAGACCAGAAATGGTCCATGACGGTGTCTTCGGTTAGTCCCTCAAGTTCAGCTGATCCGTATACAGATACTACCCCAATTATGCTGACGATCCAAAGAGGTTTATTGGCCAAAGAAGAGAGCTAGACCGTGTCGATCTCTAAATATTTGCATGATACCCTTGCAGTCGATAACATCCGCATGTTGCTTGCATTTACGACCTGCTCATTCTGGCATGGCGATTGAGATCGGGTGAACCGGTATGCGAAACGGGCATTCATCGGACGATCGTTTGTGGCGAGATCCAATGGTAGCGGGCTATTGGGCGTATAAATCCACTCTAGGCACCTGAACCAGGTACGGACATTCATATTCGGCAATAGACTCCAGCTAGCGCATAATCTCCTGCCAGCACGAGCTAGTTGCTATTGCTCCTGAACCCTCGGCCGGGTTTTAACATATAAGTCCATAAGCTGAGAAGCTTCTATGAGTAAAACCAGAAGATTCAAATTGATCATTGTCATTCAATTACGTCCCTCTTTTCCGTCGCAGAACCATCCACCTCCCTTCCAAACTTTCTCTATCATGCCTTCTCTCCTTACACTTTCAATCATGGTCGGAGCCATCGCGACACCAGTGGTCGCAGACATCTACAACGTCAACGTCCCTCCTGGCTTCTTTCCTGGTCCTCAGTCCGGCATTGGCTCATGGTACCGCGCCTCTACAGGCCAGGACTCAACCAACGGACAGAGCTGGTGTGGCTACAAATACTACAACTCAGACCCTGTGTTTGCTCCTGTAAGTCAATTCAAGACTCATATTCTTCACGAACATCTACTCATGACTTGACAGTCTTTGAAGGCGATGGGTGGTGCCACGTATAACTCCAATCCCGATGCCTGGAGACAGCAGACCAGGAAGTATTGTGGCCTCGAAGCCAAGGTCACGGACCCTACAACGGGCAAGAGTCAGCTTATGTACATTGGTGATTCTTTCGACGATCAGTGGGTTAGAGTAAGTTACACGACGGACATGAGAGAAATTGCTGCTGATACGTCCACGTAGACACCCTCATCCATCGACATCATGATCGATGCGTACTCCAACATCCACGGAAATCCCAACGGTGACAAGAACAATGTCATCAAGGGAGTTCAATGGGAGTTTACAGGTAGGGTCAATACCAAGTATGCCGCACCGGGTGCATCCTGGCCTCCTACGTCCGGTGGTTCTGGCGGCGGATCTGGTGGCAGTTCTGGCACTGGCGGGTTGGGAGCCAAGTGCGATGGACAGACCAAGTTGTGCAACAGCGGCCTCACCTGTCTCTCCCCCGATGGTGTCTGCAGCGACAAGGCCTGCAACTGGGGGTAAGTGATCTTATGAGGAGTGACATGTTTGGATACTAACTCGTCTTGCTAGGTGCAAGGGATGGTCTTGCAGCTCAAGCGTCCCGTGCCAGAAGCCCTCGAACTGTGTCAGCGGCGTTTGCAGCGCTTAGAAAGGAGATTGTGATTCCGATTATTTTTTGGGAATTAGGCTGTTCGCATTCATTTGATGGGCCAGCTTGGGGACGTGGATTTAGATAAAAACTCCTAGCTACCAACTCGTAAATTCACTTGCGAACTCAGCGTCACACTCCACTCATCTGCTCAATAGTGCCAGATTATACAACCGGGATTCAAACTCATTTAATATTGCTTTCCTAACTAAGTATCCTTATTCCCCTCAGTCATCGTCTGCATAGCGGATGTTTACCAGATACTCCAATTGTCTCTTCTTAGCCTCCTCTACTCGCTCCCTCCTTACATCAAGATCCTTCCTAAGTTTAGCACACTTTTCGCTCTTCGCCTCCAGGTCCTTGCAGTCAAGACTCTTTACAATCTCGAGATGGCGCTTACACTCTTGGTACGCAGCCTCGGCAGCCTTGATCTCTGCGTATTGGGCTTCATTGACGCAAGACTCGAGTTTAATGATTCTCATGTCTTTCTTATCGAATTGAAATGGTCCCGTGCTCTTTATCTCTCGGCGCTTTATTTCAATCTTAATGCGCGCAAGGGCATGCTGGAGATCGGCGACGTTAGCTGCGAGATCAATGCACTCGGTGCAGGGAACGGCATTTGTGTAATAGTCCATTGTAACAGTGTCTGTGGCACTTACCGTGATTGTTTTGGTTGTGGTGCTTGGTGGATGTTGTTGGCGTTGGTAGAGTGTGCTGTTGAATCGTGATCTGTCACGTAATTGGGAAGGCTTATATAGTGCAAATACGGCATAGATAAAATGTTCACTCTAAGATTGTTCTATTCGACATTTGTTCATCTTTGTTATTCACAAACATATCAAGCACCAGCTGTTCATTAGACATTGCTTGTTCACGGACTCTATGCTTCGACAGCGTTTGACTTGAACAAAGAACATGTCGTGTTCTCGATGGGGATGACTGCCGCCCTCTGTTCCAGAAGAGCATCAACAGTTTCGGCCTACAAGGTTAAGCTTGAGGCTGCGAACAAAGATAATGAATGATAACACGATATCCTGTTTCCTGACAGAAGCTTTTGCCCATAAGATATGGTATTCTCAGATTCCGCTTTATATCAATACAGCATGTTGCTTAAACTACCAATGCCTCTTGATGTTCGTCGTCTTTACCGGTATTCACGACTACGGAAACTGACATGACATGTTCGTTCCTGTCGAGGCTTGAGTCTCCCTTTGAGCTAGTAATCCTTAAGTTCTATGCGATACAGATAATAGGACATTTTTATTAACATGATGTCTCAATTTGAGGATAGAATCAGTATCCTGGAAGACTCTTGCACCGCCAGTTCTTGATCGTCGGTCTTTTACTTCTTGGTATGTAATGCCAGTCAAACAAGGCGGTGAGCACCATCGTGAAAACTAGCCAAACACTGCAAGCAGCTCAGCCCCCTACCAGCTGATGCGAATCGGCGGGAGAGGCTTGCGACGTCATAAACTTTGCAGCGTAGCATCGAGTAAAATGAAAACTGGGGTTTGCATATCAAGACAGTGTCAGAACCGGTAGTCATTGGAGAATACCGTGCATAGTCAATGCTGGAAGAATAACTGCCGATTTATTACCAGGGTGCTGGCGGTCAATATCAACCACGAATAAATCTTCCATCTTTGTCCCCAAATATCTTACTTACAACATCGTGTTCGACAAACTGTCTCATACAATCATCATAAATCACCATGATAAGTATCAAATCTCTTATTCTTTCATGCCTCCTCATTGGAGCTGTCCAGGCGTACGTCCAGCCTCTCATTCCCGTACTGTACCCTCAACTAACTCACCTTAACAGAAAGGACTCCAAGGATCTCAGCAAGCACAACTGCTGCCTCCACATCAAAGACGCCAGCGACGCTTGGTGGATGACAAATCCCGACGTCACCAAAGATGTCTGCACAAAATATTACGAGGATGTCGTGAGTATATCCCCATATCTACTCATGACTATAACTGAAACAGTTTCTAGGCGCAGTTTGACAGCAAGACGGGGACTTGCGACGAACGCAAGAATTGGACGATCAAGGATGCGGACTGGAAGAGCAAGTGCAAGGCTTATGGAACTTGGCTGGGCTGGGCTGATGATAGGGTTGGTGCTGGGCATGACGCAACGTGTTATCCGATAGACGCGTGAGGCCTAGGCGTGCGCACGTATCTGGTCTGAATATGACAGGTCGAGAACGATGGTCTATGTTGCGAGGCATGGAGGAGTTGATAATACTGATAACCTCACGACTCTCGATAGTAGTATGAAGGAAAGAATAGTGATGTATGCGTGCTCTCATGGAATGGCTCGCCTCAGATATTGACTGTATAGCCACGCTGGGGCTCGGATCTTACAATATTCAGAGTTCACTTCTAAAAGATCCAACAAAAAGTTCAGACGGGACATTGATCGATGGTTTGTTAACACTTTGTTTGGCAGTCGCCTCACAGCACAATATCTCATTGTCAATCGTGATTTAGCTGGTTCCTATCTAAATCGGAGGCCTAACAGTCTTGAATGGCATACGCACCATGTCGATCATTACCGAAGTGTGTAGGTTCAGCTGACTTGTTCGTGGCGTCAACCTCGAACGTGTTTGGCCGCATGATGAGAACAAACATAACCAAAACTCCACCAAACCCCAAGACACAAACAATCTATTAGAATAAGAATTAAGATCGCTAAATATTATTGTTCAAGAACTAAAAACTAGAGTATTGCCTATTAGATCCATCGCACCAACATCACTAATCCCAAAACCCAGGTTATCAACCCCCCAAAACTCGCACCAACACTCCTCTCACTCAACAGACTGCTCGCCGTATTATTCCCCCAAAGCCACGCCACTACTCCAGCGCCATCTTCTTGATCAATACCGCACACCATTCTACAAACAGTCTCATCCCCTCTCTTCCTCAAAAACCTCCCTTTCGGCCCAGCGTCATCCCGCTTGTGCTTGGCAGATGTATCACTGGTGTTGTACAAGAGTTGAAGCCACTGCATCTCCATGTACGCTTCTTCGCCTGTCGTCATGTTCTGGGTCCAGACGCCGCCGTCGCCCCATGTATTGAAGATCATAAGAGATGGATCGCGGGGTACTTGGAAGGAAATGTTGGCGACTTGTTTGCCGTTGGCGTACCAGATTGATTGGCTTGGTGTCCAGTCCAAGCGATGTTCTACCCACTTGTTCCATTTGAGACCATCGGGGAGTGTTGTATTGCGCGTTGCCTTGGGATACACTTCTCCTTCGATGCTGTAACCTGGATGATTCGTGTAGTGAACCCGGTCGTAGTCTTCACGGGTCAGAATCTCCATGTCGGCTTCTTGAACGTTCTTGATCTCGTCGGCAGGGACGTACGTAAACATGGCCATACAGGCGCCGGGCGCACCTCTCACGCGACCGAGGAATCTGATGGAGAGAAAATGGAAGCGATCAATTGAGTCGAACTCAGATGCGACTTGAAAATCTTGCTGTCGGTTCGTTCGCATGGAAAGATATGTTTCCGACGCTGGGTTCTTGTCTGGGTTGGTCCGGATGTAAATGTTGTTTGCAGAGTTGACCATGGGGAACCTCGCGCCGTAAGCAAGAGTGTCGTGACTTCTTCGGTTGCTCCAGCTTTGGATGGCCCAAAAGTCCTTCCATTCCTTTTTCTTGAAGTATTTGCTCGTGACGTCTGCTTCAGCGGATGCATTCTCTCCAGCGATCGTGTCCGGAATTCGAGCGTAGTCTCCGAGGTTTCTAAAGTCCCAGAACCGATGCTGAGTGTAATATTCTGGTTCAATGCCGTCTGTCAGGTAGCAATCGCACTGATCGGCCTCCCAGTCTTGGGGCTTTGTCTCTGCTGTCTCTGACGCGTTATCTTGGGCTCTCGTCACTGCGATGAGCACCAAGACCAGGAGTGTTCGTAAAATCCTCATCTTTGTTGATGATCGCCGTGCATGAAGTGTAACATTGGCAACGGATGCATTAAGCTTAAGAATAAATTAAGGCTGCGTCGGGCGGTCGGGTCTAACGTTGGCCTGAGCTGGGCAATGCAGGAATCAATAGCGTCGTCTCTAGCACCAAATCACTGCGCCTAACGAGCCATGATTATCGATTAATTATGCCATTTTGGGAACGGCTCAGTAGCGAGCGTGAAAGTGCGCGACTTCATTTGTTCTTGGCGATAATTGGCGGTAAGTTTCTCTTGCCTGCTAACACTACCAACGACCGTCACAAGGCTGGTGGTCGGCGATTTGAGGAGATGCCATTCGAATCCCGGCAAGATTGTCTAGAATTCCATATGTGTATAGTAAAGCATGTTGCACGTGTGAGTGGATTTAGTTAAGCCTGTTTTTACGACATTCAATGGTCGACACAATACTATCAAGTAACGTGCTGCCCCAGGGGCAAGATCTTGGCTGGTTGGAATCACTAACACTAACACTATTTCAACCAAGGATGTCGAGCCTAGACACACATAACATCGCGTTCTCATCACCATTCTTTCCTCCAGCTTAATTCAGTTGTTATATTATCTAGTAACAGTTTATATTACTTATTGAAAGTGCGTAATTGGCTGGCTGTTGTGTTTGCTCAATTGTTACTTGTAATTCGCGTCGCTTACCCTGAACGCGGGGGGAAAACGTCGTTATCTTATCATCTGCCTCTCTGATACCGTGTCTCCCAAACACAGCTAGCTCGGTTCCCTCTTGACTCCAGACCAGCTTAAAATAGGCGGGAAGGCCAACACCCTCAAAAATGACATGTAACCAATAGACGACCAACATCCGCTGCCGTGCGGAGAGCGGCTCGCTATGCAACGATAAAACTCACAATTCAACACATCATGTTTCACAATAAGTTTAGCGAGATGAGGTTTCGTATTGTTATGCTTAGTTTAAGACGCGGCGTGACGGATCAAACGCAGTTTGGACATGCAAATAGGAGATTCAGCGAGTCAATAGCGGCCTATGAGTCGCATTCTGGGTGAATAATGGTGAAGGGAAGATGGAATGCGTCAAGGGATCAACTCAATTGACGATGGATGTTAAGTGTAATGAAAAGTATTTCAAGATGCCTATTACTCTAAGCTATTATCTCGCGACATGATGAAACTAATAAACCCACCTTTTTACACCAGCCAACGAAGCTATCGTACAAAGTCCTAAATCACTTGCACCAGCTCTCAACGCGAACACCCTCCAATTCTCCTAGCAGAGCAAAGTCCATGTCGTGCTGTTTCATAGCCACAACAATGACGTCAAATGTCTCCAAGAAGCCCTTGTTCCAATCACGCTCAGCAAGACAAGGAACCTGAGGCACAGCTTCCTGCTTGACCAGAGCATCAGCCCAAGTGAGGTCAATCTGAGCACCCGAAACAGCCAAATTTCGGACAAGGGCGACACCAGGTGAATTGTCAAGCTGAGACTGACCCGGCTTGAAACCAAGACCCACGACAAGCACACGTGAGCGACGCTCGGTGGTGGGAAGTGAGCCAATGAGACGCTGGGCAAGCTTGGCCGGTCTGTCACTCATGGCTGATGAACAGGCTTCGAGCAGCGGGAACGAACTGTTGGAAAGGAGATAGTAGGGGTTCACGGGGATGCAGTGTCCGCCGACACCGACACCGGGGGCATAGGGCATGTAGCCAAATGGCTTGGTAGATGCTGCAGAACAGACCTCGTAGGGATCGATACCGTGAGGGATACACGCATCGGCCATTTCATTGGCGTACGCGATACAGACCATACGTTGACAGTTCTCGTACAGTTTCATCATCTCAGCGACTTCGGGTTTAGAGACGGTGACAACATTGTCAAAAATGGTGGAGTATATACGGTGGATGGCATCGAGGGATCCGGGGAGGATGTCTTCAAGACCTGAGATGATCTTAGGGATCGATTTGACAGGTGGATCGGTACGACCTGGGTCAACGCGCTGTAGTTGTGAGTTAGTAAGAGTCATGATGATGAGCGGCCACTGTTGAATGAAGGTGTCACATACCTCTGGAGACATGCCAGCAAAAAGACCAAGCTTCTTGGCGATAGGTCCGACCAACTCACGGGTCATACCAACGGCAACAGAGCTCTCAATCACAATAGTCGAACCCCGACGAGCAACCTGACCAACCATCTTGAGAGCATCACAAAGATACGAAGAATCGATGGACTTGTCAGGTCGCAACAGTGTAGGCACCGAGATGAGAAAGTGCGTAGCAGCGATAAGATCGTTCTGTGTTCGTGAGAAGGTGACGTTCTCATTGAGCTTGAACTCCTGTCGCAGATCTTGAATGCGTCTCTCGGAAACATCAAAACCGATGACTTGATACTTGGAAGAAAAAGAGCTGACGAGATGTTTTCCGACATAGCCGACTCCGACGACTGCTACCACGGGGATATCGTAGGGAGCGACATCGGTAGAGACTTTGAGGGTGAGGTCTGTCTCTGAGGGTACGGAGCTGAGGGGAGGAGTAATTGGGTAGAAGCGGAATATGGAGGGTGAGTCCGAAGGAGTCAACATGCCAACAAAGTCCTCCATGTTGACAATTACTTCGAAGATTGAGTGGAAGAAGGTGACAGCAGGAGATAATGCGAAGTTGAGCGAGGGATTTCAGATGGGAAAGATTCAGCGGTGCTCGACTCTCTCATACAACGAGAGTTCAACCCCAGCCTCTTAAATGTCCTTCTCCAGGCTCCAGACCAGCACTTGTGAAAGATTCAGCCATCATCACAATACTGAAGTATGCGTACCATTAGGCGATGTGAAAAATAATCCCTCCAGGCCTTCTGGACTCTATTCCTGCAAACACCTCACACAGCAGCGCCACTAAGCCAGAAGAGCTTCGACCCAGCTGAACGGTTCCACCAAGGCTGTGATCCTGGTTCAGAGTGAGTGGAAATAACAGGCGGTGTGGATTGAAAGAGTTCAGTTGAGCCTCGTTTCTTCTGAAGCAACTTCATCGCGAGCCTGGATGTTGAGTAGCAGCATCTTTTTGCGGACTGACCCGTAAGGCTCGGTAAAATTGTACCAGGATAAAAGGAGAAACATGTTTTTTGGGCACCCATGCAGGGCTGTGAAATGTTTCTGAATATTTGGAGACCAGTAAGCCAAAGAGAGAAGTGATAGGGCCTATTGATTCAATCCAACCAAATGGAGCCTGAATGCCTCACGTAAAATCTGACGGCTAGTTTCTAGGCTCTAGAACGATCCACGGGATAATCTCAAGACATGATTGATCTTTCCTACCGGGCAATCCTTCATCTCAATCTATTTCGCTTGTCGTTGCAAGCTGAGTACAGTATCCGATGGCTCGGAACCAGCCATTGATTCCGGTAGATCCTCCCGTGAGCAAATTACAGGTCAGGGGGATGCCAGCCCGTGCTGAAAACAAAAAACAACACGGGTCTGTCGGAACTTTTGCAGCAACGTATAAAAAGCAAAACATGTCCGCAATGCAGCATAAATCTCCCCACATTTAGCGCCAGCTCAAGTGCAAAGACGGGAGGACAATAGTATAAAAAGAAAAGCTGCATGAATTCATTTCCTGTGAATTGGGTTATCGCCATGCTGTGTAACGGGAATGCGGGACCATATGAGACACGGCAAGACTTCCTGGTTTTGGTTGGTGTTGAGATCAGCCTCAAAAGCAAGACTAATATTAGTTAGAGGACGGGGGTTGACATGGATGAGGGATACTAACTACCGCATTATTCCCATTAGTGGCGAAATGAGGCTAAAGGGAAACGTGATTGTTGTGATCGCGTAATTGAAGCGCCGTGATGATCAATGCTGTTGGGGGGTAACAATTGCGGCTGGGTGGCTCTGGTTTTTGCTGGCTTTAGACTGACCATAAGCAAAACGGCAAATTCAGTTCGATATGTTATTGTCCCAATGAGACTCAGACTTCCCACTCTCTTCCCACTTCAACCCGTTTGGGCGCGGATGCCAAGAGTTTAAGCTTATTGCTTCGCGTGTCACTACGCCCTTATTCATGCATCAAGGCCCTTTGGTGCCTGGATAAATTACAGGGATGAGCAGAATATGCAGTTACAAGGGTCAGTAGATGTTTTGAGATCGCTGGCTAGATTCTTGATATGTCTTAGTGGAGTAGACTATTGATTCAGATCTACGGATAGCTGCGTCCATATTAATCCAGCCGTGTTGAGTCAAGTAACCTGTCAGATCCCGGAACCTGTTTGGGTAAAAAAGCAACTTCAATAAAGCCCCGATGATCCATGATTGCCTCCCGCTCAGTCGCAATGTTATGCTAGTGGCCGAGAAGGAGATTTCTTTGGGATCACTTTGAACTTTTTTTTTTTTTTTTTGGCCAAGAAGCAAGATAGGGATCTTTAGCTCGTTGTGGTTTTGAATGGCAGAATGCGACTGCATAGATCATGCATCTCGCTGGGTAATGGCAACTCACATATGACCGGGGTAAGCGATCAATGACAGGGGGCTTACCGCCTGGGACATTCTGTTCAGTTGATCTGCCATCCACCAGCGCAATAAGGCTGAACCATGTCCACGCTAACAGTCTCGACCAGTCTTGTTATCTGTCTCATCCTTGAACCGAGAGTCAACCCAATATTTATGCATATTCTCTCCCAAGATCCCTGTTGAGTTTCCAAAAGGAAAACAGTCGTCTTCTTTCGGCGGCCATGACACCACGGTCCACACTTCAACCTCCGGAACTACACGGACACCTCGTTTACTGAAGGCTGTTTTACGGATAACGTAGTTTTCATTTGAGCCTCAGCTGGCTCACTTCAATCCACTAGACTGAAATCAGTAGTCTGCTTTGCCAAGAAGAAAAGCACATCGTTAGTAGGGGCTTCGCTAGGTTGTCGCAACCAAGTGATCGGGCTCCCAACACCAGGGATACCAAACTGACGGTCGAGCCCTCAGCTAGCCATACCGAACCAATTTAGATATGTCTAGAATTCTTAGTTAGCGAGACTATTGCTTCCCTGCATAGTGAGGCAACGGTAATTTGTCTACCATAATTCTTAATTGCAAATGACATATTTTGCTCGTATTTTGCACATTATACCAGAGGACTAAAGTCTTGGCTTGAGAAGGAGGCTTATGTTATTTAGTTAGCAGCTTCAACCAGTAACTATAATCTTCTCTCTCTTCATCCTTGAACTATCGCTGAGGCACCGCTCTTTACCTCATACCACCTTGCCACTCGTTTCTTGGTGTTTCACGACATCTCTTCTCTTCTTTTGCATACCGTCTTTGGTGTAACAATGACATCTCTCACCGCTAATCCTCCACGTTCCATCCTCATTGGCAAGCAAAAGGTTCGTCACCGTTACACTGCCTCTTCTTCCTCCTTAACTGACATCTTCTGAAACAGGATCAAGTCCATGCCAATGTCCGAATCGTCCACGGCAAAGCCCGCTCCAACGGTTCAGATGTTCCAGACACTGAATATCCCGTCGTGCCTATTCCCGCATACCTCGCTGACGAAGCTTCATCGAATGACAGCTATCGCGCTTCGCAGCCTTCGTCTCTGAGATCCTGGGCCCCAGAGTCTGTCGGTACACCTGATACCCAGAGAACTTCGGTGGTCAGCCGCCCTGGCTCAAAGGGTACCGATCTCATCGCTCCTATTCCTGGTTTTCCTGTCTCGATCAGCAATAATACTTCTGTTGGCTCTCACTCTGATGCTGGACACTCGTCTACTCCTTCGCTGGACGATGAGATCACGCCTGTTCCTCAGCCCTCAGTCGAGCGCGATGATGCAACTCAGGTCAAGAGCGACGGTGTTGACCAAGCCAAGCCCAAGATTGAGACTGTCGCTGAGGATGACGTCGGCAATGCTGCCTTGTTGAAGCGTGGCAAGAGAAAAGTTACTACTCAAAAATACGTCCTCACAGCTGGCCTGGTTGCAGTCAAGTAAGTCCATCACTCCATGCCATCCCATATTGCCTATACTGACACACGTCTCAGCTTCATGTTCATCTTTGCAAGTTGGTACTGGCCCCGGTACTACTACATCTACCTCCCCTTCATCTCCTTCCCCCTCGTCCTCAACTGCATCATGATCGCTTCCATCACCGTCTTCACCTTCATCCACTGGGTCAGTCCCGAGAAGCAAATCAAGCCCTCATCCCCCGAGAACATGGTCTACGTCATCCCCTGCTACAACGAGACACTCGAAGAGTGCACTCGCTCTCTCGATTCCCTCGTCAACCAGACCGGTCTTGAGAACCACAAGAAAGGCATCATGGTCATCTGCGACGGCCGTGTTCGTGGTCCGGGTATGACAAAGACTACCGGGGATTATCTCAACGAGGATATCTTCCTTCATCAGACACAGAGAAAGAAGATTCGTGGCGCTTACACTGCTTGGGACGGTCAACAGATGGATATTGAGATCTCCAAGGGCTTTTACAAGGGATTGCCTTTCTACTGTATCGTCAAGGACCAGAACCAAGGCAAGCGCGACAGTCTTATTGTCATTCGATCGTTCCTCTACAAGTTCAACACCCGTGCCCAGAGTCCTGGGTCCATCTTCTCGTGCGAGTTCCTCGACTCCATGACTAGCTGGCTTGAGAACGAGGTCAAGATGGAAAACGTCGATCATCTCATTGGGATGGATGCCGATACTGCCTTTGAGGACAAGTGTGTCACCGAACTTCTCAAGGAGTCGTACTACCCCAACACTGTCGGTGTCTGCGGTTACGTCGCTGTTGACTTTAAGGATGGTAACTGGAACCTCTGGTCCATGTACCAATCTGCCGAGTACACTATTGCCCAAGGTCTTCGTCGTCTTCATCAGTCCATTGCCACCAAGAAGGTCTCTTGTCTTCCCGGCTGCTGCCAACTCCTCAAGATCTGCGATGAAACCTGTGGCGATCTCGTTCTCATCGACCTCTTCGGTTACTTCCCCAAGCACATGGACGGTATGCTCAAGCGCATTCGCGCTACAGCCTCAGAGGATCGCAACCACATTTGCCAGTTGCTCGTCACGTTCCCTCATGCTCAGACGCGCCAGGCTCTTCATGCCCGCGCTTACACTGACGTCCCTCACTCTTGGAATGTCTTCCTCTCTCAGCGTCGTCGCTGGACGCTTGGTGCGACTAGCAACGACCTTCTCCTCTTCTGTGCTTGGAACACTCAATGGTGGGAGCGCATTGTCGCCTTCTCTAATGTTCTCACATGGTCTCTCAACGTGTTCGTCATCGCGTCGATCGGTTGTATGATCGTCGCTTTCATGAGTCAACCTTGGTGGCTAATCATGTGTTTCGCTGGTGTCATGATCATCCCTCTTCTTTACTATGTCATCATGGCCACTTGGCTGCCTCGAAACCTCGTTGAACGCGCCCAGTTTCTGCTGGGCCTTGCTGTCTTTGTCTTCTTGGGTCCTTTTCTCAACATTGCTGTCATGCTCTACGCTGTTGTCAACATGGACAATTTCGGTTGGGGTAAGACAAGGAAGGTTGTCACTGATGACTCCGAGGAGAAGTCATCACAGAAGGAGGGTGTTTTCTCCGACAGCAGCTCGACTGAGCCTAAGGAGAAGACAGCTACGGGAGCGTAGGATTAGAGTTGCATAATTGGTTGGGCATTGAAAGGTGACTAGACGTTTCATAGCGAGGACATACATTAGACAAACATAATTAATTGTAATACATATCCTGGTTGCTTTCTCAGTTGATTTAAAGTGATGAACCTTTTGTTTTCTTGCCACTCCCTCGACTGGCCGAACTGGCAGAGGCCGCTGCCCAAAGAGTTCTATCTTAGCGCTATCACGGACCTTAGCGTGTTGTATGTCCAAGGCGCTGCGTACATCATTTGCGCTATCCAGTTAGAGTCATGTCAGCTTACTCAGAGCTATGACCGGATCCTCGGCTTGTTTTGCGAAGAGGAGACATTATATCTAGGAGCACTTCCCCAGCTGATCGTATCCTCAAAGCTACCGTGAAATATATTTTGCCATTGCAAAAAACATTTTCTTCAACACTCATCCCACGGATTGCACGTTCTGAGCTGTATCCGGGTCCTTCGCTCATTTGTTAACAACATAAGCATCCCTCAACGTGACACAATGGCCAGCAAAACTTCTCAGCAGATCACATGGCTCTTAGTTTCAATCATCCTAGTATCATCTCTCTTTGGACTCCTTCTGCCAACCAAGCTGCTCCGTCTATTACCAGTCATCTCATCGATAGTTAGCCTGCAATTTGCTTACGATGAGTATGCCTTCCTCTCCTGCTGGACGATACGTCAATACCGAGTGCAGGCAAACGAGCTGCTACCGCTTTGGTTCACCAACTGGGGGCCATGGGGAACCAAAGTTGTCTTTGGAAGCTTTACTCTCAGTTTGGCAAGCGGAATCGCGAATACCGTTACGTCTTGGAATGGCACTGGGGCTCGGAGTGTCGTTTTCTTTTACCTGACCGGAACTTTCTTTGCGGCTGGGCATCTTCTGATTTTTGGTCCCAAGGCAATTGACTTGCTCGCCAGGATTCGGCGTAATGATGCTAATGCTGCAAGCATGGCATCGCTAGAGCTGTGGTTGGAGATGCACCTGACGAGGTCTTTGGTGTTGGACTTACCAGCTGTTGGCTGCTTCATCACTGGCTTCCTTCTCGCCACGGAGAGCGTTCTATAAGTTTAGGATATAAACCTTTCACATGTCAATCACAGGGTGAACAATATGGCGGTTACGGCTATAGCGACACATGTGTTGGATGCAATAAGCTCAAGCTTGTCTAGTGGGCGAGGCCAAGATCCTAAGGATTCTGATAGAGGTCCAATATTCGGCCAAGAGTCTCTCTTACAAGAAATCCTTTACCATCTCTTTAAAATCCTCTCATCTCTTAGCAAAAGCAGCCCCCACTCATCAAGTGCAATAACGAGAACAAAACCGCTTGACGAGGCACTTTTATCTCGACCGGTTTTCCTCATTGATAATTCAGTTACCAGCGAAGCTAGTGGCAACAGTAGGGACTGTGCTGGTGAAAAATGTAGAATGAGGCTCAGTGGCCAGTTGTTCCTCCGGGATGGGGATCTCACGCCAGTAACAGGCAACCTCTTTCCAAGTCGTCTTCCAGCAATCCGTTCCATCACTGCCACAGCCGACCTTATTCTCGGAGTCTTGAACAAGGCATCGCTTGTTGGCCTGTCCCGAGAACCTAAAGTGGCCGCGTCGGTTGCCCCAGTCCATACAGAACTCTGTCATAGCAGGTACTGAAGTTCCCCTGCATCCTTCGTTGGCATTGACACGATAGGCACCAAAGTCGGTATAGAATATGCCGTCATCACTGTGACAACTGCCAGCTGCGCAATTCGTAAAGACCTCCATACGGTCCGCCGAGATAGTCAAGGCCATTGTCGCGATGATTGCAGTGATATCGAAGCGCATTTTGGTATTGGGGCTTGAGGTGCTGGGGCTTGTTTCTTAGTGGAGTTGATAAGATAGAGATGGTCTGAGTTCAGTAGGGACCAGTAAAATCTGAAGGGAATTGAAAGCTTGAAGTGGTTGTGAAAGCCTGTTCCATTGTGAAGAAAGACGAGATACCTCAGTATTTATAGCTAAAAATCGCAAAGTTAACATCCGGCTATTCTAAACAGCTGTTTTCAACCGCCTGCCACATATGGCTAAGGACAACTCTCGCATATTGAGTTTCTTATCAAGTACTTCAGAATCGGAAGGCAGACCATGCCGGCAGTTACGAGAGGCTGAGAGCTCTGAACATCTCCATAAATTATCATGGGTTGTCTCACCGGTGTGATACGAGGGGAAATCCGGTATACGAAAACCTAGCAATAGTTTTTCTGTGCCTCACAGGTGCATACGATCCTTACATGTGAGCCTCCATTGGGCAACGCTACAGTTAGCTGCCTAAAGCTTAACTTTGAAGGAAAAATGTTTCTTTCAACGTCCATCTTATTACCGAGAGTATTCAGCGGTTAGATAGATGAGGCGTCTCATTTTAATGCTTAATACCTTCCTTCTACAGGCTAGGAACGGAGGTGCGGGATAACCTATAGTCAGCCCAGGGTATGAGTAGCAGGGTCACATTTATAGGATCCGCAATTCGTACTTTTGCAAGCGGCTATCTCAAAAGTTCCAACACGATGTTTGCAGGCCATTCTGGCGCCTAAGGCATTTGAGACCGTGGAGCAATGCAATTGGACGTTTTACGGAACCCTTACTGCTTTTACTCCTATACACAGGCTTTGAAGTGCGCCGGCGTATTAGGCTCGGCAGAACTCATCTTTCTTGAATAACAGATGTTCGTTTTATGCTTACAGCAGAGGGATAAATAATCTATGGTTCAGCTTTGTTTTTGCAAGAATGTCTTAGCTCTAAGTTTTGCTAGCCAATGATTAGATGGATTGGGCAGGGGCATTTCTGAAAGTCTGAGATTGGTGGTCGAGTAGCCTTAATAGTGTTGCACATTCTGTTCAAAACATTTTACGTGATTTCAGCTTCAGGCCGTCTAAAGGTAGGACCGAGATAGTCAACCAAAGAAGGATCAGAATGGCAGGGACAGGGCAGGACATACTAGGCAACACAAGACAAAGGGTACGAAATGGCCACGTGGTACTCTGTAGTGATGAACTGTGTTGACAGCCTAGAGCTCTACCTTGAACGCAGCGATCGGCCATATAGTGGGATAGGCAGGGAAGACCTGAGGGCCAAGGGACAAAGGAGGCACCAACAACGACGGATGATAGCAGCCGCTTCTTAAAAACAAGTCTAAAATCCTTGTAGGCGTAGTTTTTTTCTTATGGGCAAGAAAAAGTCCCGACTAACTAGTGCGGCGTAGTAACTTGATACCAGTTGCGGCCCGATCTTTAGTTACATTCTAACTGACGATAAGCGTTTAGATAAAAAGGACCCCTGCAACAAGCAGAGACTTTTACCAAGCATTTATTGTTATTATTACCAATAAGTTAACACACTGTCTTGCTTGCTCAATAACGTGCCAATTTGCGATGCGCCTCTCGTGACCTTACCACTGTCGGCTTGGATGACTCGCAGCTTGCTGTGCCTGACCGCGAAATCCACTGCACAATGGCCTAGTGCCATCTGCCTAGCGCGGGTTTGAAAGACCGGCTACAAAAGCGAGTCGTTTGGGTTCGGGCAGGATCTGTGGAAAGTCAATATATGACACGACGTGGCCGGAAGACGCCGGAAGACGCCGGAAGACGCCGGACTGTCTACAACCCATAACAGTCCCAAATGGAAGCAGGAAATAGTTCTCTGACTCATTATTTGTCTCAGAATTATGCGATCATGAGTAAGAAACTATATTCAATTGCAGTTGTGTCTGAGCACCTAATGCGCAACCCCGGAGGCGCGCATTATCTCAAACAACATAAAAGTCATTGCAATCCTCACCTATAGCAGGAGAGCATTCCTCCATATCAATCTCAACAACACATCCACTCGGCAAATCAACCGTGGCGAGGTTTAATATCCTGTTCATGTTTTTACCTGCCTTACCTAGATTACACGACGATCTTTGACCCTACAATTGGCCGGGTTTGCAAGTCACGCGAACGATCAACCTGGGAGGATATCTACCCAAGAGCTAGGTGCGCGGCTTACGAGCACAGTCAACTGCGCTTGGGCGTAAGTATTGTAGTCTACCGCATATTGACAGGCAGAAGCTGGGGATGAATGGGCCGATGTGAATATCCCATGGTGGGGATACCACTAACGTTAGATTTGGCACTGTTTGCAAGCCACAGCGGTAATCAGATCAGCATCATGTCAGCGACATGTGAGCTAAAAACCTGTATCGAGATATTGATTCTAGCTAACAGAGTACGTGTCTTAGAGAAACACTACCAGCACACATGGAGGAAACCAGGTATCACTGCGGCATCATTGATCACTCATCTGCCGCATAATCAAACAGGTGCAGAGCGAGATCGCAACATGTTACTCACTGTGCTGCTGGACTTTTAGCCTTTCTGATTACCCCTCTTTGAGTACAACATGATGTGATGTTCCCCAACGTCTTACACAGAAACTCAAAATGCGGGTGAGTTACAAGATACCTTTAGCGAGGTGACAGCAATATGACATCCTAGTGACACATCAACTGAGGGATCAGATGATGGATGGGAACAATTCAGAATGCTTATCACCCCGCTCAGTTTTATTTATTGACACTTGTAGACTTGGATGTTTACACTTATGAGATAAAACATAACCCAGGCTCTCAATTCACCTTTTGGAAACTTGGTACACGTGACTCAAACAAGAATCAATCATGAGTGACGACTGGACCGCCGAGCCTCTGGTTCTCGATTTCGAGCATCTTGCTCGAAGCGATGTCGGTTTAGTCGGCGGCAAGAATTCCTACTTAGGCGAGATGATTCGAGCCCTCGGACCCAAAGGAATCCTCGTGCCACCAGGCTTCGCGACATCATCTTATGCCTACTGGCACTATGTCGACGCCAACAACATCCGAGGCAAGATCGATGAACTCGTCGATCAATGGAAGTCTGGCCATCAGACGCTTCCTGAGATAGGGTACGCCATACGTACCCTTTTCCTTCGCGGGACATGGCCAGCTGATACTGCAGAGGCCATACTGTCTGGGTATCGCGACTTGTGTGATAAAGTCGAGGTTGACGATGTGAGCGTTGCAGTGCGATCAAGCGCTACGGCCGAAGATCTGCCTGACGCGAGCTTCGCTGGACAGCAGGAGACGTACCTGAGTATCCAGGGGACTGAAGCGCTGCTCGATGCCTGTAGGCGATGCTATGCCTCACTCTTCACAGATCGAGCTATCAGCTATCGCCATATCAAGAAGTTCAATCATAGAAACGTGGCTCTATCCATTGGCATCCAGCAGATGGTTCGCTCTGACATCGGTGGCGCAGGTGTCATGTTCTCAATCGATACAGAAAGCGGCTTCGACAAGATCGTTCTCATCAATGCTGCATGGGGTCTTGGCGAGAATGTCGTCCAGGGCATTGTCAACCCAGATGAGTACCAGATCTTCAAGCCTCTGCTGTCTAATCAAAAGTTGTCGCCGATTCTGGGCAAGAAACTCGGCGACAAGGCGATCAAGATGGTGTACGGGGATAAGTACGTACCAACTCGCAACGTCCCTACATCTAGGGCTGAGCGAGCTTCGTATGTTCTCGAAGATGACGAGATTCTCCAGTTGGCACGATGGGCGTGTCTAATTGAGGAGCACTATAGCTGCCCAATGGATATGGAGTGGGCCAGAGATGGCTCTTCTGGCAAACTCTACATCGTGCAGGCCAGGCCTGAGACTGTGCAGTCTCATCGAGACACGGCTGCCTTCAAGACCTACAAGGTTGGCGAACGTGGCCACACCTTGACCACGGGTCTATCTATTGGTGACAAGGCTGTTTCCGGGCGTATATGCCTTCTCACCTCGGTTTCGGACATGGACAAGTTTACTGACGGGTCGATCCTGGTGACTGATTCCACGGACCCAGACTGGGTGCCTGTGATGAAGCGAGCTGCTGCTATCGTTACTGACTATGGTGGGCGGACCTCTCACGCCGCGATTGTCAGTAGGGAACTGGGTGTTCCAGCGGTTGTTGGTACTGGAAACGCAACTTATGTTCTACACACTGGTCAAGACGTCACTGTGTCATGTGCAGAAGGGGATTCTGGTCTTGTCTATGATGGAATCTCGGAGATCACTACGGAGATGGTCCAAATATCCGACCTCCCTTCTGTCCGAACAAAAATCATGCTTAATCTTGCCAATCCCTCAGCTGCGTACCGCTGGTGGAGGCTCCCAGTTGACGGCATCGGACTTGCCCGTATGGAATTTGTGGTCAGCAATTCTATCCGGGTCCATCCCATGGCTCTCATCCACTTTGATCACCTTGAGGATGAAGCAGCCAAGAAAGAGATCGGCAATCTGACTGCAGGCTATGCCTACAAGCCTGATTACTTTGTTGATAAGTTGGCATCTGGCCTCGCAACACTGTGTTCTGCTGTCTATCCCAAACCAGCCATTATCAGGATGAGCGATTTCAAGACGAATGAGTACGCTCGCCTGATAGGAGGCGCTGAGTTTGAACTTAAGGAGGAGAACCCGATGATTGGATTCCGTGGGGCCTCGCGTTACTACTCGCCTCGTTACAAGGAGGGTTTTGCCCTAGAATGCCGTGCCGTTGAAAAGGTTCGAGAGGAAATGGGGCTCACCAATGCCATCGTCATGATTCCCTTTTGTCGAACAGTCAAAGAAGCCCGAAAGGTGCTGGACATGATGGAACAGAATGGTCTTAAACGAGGGGAGAACGGCCTCATGGTTTATGTAATGTGCGAGATCCCCTCCAATGTGATCCTGGCCTCGAGCTTTACCCAGCACTTTGACGGCTTCTCTATTGGGTCCAACGACCTGGCTCAGCTTACCCTCGGTGTAGACCGTGACTCTGGGGAGTTGGCGAGTTTGTTCGACGAGCAGGATGAGGCTGTCAAGTGGATGATTGCAAGAGCCATTGCAGTGGCTCGCCGAGAGGGCTGTAAGATTGGTCTCTGTGGTGAAGCACCAAGCAATCATCCCGAGTTTGCCAAGTTTCTGGTTAATGCGGGAATTGATTCCATCTCTGTCAGCCCGGATAGTTTTGTTCAGGTTATGAAACATGTAGTGGCCAGTGAAAAGGGCTTGTAATATTCTATATGGCTATTATTGCTGATATTGAAATCGTGTCTTGTTTATGGGCCGATGATTCGACGTCGTTACATTGGGCAGAGTAAAAGCTACTGCCGGTCTTACTCTAAATGTGTCTTCGCAAAGATATTAGTAGCGAAAGTTAGCAGTACAAAATAACCATAAAAGTGCGCAAACAGAACAGTCTTGGCCGCATCTTGCTTGTACATGAATCTTTTACTAAGTTACATTACTTGGTCCATTAACGAAGAAAGTGGATTATGAATATTGGACCTATTGACTATCAACTTACAAACGCCAACAATGATCACCACCAGTCTCGCTGAACCGACTCAACACTGGCTTTCAATAGCTTCCCTGACGACTTTACCGCAGCATTTTCACCTTCATTCATCGCTAGTGGAACTGAATTCAGGATCCCCTTCCTCCCAATAGCGGCGGGCAAGCTGAGACAGCAACCATATTCCTCTAAGAAGTGACTGACCGGGTACATCTCATGCTTATCGAGAATAACAGAACAACACAAATTAGCAGCAACTGAAGCTATTCCGAAAGGTGCAGATCCTTTTCCCAGACTGATTTGATTCGATCGATGCTTGCAGATGAGTTCGATCCTACTCCGGTCGATGGCGTTTAGCATTCTCACATCGTCAACGGGGACTGCGCCAATGGTTGCTGAGGACCAGGCGACCACTTGTTCTTCTCCATGACGACCCACGACGAATGCATTCACAGTAGATGGAGATACCTACGGTGGTTGTGCGTTAGTAATGTGATAGTTCACATCACATCGCCCACTCACCAAAGCACGAGATGCAACCATCCCTCGAAGCCTATAAGTGTCGAGAGCTGTACCAGTGCCAATGACCTGAGATGGAGGAAGTCCCGACATCTCTTTGACGAGAGATGTCAGTAGGTCAACTGGGTTTGCCACGATGAGTAAGATGGTGTCAGCCCGGAAGGGTTTCATTGCCTCCATCACCTCACGTATCATTGAGGTATTCCGAGACGTGTAGTCAACAGTCGTCTGACCTTTGAGTGAACACTAAGCCTAAATCCCCATCCGAAGTAGTGAACACGTACCAAGCATGCGTTTAGATGCAGCGGTTATGACCACGAGATCGCACTGGGCAGCCTCGTGGTACGTAGCTGGACGGACTCGCGTGCTACTGTTAGTGCTGTAAGTGACATCGCTGAGGTCTTCGATCTGGGCATTTCTGACACTGAGGTCAAGGTCGACGAGAAGCAACTCGCTCGCCATAGAATTCAATGTGAGGTTGTAAGCGACAGCACCGCCGACTTCGCCGACGCCTACGATCGCAACTCGAGATGCTGAGCCCATTGTGCTTTAGCCGGATTGCTGGAAATATTCTTGACCCCGCTTTGCATCGACTGTGAGTCGCGCTTTATAAGACCTCCAGGATCAGGTAACGATTGTGGCGTAATTAGAGTTTCTGGTGTTCTGATTCTGTACTGATGCTCGACGTTGCTGACTGTCAGAGTAGCATTGCAGCGTCACGCCACAGCAAAAGACCTGATGTGACAATGACTAGAAACTTGCTCACAAGAGGGCATCATCAAATCAGATCATAGACTGTTGCTGATGTTCTGATGGAGGCTATAAATCGTATTGTAAAGGTCTTTTGATCGCGGCTATATTCGGGCGCTATTTTAGCCAAGGTCACTGATCTGACGGCTCCATTTGACAGCACCAGCATGTTGCTATTTTGATCCATCAAGGAATCACTTCACTTTCAAAGTCCAGCTCGTGATACAAGGCCTGCATGATGGGTGTTGTCAAGTTCTAATGTCGGTGTCATCGGAAAGAGGTTATAGAGGCTGTGCAGTGTTCATCATCAGATAGTAATACCAGAGGCGATTCATCGAGATATAAAGCATCTAATCCAAAGCCATCTTGATTCGTGTCATCATCAACATTCACTCAGCATCAAAACATTCCAATCACTCGTTACACACAAACTCAACTCTCATCATGAAGTTTATCCCTCTCCTCACCATGGCTGCCTTTGCAGCAGCTACTCCTACTCCCAAGGGCTGCACGCCTGGAACCTACTCGTGCACGGCCGACCTGAAGGGCTGGCAGGTCTGCAACGTCGACCGCACCTGGGTGGTAAGCATCTCCGTCTCCTAGCGGCGCGCTAATTAGGAAGAGAAAAACTAACTGGGGTGCGTCCGCCTTTAGTTCGCCGGTGCTTGTCCTCCAAAGACGGCTTGTCTGTTCAACAAACAGAACGGTTCACCGTACTGCGTGCCCCCTGGTTTTCACTTCTAGGCTAGTTTTGGCTGGTACTAGCCTGACATGGTTGTTTTCTCGCAGGTTTCCTCCATTGATCTTTTCAATTTTGAAGCTGCAAGTTGATCACGGTGCGGTATACGAATGCGCTGGTAGATCCAGCTTCATGTCAATCCTTAGGCTTGCCAGCGAGGTCTGCTATCAGCTCCTTGTAGATAGCTTCTTTCTTTAATCTATTCTTGCCGTACTTTCTCTCATAATGCACGCCCCTCGAGCTATAGTGTACTGTGTAATCAAAGAAATGTCTAAATGTATGGCCTACTCCCTCAGTCATAGTAGGCCCATGTTGCTACTTGATTGCAGTAGACATTAAATCCCACAGTCATACAGAGATATTGGGCCACTACTACTACATTTGTTAGATCATCGACAGAGACTTACAAAAACTGTTCAATTTAAGAGACAATGATAACCATACCAATCCAGCAACACGAACCCCAAATAGCCAGCACCATCATATTCATACAATTTCCCAACCAGAGTTTATAACACCCAGGTAAGAATTGCCTGACCAAATCTCCACACAAACTGCTTCTCGCCAACGGATTCTTAGATATCCTTTCCATGTTTGTGGTGCGTATCAACAACAGTCTTGATCTCAACAGTGGTATTCTCTCCATTCTCCGCGACTGCGTGCGCAATTACGTCCTCGCCATACGGCCACTCCCCCTTCATCTTCTCCGGCGTATCATACTCCGCATAGTCAAGAGGGTCAAGCAACTTCCGTGCTACTACTCTAGCATCAGCACGGTGAACAAACGTCCCCTCTATCTGCATCTCCTGCACGCAACCGGTCCGATCTTTGTTGTAGTCGATGACCGTCTGCGTCACGTAGTGCAGCGACGGTACTCCGTGGGGCAGTATAACAGCACCGTCGTGGTCCGCCTGGAGCAGTTCGGTGTTGGGCGTTGCCTGGATGGAGACAAGGAAAACCTGGCCCGCGGGAGCTTTGGCGTAGATGAGAACGCCGTCTCCATAATTCCAGGTTCCGACATGACTTGAGTGGACGGCGTATTCGGTAAAGTCATCAGGCCTGTATCTCAGCGTATGCAGAACCCTGAGGGCAGAGTCTTTGGCTGCTTCGATGGTCGCGCGTGTGCCAAGAATGTAGATGGCTCGTTTGGATCCCGATGGCTCGAGATGAAAGTCGATGACGGTCAAAATTATGTGGTAGAGGAGGTCGGAGCTATTCTGCATGATGAAGAACATTCATAGGATTGATGTATCACTTTTCAGATTATCAAGTAATTTCTGAGTGAGTAGTTTGTTACTTGAATTAAGGGCACTCCTTGTGATGGTAGGGATGGTGTGAAAATATACTCACGGATCGATCTGCATCTCGAGTTCACGGAAAGTATATCACGATAGTAACCAGATGGTGGACATTGCCTCAACTACTTCTTATTCGTGATTCCGTGGAGGCGCCATACTGGAGAGCCACTACAACCCTCTCGCGTCTTGTGATCTGTCAATAAACCATTCTCACATGATTTCTTCTCATATACGTTGGCATCATATGTCAGTCACAAGAACTAATTGGTAAGCAGTCCTTACCCAGTTGAGCTGGTGGTTCGCTAAGTTGAGAGGATGATATGCCGTCGGACGAATTTCCGCCATCTGTGATTGGTTGAGGGGTATGCTACGCTACTTTTGTGATATGATGCTCACGCCACAAACATTAGTGACTGGTGACGCCAATCACATCATGTCATATCATAACCATTAGCCTCGGCAGGTCTAGATTGCGTCTATGATGAATGTTTCAAAGGCCAAAGGTGAAAGATAATTTCAGAGATGGCATCCCTGCCGTTCCCCCTGCCATCGGAACATCTTTCTACTTCATGCTGTAACAGCCATGTCTAGCTCTACCACCACCGATGCAGGCAGCCCTGAGTTCCCAGCCCCAAGCAATGGGATGCTGGCGTGGTTGGCTGCCATCCTACTCCCTCTTATGGCTTTGACAATCATGTTCTTGGTAGGAATACCCAAGTATGTCTAACTTCCTTTTGACTGCAGGGAGACCCCAAAGATTAATGCTTTCAAAGAGTCTATAGATGGGCGAGGCCAAGATCTTCTGTATCCTCGGGAGGATCATCGTCTACCACAGTGTCATCAAGCGCTTCCCAGCGTCGGGACCTGCCGCACCTTGACTCCCTTGCTCCTCCAAGGCCCAGCAAAGACATGAGGTCGAACATCATGAGCCATGTTCACGCCTCGTGGGCTGAACCAGCCTCGAATATGATATGGTTAGTTTCTGGACACGTCACCATCTGACACCACTCACTAACTATCCTCCCTGGGTCTAGTGCAATCTGTTTGGGTGAGGTCAGCGACACGGATGTGCTTCGCCAACTGGATTGTCAGCATATCTTTCATTCTGATTGTATCGCAGCATGGTACCTTGCGGATCATGATACGTGCCCTATATGTATTCATAACTTTGTTACAGGCGCTTGTAGATTGGAAAGGCCACAGCAGGCCCATCTATATGATGGACGGATAGAAAATGTTTAGATATCTTACCGGGACTGATCCTATGTTCTATTGGTCAATTACAAGTTCTTTGCCATCTGCCAGATGTGCTAGAGAAGTGATGAATAATCTGCCGGTCTCATTCGAACTTAATATATTTTAGTCTTCAGGTTAGCAGACGGAAGCTTGCCCTCTCTGCGGGCTCCTGTTTGAGCCCGGGGAATAATCCCAGTTTGTTATCGAGCATCTAAGACATGTAGCAACCAGAATAACCTTTACGCCACGGAGTAGTTGGTCCGCCAGGGGCGGTAGATTAAGTGCACGGGCCCCAAAGTGTCTGACGCAAAGCAAAGCAGATACATATATTAAGTGAGAGGTTTGCCACATCACGTCCAGAAACATCCCATAGCACTACCTATGTACATGTTGTCGCTGCCGACATCCAATGAATCTCTTGTCATCATACCATAGAAAACCCTCTGTCGCGCTGCCGTAGCTGATCAGACAGATGCCTGTTGTTCTCCTCGAGGGTAAGGATGCGCTGCCTCGCGAAATCCAACACCTCACCTCGGCTGTAACCACAATCCGGTGCTTCCAAGTCTCCTTCACCTCCGGACTCGTCCTTCGTTTTCGACGTTTGGAGTACAGCGAGAAGTCGCTCGAACTTTTGCTTCAAGCGGGTGCGGTACTGTTTCTCAACATCGTTATGGCACTCCCTTGCTTGTACGACATGCGCGGGGAGTGCGGGCTTCTTGCTGACCTTCTTCGGCCTACGTGATGCCGAGCGCATCTTCACTTGAGCAGGAGCTTTTTCCAAGCCCACAAGGCTCTCTTCAATGCTCATTGTTGAGTCGCGCCGCTTCAACAGCCCCGCAGTAGGTGCTGACGGCAGGATTTTCGCTTGGTCCATTTCGGCGCAGGATGAACCTAGGTGTTGGAGGGGATGCTTCGACTGCAGGCCCTCTCCGCTCTGCAAATGTAGGTCATCATTCCCAATACAGTTATTGGTGATGAAAGAGTTCCCTTTTCCTGTCTTGTGCAGCTCACTTGATGAGGGGGGGGTCGGTGGCAGGTGAGTGAGGGGTTCGTTGGAGATGGGTGAGATTGCCGAAAGATAACAATCAGTTGCCAGGTACAAGGGATCGAGGAACACAGGGTCTGTAGAGGGTCATTCTCTGCATTTGCCAAGACCGCGGGTATCTTACCCTGCTCAAATTGACTCAGGCTATTAATGAACGTCGACTGCGAGAAGTCAGCCTGGACTGCGACAAGGGATGGCAAGGTGCTGTGAGAGGAACAGTGTTTTGGTCAAAAGAACGGGTGAAATTGTGCCATGGTTGAAGATTACCTAAATGCAACAAGGGCCCATGTCGTCCTGCATCGATCGGTCATCGCTACTTACCTCGGAGGAAATTGGCGTTCCATCCCATTCGAAGCCGAGCAAGTCTGGAAGAATAGCAACAGTGCTCATGATAATCTGTGCATCCAATGATGGCGATATCTTGAGGTGAAGAGTCCGACTCAATGCACCTTGCACGATGACTTATATAACGCGGCCTGAGCTGGTGGCGTTGGTATGTGATAACACATTCATCTGTGTTATTTCCCATTATTCTCCGACGTTCCGCAACTCAACTTACGTGTTGGATGGTCTAGACTTTGGTCATGTCTAATCGGTAGCTGAAGATTCATGCCCCGCTGATACATCCGTTTGCCCGACAAAGCTAAAGGCTTATTCGGGACATGGCGCTGATTACGATGATGGCAAATAGTGGTGAGATGCAGCCAAGCCACATCACCTGATGCCAATCTCCATGGCTGTCTGCTTTTGCGGTTCATGTGTTTCATCACCACAAGGGCCCTGGCGATCTCGATCTCGTTCTGAGGAAGCTAACCAATCCGACTGGCATGGTTCGATCTTCATCATGTCAGGCAGCAGTCTACAGAGGGCGACAGTTACATCGCTTATCTGTTATCAACTAATTAGCGTATGTACAGTTGCTGCTAGTTGTTGGACTGGTCTGTGAGCTCGACACCAATTATTGGTCACTTCCCCTGTATTCAAAGTTTGGCTAATTACCCTATGACGATACAACGAGGTCGTTCGATCCTCGCTGGTCTCAATTGAATGCAGCATTAATGGCCACAGTATTAACAGATCAATCAACATGTCCTATTGTAATCGCCCATTTGTCCAACCCATAACCCTGATCCCAGACATAACATGACAAAAGACTCATCACCAGCATCTACCACTAAAACAGCCACAAGACTTCATTTTCATGGGAATATGGCAGGTGGTTTATCCCATCCGTTATCTCCCGTCAAGTCTCGTGTCGGGCTGCTGGCGCTGGCAGCAGAGCCCGCGATGGCGGTGCAGTTGGGGCTGCTCGAAGGAGAATGTTTGGATATCAGATTCTCGACAGAATTGACCGCTTCGCTTGCGATATATCGCTGAATTAGGGTGCAACCGCAGTCACCGTGCCTCAGTAGCTCGAGCTTTAGTTGGTAACATGTTTCCCTCAACTCGTTGCAGGAAGCAGATAGCTCTCTGTGCCGGTCTTGTAGCTTCTCTACCTCGGCGTTCAACTTGTCTTGTTGCTCTTGCTTTCGCGCACGACAATTCGCTGCAGCTCTTCGGTTTCTCTCCAAAATCTTCAAGTACCATTTTTCCTTCTCCTTCTCCTTCTTGGGGTCGGTCTTTTTACGTCTTGCGTTCTTTTTGACAATGGACTTTTGTTTGTTTCCTCTTTTCCCCGCAGCCTTTGTGACCGTATTCGTGCGGGGTCTGATGCTAGCGCTGACCTCCATGCCAGTGGCCAGTGCAACTTCAGCGTCACGTAGAGTCGAGTTTCGGATCGACTCGGCTGCAGCGCTTGAGCTTTCGTGGTCATCTTGCAGAATGTCCAAGGTTGTCTCTTCGCTCAGGAATGCTTGCTGTGTTCGATTTCCAGGTTGAAAGTATTCTCCGACGCCGTGCGTGCTGGATAGAGATCCTGATAACGGTGCAGAATACAGCCCCTCATCACTCAGCGTGCTACCCGTAGTAGCGTTATTCTCGCAGCAGTCGGAGGATGAAGGTGATATCAATGGCTCACCCATTGCACATATGTTGTAGAGAGTGTTGGAAGAAATGTGCCAATCCCATTGTTGCAGATCTTCAGGCATGTCTCCCCAACAAATGCCATAGTGAGGCTCATTTTGAGTATCAATGGCCGAGTCAAAAACTGCAGTCATTTGGAAGTGGAGGTGGAAGTAGAAGCGAAATTTGGGTGCAAGTATAAAAGGATATATTTGGCTCTGACAATGGGAATCAATGCAAGGGTTTTGAAAACTAATATAGCTGCTTTTGCGAGTACTGAGAAAAGAACCTAGAAGTACCCTATTACTCAATAAATAGGTCATGGCGAGGATATAAGCGATCCTATTGACCAATCCAAATAATCACGCTTTACCATTCCCGTGGACTTTCAATGGTAACATTTTCTTGGGTCATGTCAACATTATACCAACACGATCAGATCATGGTGCTATGGGCCTATCCGGCAGTCACATACCAAAGCTGAGGGTGCCATGATCTAGCATTTTCGGGGAGCTGGTCCCGGGAGAACTACAAGGGCTACATGTTTAGCATCGCACATCCAATTCAACAAGCATGATGTGAGGCATGACACGATGGAGCTTTGATCGTACCGAGGCCTCGATCTTGTTCTTGAGGTAGCATGTCTTGCATGTTATTATGTCAGTACCCCTGTCGTGCAGACAGGAAGAGAAGAAAGGCCTGTTTGCGGCTTTCTATTTTACTTATTACTAATAGAAACGGGAATAAGATTCACCGAAAATGAGTAGTCTAGACAGAAAGCATTTGCTGTTACACGTCATTGTTGGCTTTTTGCCAGCTGTAATCCAGAATTGGTTTAGTCATATTCCCTTTTCAGGTCTAAGCTGTTTCCATCACCAAGTGCCGCTTATCGGATCTTATCTATCACGTGTATCGCTTGTGTGTTCAATTAACATCCTACCCTGCATCTGTGAGCGATAAGACAATACTGGTAATATGAAGCTATTAATAACTTAACTCTGCGTGAAATCCACGTTTTCAAACACCTTTAACACAATCAATACATATGATCCTTCTTGAATGTTTATTTAATTATTATCATATCCATATATATAAAATATACTAAATGCACTACAATTGACAATTCGTTTACAGAACAAACCCTACAAGACTTCATAATCACTTTTATCTCCAAGGTTGTAACCTCTTTGCACGCCTTAAGGCCCAAGAAATATTGCTAAGAGGGAAAAGACCGCCCATAGCTAGCTGTACCTGATGCCTCAGGTGTCTCAGGCAGAGCTACATGCCAGGCTGTCCTCGTCATTTATAATATATCATATTCTACAAAAGGAGTCCACGTCAACACTCACGCCCAGGCCGCCACAGCCACTTTTCACTGATTTCTTTCCTCCAGCGCCCCCAAAGCACAAAATTAGCGTATATTACCAGAAGAAGCTAAGAGAATAAACCGGAAAGTGACTCATTCTCACCGATATGCCCTGAAGTTCACGGACTTTCCGATCTCAGGGACAAAGACGGTTCTGACTGCGTTTATGAAGCGAGCACGAAAGACAGGGATCTCCAAGCAACTAGTGCTTCATTCAATATGCACTTCTTCTTCAATTTCGTCCACATACCGGGATCTGTTGCAGAAACGATGTCTTTTCTTTGTTGTGATGAATTGAAGGCGCTGAGGAAGATTACAGCGATGCTTCAAGACCAAATACTTAAACCCACGATGTTGCTGTTTCTTCTAGAACTTTCAACAAACTTCCTTCCTACTATTGCTGGAGCGACATTGCCGGTCTCATACCACCAAACTTCCCGTCTCTGTCCTACAGTTCCCTGTACCTTGGCAATTGCCCTAGTGTAAGTAGTGCAGACTCCAGCCAGACACAACTGCGACTAACAATCTAGTCTAGGCAATCCACGCTTGCATAAGATATCACAACATCAGGCCCCGTACATAATGGCGGAATCCACAGACGCTGAACGTTTGGACTACCTATTGGAAATGGCTTTGACCATTCACGAGGGGATTATTGAGAACCTTCACGGCAACGATGAGCTGGATAACCAGCTTGTTGCCCACCTGAAAAAGGTGGAGCACTTCATCGTGGTGAAGAAGGCCCTACAGGGCCAGAACAGCCGCAGCAACAACGAGCTTGCTGCGGTTAACACCACCCCGCCACCCCCCGACGAATCGCCCTCAGCCGCGAAACATGTCAACGAATATTCAGTCAGCCCGCAAAGTCACCGTTCCCTGCCCTCTCCTTCGCTTTTCTTTTCTTCACCCGAGCCCCAAGGCACTCCAACTTCAGCGCCGGCACGACGAAAGGCACCTCGTCGGATCCCAGGAGAAACTCGCAACTCCAGGGCTTTGCGTAAGATGCGACAGGCAGTTCCCTATGCAAGCTGGGTTGACAAACCCAAATGAATGATGCGGAGAGTGTGAGGGAGGGAAGGTATTACATAGGTCTTTGGTGTTTAGTGTTGCAAAAGCATTAGAAGCGGGAATAGATAATGAAGGTTGCATAGATTTATAAATACACCAAGTTAGATCTCATTAGCGTTCCACATTCTCACAGTCATTACAGCATTTAGTTAAGTTCTATAGCCAAAAAATAAAGTTATTTCCAACAGTGTTTCTCGCAGTAAAATAATTACTAGTATTTTAAACTCGAGTCAATTAATTAAGTCATGTCTATTGATTTTCACAGCGCAGTAAAAAATAAGGCATGTCGCTGACCAAAGCTTGATTGACTGATAACTGGTGCAAGATGCAAAAATGCAAAACCAAGGGCTCCTCCGGGGATTGAACCCGGGACCTCTCGCACCCAAAGCGAGAATCATACCTCTAGACCAAGAAGCCAATTTTAGTAATCAGATAATAAAGATGTTTTTAATGTAGTATATATAGTTAGAGGGAAGTTAATCTAATACTTTCCTTTCACGTTATCCTGAGAGCATTCATCTTCCTTTAAGGGAAAATACAGATCATTCATTCTTCTGTCGCTTGGTATACTTTCTAGTTTTATATTTTTAAAACAAGAGCCTTTATAATTACAAACTAACGCCAATACCGCTTAAAGCCACATGTGCGAAGACGTTCCATCAATCAATCTTTGGTATGGGGACATGACCTTGATACGCGCGCGATGTCAGCAACATCTGTCAGGTTCTGTAACTTGAACTAACCTCAATATCACCCTCCTCAATTACTGCTTCCTTATAAGATTGAGAAACATGACTCCAGAGATCGCAATATTAAGACAGAACAGCGAGGTACAAAGGATAGTAGCTCTGTTAAGTCGGCTCTCAAGCTTGTTCATCTCGTCTTGTGTAATACATTTCTCATGAAGTGCTTGCCTTCGCTTCGCAGGGACTTTAAGCTTGGTGTCAATTACGGAACCGCCGTTCTCGCCGTCGCTATCGCAATCGTACCCATCTGTGACCTTCATAATGCTTGTGCCGCTGACACATGTTTCTTGTTGAGATCCAACCGTTGCATGGTTAGATGCCTGCCACTGAGGCACAAGGTCAAAATAAGACAATTCCTGACGAGACATGCTTACTGATGTTAATGGTTCTGATTGTGAAAGGGTAGTGGTACAGCGGAAGATAAAGTTGTAGCGCAATATGTTGAGAAGAAGCTGACCGCTGGGCAGTTACAAGGAATTTATATCTGTTACGGCGTCTTTGATACGTCGGGTATCAATTACGTTCAGAACCTCTTTGTCCGAGATTCTTGTTCTGTGAAGTGAGCCTGCAGAATATGTTCAATAACTCAATTTATTGTTCTCGGGCTGCACTATCTTTATTACTGGACATGCTGTGTAGCGCTGAATTTTCCTTTCGTATTGCTGAACAGACCTAGAGATTGGTGGTTTCTAGCCCGTGCTTCTCTCACTCCGCTTACATTCTGTCCCCCTCAAGACTGAAATCATCCTATATTCCAAAGCTAGTCTACTCTCTATTCGTTGCCCTCTCAACTTGACATTCCAACGCGAGAATGGGCCCAACAATGCGGGTCATGCCACAAAGCTTTTGTCCCCTCTAATGCCGCAAGCCTTGAGGCCTTCGTCACGATAATTGAATACATGGAGGGTCTGGGTAGGTGGCGTCTCGTGTAACCAGACCAGACCAGTTTAAGACGTTTCCTTTTGGCAATGTTAAAGGTCGCAACGCACAACCGGCTACCAGATATCGAGGTATTATTTGACCAATCGAGGAATAAGACAAGAGAGAGCACAAATTAGCGCGCAAGCCATTTAGTTGTCCGTAGTCGCAAGTTCCAACCTCATGATGATCTCTGGCTAGCGGGTACTATTCTTCGCAACCGGCCCGGCGTCAGCATTTGCTGTGTCCCGGTACGGGAATACGGGAGCAAATGTTAGGCAAAGCTGTAAAGGAGTGTCTTGGAACCTTGAGTCTTGGCTTATATGCCAAGCAGACCCAAGGGCGAGCGAGCCGCTGCACATTCAAGAAATGCATCAAGAACAAAAGCAAGTATGGTCACCTGGCGTAAATGCGGCCATGAATATGATCCGTCAGATATGTCGCGTCGTACAACCAGAGGGATAAGAGACAAAGACATACTGTACTGTCAGCCGCCCCCATGCAGGGCGGTAGCACAGAACAAGTGATTTATGACTGACATGCACTCGAGAAAGGAGTGCAGACATTGCCGGAAAATTACTGTATGAACCCTCGTATCCACGTCTGATTGATGCAATGCACCTACTTACCGCAAACTTGGGCGTGCGTCATATCACTAATCACCCCCACTCCGTGGTTACACAAGATCCCACCGCGATGAGCCTGGGCATCGGAGATTAACAGACCGGGAATGGAAAACGGAATCCACCGGGCGGCAGGTACGCAATTGCCGGCGCAAGGGACTTCAGGTATGCCGCCCGTCCAAGCACGGCCTGGTTGAAGTAAGGGGGCTGATCAGAGCTGAGCTGAAGATGTTGCTTTTTGTAAGACGGCCCCTCCGTACGCGGCTTTTCGTATAGCATCTGCAAATACCGATCTAGAATCTGAGACAATCGGATAACATGTGATCGATATGTCTCAAGCCATCAGAAGGGAGGAACCGGACGGAGCGCTGTTTCGGGTATTACTCAGGGTATTGGAGGATGATAAAACCATGCCTCGACCCTGATTTATTGCATCGTCATCTTTCAACTACATCCATTACAAAACTTGTTTTATAATCTCTCTCTCTCTCTCTTCTCAAGATGCATTCAACCGCTCTCGTCGACAGCAAGGTGCCTGGCGTTCGGTGCCCTACTTGCGCTGCAGAAGGAAAGGAAGTCTGGGTTATTCCAGGTCGCTGCTGTGGATATTGCGGAACTGCTTGCATTGGTAAGTAATCATGTACTTATAAATATTCAGGCTGCGCTAATGCCTTTGACAGATTGATGGAATTCGCCAGTGATGTCTGGCTTCACTCAGCGATGAAGCATAAATGACAGTCTGCCCTGAAATCGTCATGGGGCTGCATACTTCTTTTTTCATGGATCCAGACTTTGACGTTGAATTGGGAACCATGGTATTTTGATGACTCTGCGGTGATACCCGTCTCAGGTGATAGTCTGGTGGATATGGTGCGACTCTAGTGGGCGATGTCGAGAACTTTATTACTTGAGAGGTTTGGGGCGCGTCAGTAAAGATGGAGATGCACCAAGAATGTTATACGACTGCTATGAGAACCTAGTGTTGACACTTCTATCCATCTATTTTATATTATCCATGATCATAAGACTTGTGACTCATATGGCCAAAAGCCAGTTTCGCCAAATTGGTCCCGGTCCATGTCAGCTTCCCTCACTCATTGCCCGTCGTTCACTGTCAGCCTGTCTGAACTGTGCAGTACCTGAACAATGGTTCATCGTAACAACCCCGGCAGACTTCGGCGTATTTGTTTCATATACTGACGCACTGTTCACCTGCTGGTCTTTAGGCATCGCCATGATCGCCAGGGACTTGACTTCGTTCACAGCGACAACGAGATATCACCATCAAGCTGACGACGCCAAGCTTACTAGATCAAGCAAACTCACAGAACATTTTGTGCATGCAGACATGGTTTTAATGCATGCAGCAATGGATATAAGTACAGGGAGTGTGTCCCACAATAATGACGACCACCTCACGACATTAGTGACGACCATCCACAGAATCCACAGCATCATCATCTGTCTTTATCATGCGAAAGCTGATTTATTATTATTTGGGGTGGGACGATGAAAGTGAGTCTTGTGACCAGAGCGAGGACAATATATCACGTCATTTCCCCTCAAATTCTTGTGCCGACGGATATGAAACGTCAAATGATTCCTTCTATGCAGCTAGTGAAGCAGACTCCGAGGCATCAACTGCGACTATCGAGCGATCTGTGGTTTTTGAGCCCATAGCATCTGATGTTCCCGTTGACACTCAGCAGCAGGAGACCTTTGGAGGCGCTTGCGAAACAGTGAATCCGCACCCATACTTACCAATCAGCACGGATATCGCCAGAGAAGCCATCTTTATCTATGAAATAATGAAAGAAGGAGTCCTGGACGATGAGTGGAATAGCAAATCCTGTCTCCTCACACGCACGCTCATCCATGATAGAGAAACTTCTTTGCAACTCGGGCGGCGATGTGAGCGCCTTGGGTGGCGGTGCGATCCCAATTATGATGAAGAAGGTATTCAAATGGGCGATGTTCTGGTACTGTTCACGCCGAATCGCGACTTTGTGACGAAGATCGAGCAAGGCGACGTCGTCTTTGATCAAGCTACTGATTTGAAGCCAGTTTCAGTGCTCATGTCGACGATCGCTCCGGACTTTTCTGGCCTTGAGGGAAGACTCGCTGGCCGAGTCTTGGCTTGGAAGCTTTGTGGTTTTGGGGGCTGTGTCTGGATGGATCGGCAGGGTCGTCCTATTGATAGGGGTGACCCAAAGGCGTGCCCCAACATCATTCACTTGCTCAAGTGAGGAGCCTGTTGCATACAGCTTGGAGTAAAGATTCCGCCTTTTTGTTTGAGAGAATGGTCTCACTCTTGTAATTATGCTGCATGACGGACAGCTCGAGTGGGCAGGTCCCTGTACGTCTTTATGATTACCGACAAAGTTGAGATGTAGTATTGACTGATGGAATGATCTATGAGAATGACAATGAAATATGACTTTACGGATTGAGATGGAATGGATCCCCTTGATGCCATGTGAAAATATATGAGCCAAATTCAAGTCTTAAAAGTGACTAGCAATTAGAACTCCAGAAACTGACGAGATGTATATCCTGACCATTCTTCACCAAACACACCCCGAACGGGAAAGTATCCCACAAACTTGAGTACTTTCGAATTCAATAAGAAAAAGCAGAATTTTGGATTTCTATACAGAATCTCATAACAATAATTAGACGTGACTAATCCAAGGTCCTCCTCAAGGCCCAGTCATATAAACAAGAGCCAATTCAAACCAGCTCATCAAACCCCAGATACAAGCGAACGCCAGCTCGAAGAACCAGAGGATTACAAAGTAGGCATAGATCCAAGATGCGAGAAAAACGTCCTGCCATACGCCCCTCAAACCTCTTTTTCTCTCCGCGACCGCATCAACGTATGACAACGCTCGAGAATAAATCTCTCTTCGGATCCTCACTACAGTGGCTCCCTTCTGCAGTATCATAATTGTTTTGCGGCGATTGATTCGGTCTTGCATTATAGCTGGTGGTATAACAGCCCAATCAGCGATTTCTGCAGCCTGGTCTAAATGGAGAGAGAGCTCTCGGCGTAATTGGTTCTTGATGTTCTGTTGTACTGTACGCCCCGATCGCAACTCTGCCTTTATCCGTCTTTGGAGGCGAATTGTAATTTCGGACCAGTTATATCTTCGGGATATGAGTGGTTCGACACTGAAATATAAGAATACCCCGTAGCCCATGCCGGGCAGGTAGTTCTGACAGTAGCGCCATGCTGAAATGGCTGATAAATAGCCCAGGATGATGAGCGAGATGGGACTTATACACATCATTACCACAATGCATATCCAAGTGGCCTTGGAGCTTGGTGTTTCGATGCCGAGAATCTTGAGTGCGCCATGTCGGTAGGTGGAGACCAAATTGGTGTAATCCATAGTGGTCGTCGGGGTGGCTTGGTTTTTGTATGATGCGAGCTGCGAGACTTGAGGTTCGGTAAAAACGATAGCTGTCAATGAGAAATGAGCCTTGAAGTGGAGGAAAGGTTGTTTAGAAAGGGGGGCAGAGAGGAGGAAGATCGGTGGTGCGTGGAACCAGCTATATATAGTCGCATGCAAAGTGAATAATCGATGTCTTTTGTAAATAACTGATCAAGGTTAAAGTCAAAACATTTTAAGTATTGTATTGAATGCGGCATCCTGCCCTGTTTGGCTGAGAATTTGGCATAAACCCAACTTGAAGGATGAGATAAAAGTTAAATCCCATTAGGTATTTCCGTCAGCCTAACTTGGATTTATTGCGTTGACCTTCCCCACTACTCTGGCGACATTTTTCTTGAATAATCTCTCGCACATTTCCATCCGCTATTCTGATTTATGTTTGAAAAATTTGCTGCCAAAATGCTATCCCAGTCTTCATCTTTGGCGATGTTCAAGGTCGTATAAAGACCAAACAGTTCTTCATTTTCAGCTCGAGGACATTCTCAACAGCAAACAGACAAAATACTTCTAGGTTACTATAGTAATTGCAAAGGAACATATTACTCAAGAAGGAGATCGGTCATCTCGTGGAGAGCGAACACCTCGTCTGTGGGATGGGTCGGTCGGGCTGGTGAATGGAGGATCAGCGTTTACATGCTTATATAGACAGGAGGACGCATACATCGCGATGTTGCGTTCGATGAGACCGCGGCTGGGGAAATGAAAACGACGCGCTGCGAGAACAGTCGCGCTCGAGTGACGCCACTGTTTCAGCGCGTTGAGCACCAAGACGCGCTCGAGATGTTAGTGGGGCCACGATCTTATGGTGCGACCGGCAATTGACCATGAACATTCAGCGACTTAAAGCGTTGAGCGCGAGATGGTATTGACTGCAGGTGCGATGAGCAATGCATGACTTGGATCACGACCTCAAATTAATCTACGCCTTCTCTCGTCACCGCGCTCAGACACCTGGGCATTGCAAGCAACCCCACTGCTAATATACTAACAACAAACGCTTCCAATCCAATGCAGTATATGCACAAGCGTGTTTACTCCGGCTTCCTCCCATACACAAGCCTCAGTCGACAGTAAGGATGATACTTGCCCGACCTCAGCTCCCTCCGAAGTTGCGAGCAATAAATCGTGACTTCATCCTGCGACCATCCCAACACGACACTCGCCATGTACAGAACAAAACCCTCTAGATCCTGGTCCATGGCAGCAAACGCAAAGTTTCCAATTTCTTGCATCTTAGGATCTTTCGGCCAACTACCGATAGGAAGCTACAATTCCAGTTAGTCAAAACTGCTCGCTGTATGTAGTAGAGGCGGACAGTTAGCGGTGCTTACCTTGAAATCCCGAGTCTCAATATCTGTGAACCCGGCATCTTCCATTCCCTTCTTCTGCAAGTCATCATCAAGAATGGTAAAAGTTCTACCAAGTCTCCTTCCACCTTCTATAAAGAACTTGCCCCATTCGCTCATCGCACTACCTTCCTTGACAGTATCGTCATCACTCTCAAGCATAGCTGACGCTTCGAAACTCTCTACCCAGCCTCCTGACTTACACGATCTAAAAGCTTCTTGGAATAAAGCTGACCAATCACTAATAGAACCGTAGAGGTATCGCATGTAGATGAAGTCGAATGAGTTGGGGGAGAAGGTCCATGGTTGAGTGCAGTCTTCGATCTCACTGCTTTTGTCAGCTAATGGCTCAATCGAGTTGTCGCACAGACATCATGGCGCGGACGGACTTACAACTTGATATTCGGGGGAACCCAGCTGGGTTGAATGGGAGATATGTCGGTGCCAATCACTTCGGTTTGGGGATGCTCATCGGCAAAGTCACTGGACAATCAGTCAAAGACACCACGCCGTTAGATTACACGTACATTGCCCAGATTCCTGTCAACCGATCATATGAGTATGTGCTTGGTTCAAAAGCTGCTATTTCATACCTGTTCCAGTACCGACATCAAGGACAGACTTGACAAGGTCAGATATGTTATCCTGCACAATCGTCGAAAGTTTACCTTGATATCATCCTTCAACGGTGCCAAATGAAGTTTGCCATCTAGTGTGAGAACCAGAAAATGGTGGCTGAAACGCGTCAGTGTGTATCTGAAGACATCCCAATGCCCTTACATAATATCCATCGCCTCATTCTGCTGAGCATCGTTCGAGGCCCTGCACGTCACGCGTTAGCTTTATGCAGTAAGCAGCCAAACATAACTCACCAATATTCTGCATTTCCTCTTTCCGAGTGATAAGTGCGTCCTTTGATAGTTCTATAGTTCAGGATACTCGATGTCATCGAAGCCGTCGACGACTCTGTATCAATACCCAGCGAAGAGTCGGCATCTTCATCTTGCTCATCCTGAAAAACGCGTCAGTCCCAGCTCCTTTTGACTCTTCTCAAATATACCTGCGCCAATGCCGCCCAATGCCCAGCGTCATGCAGCACAACCTCACTCGCTCCTGATGAAGGAGACTTTGGTGACTTCTTCGGGGACGAGGCTTTGTCGCTCATGGTGTATGACTTGGCGATGAGGGCTGCGTAGGAAACTAGTTTGTTCTCGTCAAAGCGCGATTTTTGACAGCCTGCGGGGTAGACATGAACGTGTCTCGGCTGGTTGATGTTGCATTTATTGCGGATCATTGCCGGGTGATGTTGAAGTGCCGGGGTGATAGGGATAAATATGATCTGATTTGATAGAGATAGATCATCAACATAGATAGGATAATGTGTAGAAGGTCCAAGTTAGCAAAATGAGAGGTTAACTGAGATTTTAATGCTAGAACACATATATTCTACAGCATAATTAACGTTCATCTCAGTGAAGCAATGCCCTGGAAACTCTTAATTCTGTCTTACCCCTTTTCTCTTTTCTCTTCTCTCTTTTCTCATGTCCATTAGGCTTTGCCGCATTCTAAGGTTTTTTCAATTATAAAGAAAAGCAATCTCTCTTTGGAGTATCAATGACTGACGGAAAAGTATATATCCTTCGATAAGACGGCATGCCATGATGAATTGTGTGGTCATTCGACAGCGCCTTCCTCTGGCTTGAGGCCTCAACGTGATTCTAATTTAACTTAACCGTATACGCAGGTGTGTATTATTCTTGGATATTTAGTTATTGCGGTGTTTCTCTACTACATCTTAAATAACTAATAATCGCGAAAGTTTTATAGCCCTAATAAAGTTATTAGCCCGTGAGACTATTTGTTTATATTGCTGGTCTTGTTCGTGACACACAGTATGAGGACTACCCTGGAGGTAGTAAGTTCAGTATCTGGAACCAAGGTAACACAAGACATAACACAGACTCTAAGACTCTTATTTCCTTCTTAAATATGATTTTATTTTATTTCTGGATTAATTACAGTGTTCCTTTTCTTATTTAAAAAAAAAACAAAAAAAAGTAAGGGCTGGTCAATGAGCTACAGTTCCTTGATACAGTCATCTAGCTAAGTAGGTAGGATAAGATAAGATAACTGTGAAAGTTTCTTATCTTATCTTATCTGCAACCGTCCAAGCCAATTAGGGCGGGGCACTTCGTCCACGAAGTTCGCGTCAACTGCATACGCGTTTCTGATGAGTTGAAATAAAACGCGTTTCCGTAGCGGTTCCAGACTCAATTCGAGATGAAAGTGTTTCCACTTTTCGCCAAACCCATCAGACTGGTTCTGACGTGATGACGCATCTGTAACGCACCTCAAACCCCTGCATCCCTGCCACACATTGCCAAACTCAATCGTTTGACATTCACGTCTCAGATCTCGACAGTACCCGTTTCACATCCCATTCGCTTATACACCAGCAATATCACCACGAACTATTACCATCAGCCAAAACCTCATCGGCTATACGGCCCGCTAGACTGTCTCATCTGTTCGCTCGGGTTTGGATTCTCGGATCAAGCTGCTTCCTGTTTCTAAAAGCGCCCAAGGGGTGAATGGTATGCACATTTTCGTATTAGGATCTGTTTGGAAAAACGGCGAGATTGACTTTTGAGAATGCCATTAAAACGATTGTAAAGTATAAAGGGCGCGATGATACCCTTCAGTCTGTGCTTGTTCATCCAGCTTTCATCCAATCTCATCTCTGTTTATTGTTTCCACGCTCTGTGAGCTTCTTGTCTTCTTTTCTACTTATCATTCCTTTACCAGGCTGCAGGAACAGTCACTCATTACAATACTTGCTATTTCTAATTGTCTATTACTCTCTCTATCACGATGAAGTTCTCTGCCGCGATTATCACTCTTTCGGCCGCTCTGGCTACTGCGACGCCTGTCTTCCGCAGCCCTGCGCCTGGTCGCCATGTCTCTCGATCCATCAAGAAGCGACAGGTTCCCCAGGAACACTCTCACGACTTTGTCTTGACCATTACTGGAGAGATGCTCAGGCTCAACAATCCCAAGGAGATTCAGGACCCTGTTTTTGGCCTTCTGGGTGACGCCGCTGCAAAGGAGGGTGCAGGAAGCGTCACCAACCTCGCTTGTCTGAAGCAGGAAACTGCTGATCAAGCTTTTACCAACGCCAAGGCGATTGGTGATCTTCGTGGTATGGCTGGTGCACTGCTCTTCCAGGCTATTGAGCGCAACACTGCTGGTGTTGGTGTTGCTAGCAAGCTGTGCGATGAGGCAGCTGTCAACCCCGAGATTGGTGCTCTTACACAGCATCAAGATGCGGCCTCTACTGGCGCTGGTGCTATCAACAAGGCTGTTACCCTTGAACTGGCGAAGCAGCTGGCTGGTATTGGTGCTGACCCTAACTTGGCTCTGCTGAGTGGTACTTTCGCGCCTGGAGATGTAAGTACATATCGTAAGCTGTATAGTGATTCTGCTGACAATGTTTAGACCAGCGATACTACCGGAAAGGGCAACTCCTGTGACGAGGAAGAGCCTGATCTTGGCTGCATCTTCTCCCAGGGTCTTCTCGTTATGGATGCGACAGAAGATGAGATCTCTTCTGCCGTGGCTGATGTTACACCAACCTTCACCGGAACAGGCGGTATCTTCGCCACCGACCTGGTTGATCTGGCCTCATTCTCCGTCGCCTCTGGCACCGAGGTCGCTGATCTTGCTACCATCGTCAACGGAGCTGCTTCTGGCGCTGCATCCGCCACCGACGCTGTCAAAGCTACTGCTACCGCTGAAGCACCGGCTGCTACCAACACTGGTAAAGCTGCTGAGAACACCGCTGGTGCCGGTGCCAATGCTGGTGCTGGAAAGGGATGCAAAGCCAAGTCAAAGACCGCAGCCAGCACAACTCTGACTCCTCTCCCTAGCCGCACATCTGGCGCTAGTGCCAATGCCACCGGTGCCGCCAACAATGCCCAGGGTGTGAATGTCCAGACCTTCACTGGTACCCTTGGCGGAGCACCTCCCCCTGTCATCTCTTCAGCTGCCGAGAAGCCTTTCTCCGTCAACGGAAACACCTTCAACGGCGAGAGTGTTGCTCTCGGTCGATCTTGTGATATTCAGCACAATGCTTGTGCGGACGCTGCCAACTCTGGTCAGCTTTCGGGAGGCGTTGGACAGTGCGAGACTCAGTTGGCTGCTTGTCGCGCTGCCATTCAGTAATCAATGAGGTGGAATTTATACGGTTTTAGCTGTAGATATATACTTTGAATGAATCACGACTTTGCCTCCAAGGATGAATCGGCCAATGTTGAACCATGTGCTCTGAGTCAACCAGATAATGAAACAGGAACTCTGGAACAGTGGACAGAATAGGCTCTCATCTTGGAATTCATTTGGCCTTCATTGACAGATGGAAAGAGGGCAATGTATCATATGGATCATAACCCAATAATGATACATTTTCATGAGACATATAAACTCAAGTCACCATCTATGGCTATACCACTTGCAACAAACACATTATTATGTATATGTTATTTTATTTTCCAGTTTTGTATCGGACGAACCGTATTAAAATTTCTGTGTAACCATATCTATTTCCCCAACTGAGCTCGTGTGCAGCTAGATATCCTTCGTACAAATAACATCCACTACCCCAACCTCTACTCTAGTCCCTACCTGTCTGTGATAGATAAACAATCGCACTGGTCGTGCCTTGCGCCCAATTAGGTGTCTAAGTTATGTTTGCTGATTTACACTCTCAAGGAACCCAATCAGGTATATCCATATCTCGAAGCAGGCGTCCATGACTGTCCATCCACACTGCCCAAGGGCTGACGTTAGAGGTGAAATCATATTCCCAGCTTTCAACAAGTCGAAAGAGTACCACTTCGTAGCCTGCTTCTGCTACACTGCTGAAGTCAGGCAAGATTTCGTTGAAGAGTTTACATGGCGGAATAGTGATTGATTCGTTCGAGTCTCGAAAACCTCTGGTAATACAGCTAGTCATTGCCCTCTTAGTATGTTCAGTACGCATGCATATCAGCTGCAAATCGAGGCATCCCTTTGGTCTATAAGCTTTTTGCTTGTGGATGAGCTCCCAGTGATCAGTTTCACATTCTTCCCTGGCAGTACACTTGGAAGCTTCGCGGTGTCTAAGAATGAGTATTGGGTACTCTACTCCGCCATCGCATGGCGCTTCCCTAGCGGCCCAGTGAACAAGGTCGCCAGAAAAACAGTCCCCGGGAAATGGCTTGGGACGAATCCATTTGTCCTTTTTAAATCTTGGGTCAAGATCTACCTTTTCCCTCGTCCAACATTCCCGATCAATGATGACTGATGCCTTGGATGGTTTAGGGGGGAGCTGGCGAGGCTTGCTGCCCTCTTGAGACGTGTCATTGTTCGCAGGTGCCATCGAGAGAGACGCAATAGCTGATTCCACATCGGCCATGGCCTGTTGCAAGGCGGACTTCGCAGATTGAAGTTTATCCATCTTGTAAAGTTTAGCGGTAGAACAAATCAAGAGATTGGTCTTTGGAAAGTCCTTATCTGTGGTGATGGTGATGGTGATTCGGTATGAAGATGGTTTACTATATGGCAGTGGGTTTTGACCCATTTTATAGTTACATCTGGAAAGATAGTTCGGATTGTTGTTCAAAATGTTACTCACTGGGCTCTTTTTACGACTGAACACACTGGGTGGACAGTTGACGGGCCTCATGTTATAACGGATATTAATCAGTTGAACAGACCTGGAACAAAAGTGACAAATTGTATCGATAACATCTGCACGGCCGGGGGGGTTGCTAGAAACACTGTCCTTAGAAACAAGGAATTATATTCTTCAGTTCTTGGCAAACAGTTAATGTGAGAGCCTGCATCGTCTAGGATTGTGCTCCTTGCTTATGCTGTCTGTTTGCCATCGGCGGCGGTGTTCTCCACGACGATGCCACTTGTAGCTTGCGAGAATATTGAGCGGATTGCTACGAGACCATAGCAAAGAAGCTCAGAAGTGACTAGCGAGAACGATGGAGTGGATTGAGGCGATGTGTCATTGACTATGCTCATCCATTTCTCTGTTTGGGCCACGATTTGGTGTTTTGATGAACAAAGCCTAGCGGAGACCGGCTTTAACTATAGCCCGCACATCAAGATCTTTTGTTGGTCATAGTTATCATGCCTAGCTCATGTTCGGTCTTGCAGACTGACAGGACTTTCCCCTCACAAATCAGTAGCCAAGATGGGAAATGATATCTCTTTTCTTGTAATTTAAACTACACTCCTACTATCATTCATAAAGCTTGTCATCTCCACCAGCTCAGCCGTGCTCGACGAAGCTTCCTGTTGCGCCTGAATTGGCGTTCCCTTGTAAATGGTACTCTCGGTATGCCGCGAGGAACCCGGAGTTCTGCCCTGCTGCCTTGGTGCCGATGATCCTTGGTGAGGATTTCTGGGGCCTGAGTCGATTGAACTTCCAAGTCTTGGGAATGCCTTGAGGATAAGCATTCGAAGATCGGGAAGACAGACACACCATAGTCCAACATTGATCTCAATAACGGACCAGTAACAGGTCTCGAAACTGTCCCCTGCTGTATGTCAGAAATGATTGGGGAAGACATTGGTTGGCGAACTTACAGGTTGGGTTCTGAGAGTTACCAAATGCAATCAAGTACTGCAGTCGGAGAATACTGACGATGGTGACGCTAGGCTACGTTAGTCGTTGGAAGCAACAATCCAAGAAAGCAACTTACAAAGTACCGACCGTAAACATAATAGCCACAGCAAATTTCCTTTGCCACTTCATTTGCAACTGGACCAGCTGCCAGATAGGAATTGCCAACATCCAAACGTCCAGGATGAGACTGACCGCTGCGATGGCCCAAGCCAATGGCTGAACCCCAAGACAATGTCCTTCATGCAGCTTATCCCATCCTGTCCAGTAAAAGCTAACCGGTCGACATTGTGCAATGGCTAGGATGTCAAAGATGACCATGCCTAGGGCCGAAATACCGATGGTACCCCATATAATGCGTTGGACGGTTACGACGGGGAAGATTCGGAGGTAGAAGAGGGCGACGCATATTTTGGTCAAAAAGACATCGGAGGCGTAGATAGTTTGGCCGATGTAGAGGTACTACAACTGTTAGAGATAAGTTTCGATGGGGATGGCAGACATACGCAGAGATAGCTGCTGATCGTATCTGGGCTGAAAAGCCATGCATCTCTCCCAAGACCATTGCCCGAAACTATCCGCTATCAGTATTGCTTCGCTTCAAACAAGCAGGAGAATGACTTACGGCCGTGAATGCAAACAACAGTGTTGCCCAAAGCGAGCAGCTGTTGTAATTAGCAGGGCACCCGTTGATATTGACAACGACTCACAAAGACCGCTAAGACGAGATAATCATCTAACCTGAGCTTCCTCTCGTATCCCAGCTTATGCCAAAACCGAAGACCAACCACAATCGTCGTGATGACAATCAACGTAATAGCTAAAATGTCGAATTGCGAGTGTTTATCACGCACCGGAAAATCACAGGCAACTGAGGTGACATTCAGCGTCGCTGCAATCGTTAGCATTCACCCAACATTAAATTCGCCGCACTCACCTAATGCGTCCCGCGGGAGGCATTTCTGCTGAACACAGCTCAAAACCTGCGTCTTAAGCTTCGGGTCAGCGCAAAGACACTTGACGTCAATGCCACAAGTCGACGTTGATACAAGCTCGACAAGACAGCTGCCCTAGAAAAAATCAGCATTTTTGGAGTCACCTTAAGCGAGAAACATACAGCGCAGTCTGGTATCTTTGTCAGGAAGTCCGAGACATCATCACAGAACACTTGGCATACGAGACACGCCCACGTCACCAGCAACAGCAGCAGATGCATGCTTCAATTGATATGCAGCATGGTGGGAAGAGAGAGACAAGCTGCGATATCGACAGGGGAGGGAATACGAGGGAATTTGAGCAGTCATTTAATTGTTCGATCTCCCACTAGTCTCACGCGGCAAGTTCAGCCCGGCTGTAGAGATTGCCGATGCTAATCCTTAGCTTGACCCCATAGAGTTTGAGAACGCGTCTCGTATTTGAACCGGAGCCATGGAGAAAGAAGACCCGGAGAAGAGGGAAGAAATGAACTAACTGTAGAGCTGCGAAAATGTGTGTTGGGATGATAGATGTTTTCTTTCAGCTAATGTGGAGGATCGACGGATCAGCGCAAGCAAAGACTGGTAACTGATTCGCGGCGATGAATGAATTACTAATTTGGGTAAACGCGTCTCGGCAGTTATGGATCCTCAAAATCTAGACAGAATGTTCATGACTCCTGTAGGTGAGTGTTTTCTGTCGCCCGTCCTAAGCTATGCGGCCACTAGAGATCCGTGATCCACTTAGCAAGGCTTATTGTCAAAGCGGGACGGGGTGAAATTATGCGTCCGAGTCAGGGGGAACAGCAAGTTCGGCGAATCGTTGGGACCTGTCATCACTGCCGTATTGCCGAACTTGCTGATAATAGCTGCTTCTTGATGACACGAGCAAGGACCTGTCGTGGCTTCAATCTTCACTGTGAACTGGATGTTTCTCGTTTACGGCACTTTTTGGGCCAATGCCATGCCGTTATTCATCGGCAGCAGGGTTGTTCGGGTGCCGCCACATTCGGGAGCACGGCTGACATTAAAGTTTGGCTAGCCAGGGCAGTGAAGTCATCGAATTGGGCATTCAGGCATGAATGGAAATATTTGTCATTATTCTACTTGAAATGTCATACGCTACTGTTTTTGTCCGGGTAGCTAACTTAGAAGAGGTGAACAATGGAGCTGATTAAGCACCTTATGGCTTTGTGTATTGCCTACTAATTGTCAAGCGTTAAGGAACAAAAGAAATAACAAGAAAAATCGGGACAGGTTACTGTTCCTTTCCCGGGTTTGGAAGAGCTTTGATGAGAGTCTCTACAAAGCAAGACCGAGAAAGTGTAGGTAGAGGCTTCACAGCTAAGTTCCCCTTACCTAACTCAAAGCAATATGCACCGACAGGATGAACACAATATGAGTTACTGGAAAGACTGGACCCTAGACCTTGTCGCTACATGAACTTGCCTTGTTCTCTTGCCTCCCGGACCCTTCGAGCCATCTCCTCTCTCCTAATTCTGCAACGAAGACATTCCATTGGAACGAAACAACGGCCACTATGTATACCGACAGTGCAGTGTCTCCAGCCGTTAAAGAGGATACCTTCTGCGCAAGGATCCCATTCATGGAAGCTTCCCATATCCTTGCCACAGTAGCATCGCTTCTCAAAGTATATTACAGTGCACATCGTGAGCGGTGGCGTTCGAGATTACAGTATTGTAGGATCTGGATGGTGTTTCTCTTTGGACGTGGAATTTAGTTTGTGGAGGGTATTGGAGACAATTGAAAAGGCGAAAGAGGTCTGCTTTATATATAGTCCAAACTACTAGGCTGTGATGAAGCCTGCCACCGACACATAGGAGGTTCTGTGGAAAATTACTCGTTCCTAATCACATCGTGGATGAAGTGTCAATCACTGGTATCAGTTGAATCTAAGCGGCTTCTTTATGATTGAGACTTGTGGCTGGGGGCCTATAATCACCACGGCTAAGTTAACGCGACAGACTGGACTACGAATTGTGAGGACATGATATGAAGTGAAGCGCATACGATGAGATCAAGCGTGGTCCACATTCGAGGTTTTCTCTTCATCAGATGATCAACATTGATGCCGGTACTGATGCCGGAAAGGACTGAAGAATATTCTACATGGATACATTCTCGAAAAAGACCCAGAAATCTAGCAAAGAGTGGAAAGTATGTACTCCGTAGAGTGCGCAAAAGAGGAGGTTAAGCATCTGGAAACAACAGCCAATCAGCTCCAACACTAAATCATCATCACCAAGCGGCTTTCGAAGAACACGTCTAGGCACTGTTGACGGCTTCTGAACGGGCAACGTGAAGCCATGGGAGAGACCAAAGAAGAACAGCTTACTAAACCCGAACATATAATGAACACGAGATGCCAAGAACATCTACTGCCACAAGAATAAAATGCCGTCCTTTATAAAAGACGTTGGCTATTAGTTGTCTCGGCTCAGCTATCAATCCTGTTTTATTAGAGATACCACTGACCTGGTCTCCCGACAAAAAGAACGCATCGTCGCATCTACGTCAATCGCCCTCCGATCATCACGAGACGCATCATTTCAAGATGAGTTTCTACCGAACGACCACAAAGTCTAGTGCGACTACAGGGTCTCACAGTTGGTGTGAAGACGTTGAGGACAAGATGATCTTGGATTCACAGTCAACGGCAAGGACAAGTACGTTGTCAAATTCGGAGGACTGCGAAGGCTTCGACAAGCAACCACCTTCCAAAGAACTGTTAACATATTTTAGGTTGTCATCGATCGGTGAAGAACTCTATTTTCTGAAAGCGACGCGGATCACGTCCCATATTCTTGCTCGACGCATCCACACCGTATGGTTCACTGTGGAGTGGAATGACGGTGAGGAGTCATGGGAGCCCGAATATGCGCTCCAGCACTTACAGCCAGGGCTGGTCTATACTTACTGGAATACAAAGGAAGGGGGCCGCACAGCGGCAACCAAGTTCGATTTATACCATGTCTTTGCGATTCTCGACCACGGCAGCAGGATCAATCCTAGCGGGAAACGTGCCAGGAAGCATTTTTATAAGATTCAGTGGGTTGGATATGATGAGAAGGAACACAGCTGGGAGCCAGCGTCGAAGGTTAAGATTCTTGTTCCACGGATGAAGGAAGAGTATGATGAGATGCATGGGCTGTAAATTCTGGGGGATTTGCATATCATGGGAGCCTGCGGACTCGTGGTAAAGCTGAGAAGAGATGTGAAGGAATTCTTTTGTTAGATACATCATGAGCACACAAACATTGGTACGGTAGATTGATAGCATACAATTAGTGGCAAGTAGATTGTTTTAGTTATCATAAATACAAATAAACCAGACCTGAAGGCTGCTGCAAACCTCAAAAATGCCAGTTCATATCGCCAGTCACCTCAGTCATGTCATCGATCACTATATGCAGTGGAGCCGCAAGCGGGAGAGGGCAGAAAGGTGCAGTCCCGTCTTTAGAGCCAACTCCTTTGATGTACGCTGGGGCAGATGTTGTTCCGCTCTACGCAGCACTCAAGTCCAGTGGTATCACCGACTGTGTGTTCTTGGCCTCGGCGGTCTACATCACCTCGCTGTTTAGTGTGCTGCCGATATGGGGTGCCATGTCACAGTCTATTCGCATTCATTTGGCAAAGGATAAGCAGCTCGAAAGCTGGGAGCGTCAGACTTTCAAGTCATGGGTCCCCTTCTAGTCGTGCTGCTATTTAGGTGCTTTTGACTGGAGCTAAACAACCAGACCAGTTCCAAGCCCTGTCGCTTGTTCGAAGGGGCGGTGTGATAAGTGCAGCTACGTGGATTCATCCAAGCCGCGATGCGCATACAAGGAGGTTCTGATGAACGCTTTCGGGTCCTAGGATGCATTTACTGGCTATCACTATAGCTCCGCATCAGGCTGATATTCCATAAGGGGAAGTGACCCCTACTACAGTGAGGCTTTAGAGGAGATACTCTAATAAGGTCTGAACCCCGAGGAGAAATCTAGGTTATATTGCCTAAGCTAGTAGTCTGCTAGATGAGAAACCCATCAATGTAGTCAAGGTCTGAAGCCCGTGCCGTTTCTCCATATCCAGATCACATTGCAAAGCTTGTCTTGGCGAGCAATATAGAGGAACCTTCTCTGTTCTTACAGCTTGGGCCCTGGGCGAGGCTTTGGCTTAGGGGGTGGAGGCATCGGGTTTGGTTGAGAGGGCATTTTGGTAAGAGTCTCGTTAAAAGTAATATATATATCTTTGAAGAGTCCAAGTTAGTAGTATGTTTAGTGGAAGAGTAGAAAAGGATTTGGGTGTATTCGCGCGGCGATCGGGATTTATATAGACCTGAAGCCTCTGTGACTCACTGACACATGGCAGTCACGTATGTAACGATCACAAACTAAAAATTGTTCACAAACTAAAAATTGTTCACAAACTAATCACGGTAATTGGCAAAGCTGTACACTTTGTGACACGCAATATCACAAGCGATTAATATTAAGAGTGAAAAAGGTACTACTCTGGACAAACGATTACTTTATTACGTACTTCCCTTAGCCGAGGTGCTGCTTGATCTCTTGCTGCGTCCATTCCCAAAGCTTTTCACGGGCTTCTTTATCCTGACTCAGTTTGCTCCCCTTGTCCGTCACACCAACAGGATGGTAGAAAACGCCACTTTCAGCCTTGGCATCAGTCGCTGCCCATAACTGATTCAATGCACCCTTGGCAGCATCAACAGCGATCAAGCTGACTATGAGCCGGGTAAGCGTTCCCATTATGAGACTGTTATTGATGATCGGTGTTGCGAGGTTCGTCTGTACAATCCCTGGGTGGACGCTGATGACTTTGATCTTGGGATATCGCTCGGCAAGGGCTGCGGCGTAGTGGACGTTTGCAAGCTTCGATATTCCATAGCGCGATGTCGTAGAGAAGTTGGACATTGTAGTCTTGAATTGATCGAACTGGTATGGGTTCTTTGGAGACATGGACTCTGCCGCTGAAGAAAGGAAGACGACCCTCACGTCGGGATTGGTCTTGGCGGTTTCTTCGAGGGTAGGGAGGAGGAGATGGGTGAGGAATGCATGGCCCATATGATTCGTGCCAATCTGGATCTCGTAGCCTTCCTCAGTGAGACCCTCTGGCGTCATCATGATGCCGGCATTATTTATGAGGACATCGAGTCGGGAGGAAGAAGCTTGAAACTCCGCGGCGCCGGACTTGATGCTCGATAGGGAAGCGAGATCAAGAGCTAAAAAAGATATGGCTTCGGTGTTGGAGCCTCCTTGTCGCAGGTCATTGACGGCTTGCTCGAACTTTGCTTTGCTGCGACATGCGAGGAAGATCCTAGAAGGTTCATGCTTCAAAAGCGCCCGAGCGGTCTCAAGACCAAGTCCCGAGTTCCCGCCAGTGATAAGGATGACTTTCCCCTTCTGGCTGGGGATATCAGTGTCTGGAGAAAATTTGACAGATCCCATTTTGTCGTTTGTCTGAGGCAGAATGAATGCCGAGAAGAATGGCTGTAAACGCGTCGTAATATATCCAGTAACGACGGACTCGGGATCTTGAGTTGTCCCGCATGGCTCCATTAACTCCGATGCTAGGCTGTTTCGGCGCGGTAGTTGCATACGTACGTATGCTCGAAGCCTCGAATGTTCGGCAGATGGTGACATGCAAGTGGGGGCTGGAACAGGCTTCTGACCACTAAGAGGTCGTCTATCTGTAAATGGAATTAAGGTTACAAGCGAGGTTATCAATGCCATACTGACTAGGTTCGGCGAGTCATGCCCATATATGATATAACCGGTTGTATATTTAGGGTTATAGACTTTCTACATAATTAGTCATATAAGTAAGCCTAGATATCTAACTTTAGATAAAATATATAGTTCCTATTTCCTAAATGGGGATTCTTCATAGAAGCAGTGCACTCACTGTTCGATGATGTGCCCTGGCGTCACGCAAAGCGAGCAATAGTACCAGCGTCAATAGCCAGAGGAGCTGAAATAACAATTGTTGTATTTTATGTACTGAGAGTCGTACGATGTCGTGGTGAATAAATGCGTCAATCGACTTTAATCGAGCGAGCGATCACAACTTAAATAAATGTCGGCCAGTAATGGACCCCTGTCAGAAGCATATCTTATCTTCAGCTCGCCCAAGAGATGTAGACCATCAGCCCGCATTTTCGCAAGGCGTTGCGCAAGGCACCTTGAAGTAAGCACAAGGCCACGTCCATTTGCACTTTTTCACACAAGCCCCATCCAATCTAGACTCGCATTAGGCAACCTGCATATATCACCTGGGAGAGATAAAATGAGGGGTAATCATTTTCAACACGCACTGCTTTCTTCTCCATTTCTCGCAAAGTTAAGTAACCCCAATAGCACTGTCTCCGAACATACAAGCCGGTAATACTGCGGTTGTCAAGCTCTACAGTCCAAAGCCCACTGTTACCCGAATCTTGGTCTCACTATCATAGCCTTTCGCCCGACAGTGTCAGCCATGGCTGGTGAGTGGGATGCAAGTGCGATTTCTGCTGTAGCGGCTTTAATCGTCGCACTCTTCGCACTGCTAGTCGCTGCTGCTCAAGCATTGCAGCAGTACTTGATCACTGGCCAACTCATCCGCCTTTGCGATAGCGTCGTGTTTGGTCCTTTGCCAGGTCAGGGTTACCGCGTTTGGCAGTTCTCTCAGTTTCGCTTCCGGGTACTGTACTCTATTCCCCAGATCAATCTCGAGGCCGATCTGTGGCCTAAGGAAAGCCCGCATATTAAGTCTTATGCTATCGGGTCAGATATGCTGCCCGATCTCCAACCAGATTCATGGAATGACTACTCGGCTTCAAGCTCGTCAGTCGAAATTGTGTCGGATTATAGAGTACACGTCCACAGGAGGGGTACGGCGGGTACAAGGTCTCAGATGAGCAGCGAAGCTTGGAGTTCCTCAGATCGCTCCCGTTTCACTTATTGGGGTTCTCTAAGACTTTGGCTGCGCCGCAAGTTCAACAGGAAGGGCTCAAGCATCTCGCGGGCGAGCAGCGACTCCTGGGGTCCCCCGACTCCCCCCGACTACTCTTATTGGAACCTATTGAGGGTTTGGTTACGCCACAAATTTGCGAGGGTCCGACCGCTGCCAAAAAAAGAACGGCCCGCCTCTATATCCAATGACGCATCCGTGGGCGAGGCCTCCTGGGTTTCGTTTTGCAAAGCCATCAACAGTTCATGTGGCGGGTCAGTGAGGTACCGCTCTGTCACTTATGACGCCGATCGATGTCCCTCTGATCTCGTAACGGCACCGATGCAAGTTTCTATGAGGGACATTGCCGTCATGGGATTGACAGCAGGTATGAAGATCACAGACTGTTCATTCAGAGAAAAGTCCATCTCGATGCAAGGCGCTATCGGCACGATTACTAGCTCCAACCATCCGATTCTCGGACCGATACTCCATTTCACTCCTAGAGCTATCACCTCACCCATTCCTCGCTTGCTAGCACCATGGAGTGACGACGACAGAGGTGTTGTGAATCCCCATTGGCTGTCTCGGACCTGGGATGTCTGTACTGTTGCGAAAGTCTATTTTGGCTCGCTCAAGAGACGTACGACTCGACGGCTTGACGACCGATGGACTAGTTATCAAGAGCCTGGCCAGCACTACAGGGATCAGGGACACAAAAGAACATTCAACATGCATGGGATTGTTCCGGTCGATGCGGATCAACCTCAAAGGCGAAGGAAAAAGAAAAGAAAGGGCAAGACACCAGGCAAGACAGGGCCCGTGTCTGTGAGTCGCCGGCCCCAAGACGGGAATTGGTTCATCATAGAGCCGCCTGTGCCCGCTCAAACCGCTGCTACAGAGGGTAATGGAGACAAGGAGAAGGTTCAAGAACAAGGGGGTACTGGGAAGGGCAATGGAGAGCATGCAGCACCAGTACCTCAATCTGCGTCGGCCGCTGAACTCAACTCAAAGGAACAAGATATGCACCAGGAGCTCCCTAGAGATGATTTAACCTCTCAACAGGCCCAGCCTACTGTTCAAGATCCAGTAGAAGAAAAGACGCCCGCATTTCATCCAATCGAATCCAGCAACCTACCCCAACACGGCGCAAAAGGAAAAGGGCATAGTGGTGATGTTGAAGAAATACCTATTCCAGAGCCATTGGTGAAAGGAAAGCAAATAGCAGAGGAACCAACCCTGGAAGAAGAAGGTGGAAGTCAATCTCGGAGCATTTTGCTGAAGCCTGACGAGTTAAATGTAGCCGCTCCTCAGAGCAGTGGAGAGGGCTTCGCGGCCATTTTTGGTAGGCCGGTCACTCGTCTCCTTCTGACGCAGACATCACACTGGGATACACTGCCACAGGAGAACCCGCAAGACACGAGTCACCGAGAACCAGATATACGCCAACCTCGGAGAAGAGTCACGGTTGAAGATGTACCAGATAGCGGCGATGAAGTAGCGTCTGAGTCTGGAAGACCGCTGGGTCCACAGGTACTGGACCGAGGCCTTGCGGCGAAGAAGAGACAAGAAAAGAGAAACAAGCGCAGCCGAAAGATACAAAAGGACAAGGCTATCGTCGAGGAGTCAGGGATCAGTGATGTTAGATCCCAGTTCCTACTAACCTACTCGGGAGAAGGAACAGCCTCAGAGCCAACACCAGAAACAAAAGAGGATAAAGCTCACGCAAGGGAAGCAGAGCGAAGGCGCAGACGAGAAGAGAGAGAGATTGAGCGCGACAGACGGAACAAATCGCGAGGCAACGTTGTTTCTCTCAACCGCATGGACATGTATTGGTTCTGCCAAGTGGACATCTACCAGGGCTTCTGGGCTACACCGTGGAGGGCCGATGCTCCTATCGATACATCACTAGTCGGTGCCGTCACTGTCATCCTAGAGGCGCTGCTGGGATTTCTGGAAGAGAATGTCAGCTTAGTCTACTGCAATCCCCGCCGCTTCTACACCACCAGAGACTGGATCACACACGGTGGGATAACATACCCGGCGTATGCGAGTAATGCCCGCGGTGGTGTTATTGCGAGAGGTTCATACAAGGGTGTAAAGGTTCCAGCGTTCCAGTACACTGTCCCAGCGCTCGAATTGCTGTATTCATATGAATGGCAGGTATCGAGCTACCTACACGATCAAGAGCGGTACTGCGAAGACCTCAATATCGAACTGATGCGAATCGACGCTTGGCTCTCGTATGTCGGTCGCACAGAACGAATCACAAACGGGCCCACAGACCTATTGAAGGGAGCACCTGCACTTGTGCAGCTGCTGCAAGCTGACTTTGAGGTGGATTTCATGAATATTGACCTGTCGGCCAAAGAGGGTGGTCATCAGGACATACAGGGTCTAGCCGATAATGTGATGGACTTTCTTACAGATGAGGAGCTTGATGAGGCTGAGCAGTTGTACATACTTGTTGCGATGCTCCGTGCTGTAAAGGTATGTCAATGCGTGTTGGCGGGGTCGGATACTCGTGAAATGTATGAGATTCTTACGAAGGATGTTCAAGCACATCTTGTTTGAGATTCAGCTGCAGTAGTCTACTAACGTTGGGAGGTGTAGGAGAAATTATTAATACTGTTATTGAGCTTTGAAAAGGATAATTGAATTGAAATGAACTGGGCTTTGTCTCGTTGATTCATGAGTCTGGCGATTCTCTTGCTACCCTAAACCATCATGAATTTCTTATCGTTACTTCCTAATCGGGTAGTTTCACCGATAACGAACCCCGCACCATGGGCTTCAGATCTCTCATGATCACTCACTCTCTCTATACATCAACAGTGCTCTACAAATCTCCTGAAACCAAGGCAAAGATGAAATTCACTTTATTCTCGGGCGTGTCCAATCAACCCTCCCTTCCAGAGAATCCACAATCAGAGCCCTTTGAACTCGTCGCTCTTCCTGGCCCCGACATTTGGAGAACTCCCTCTTGCGCTGGAGGCCGCGATGACTTCAACGGCCCCATCTACGCAACCCCCCTCCCTCTAAGCTCATTCAAAAGCGCCAAAGTCACAATCTCCTCCGACTTTCCCGGAAACTACTCTCAAGGCGGCCTCATCTTATTCATGCCCGAAAACATCCCACTCACCCAAACTGATTCTCAACTGCACCTCGAGGAATCACCACGAACATGGATCAAAGCTGGTATCGAGAAAGTCGACGGTGAATTCTTTGCTTCCGTCGCTGCTGCGAAACCGTACTCAGACTGGAGTTTGGTCAGGTTGGGGGAGAGCTGTGCAACGTTTGAGATGGAGAAGGTGAAAGGATCGCTCTGGATATATGTTACGGGGAGGGATGGGGGGAGAACGCCGGTGAGGAAGTTGACTTGGGTGGTTGATGTGGCTCCCGAACATGACATTTGGATTGGCGTTGCGGTTTGTATGCCCAAGGGTGATGAGAGTCAGAGCGGCGGGATCTTGAAGGTGCAGTTTCGAGACTTTTCTGTCACAACCGAATAGTCTCGCGGCGTAAAATCAAGGTACCATTATGGAAACGAGTGGTTGTTGCCTGTTTTACTGGGACCCAACATATCGATCTTGTGATGCAGAGATGAGCCGTTGAGCCGGATGTTCGATTTGGCTCAAGGATAGTTAGATCAGGGCCCTTTTGCCAAACTGACTGGGGTCAATAATGCCGGGAGAGGTGACGCCAGTGAAAGCTCAGACTAGACTGAACAAGGCGGAGCATATGCGTTGCTCGCGATGTCCAAACTTGATGTTCGTTATATTACAGCCACTGGTAGAGGTAAGAGCGCGTCTTCAGAGCAAACGTGTTTCAGTGCGCAGGCGCTTGACAGCTTTCTTACCACTGTCCCCTCCATCAATGATAGATATTTCCACCAAGAAACACCTACTTACTCAAGAGTAAACACACACCTTTTGTTCCATGTTTCTTCCGTTCCCAGTATTTCATTCCAGCGCATTACCTCAAAATCAGATATCCATAGTCTCTTGTTCTCGTACTTGCTCCAAGCTCGACTATACAGATCTAACATGACCTTCAAGTGTTAAAGACAATAAGAATGCTGTTCGAGTTGTGTCCTCGAGTTGCTTGCCTATTCGGCGCAAAGATCTGGGACTTCTGATTGTTCACGCCAGTGGGACTCACTGTTCTTGATATATGCCTAAAATCTCAAAACGTAATGTTAGATAGCCACTGGTAAGTTAGTGAACTGGGAATCGCATAAAAGGGCCATGAGGCACCCACCATGACAGATGAACTTCTTTTAGCACCATCTAGCAAAGAATTTCAGTCAACTACACTCACCTTCACACCCACCCGCCATGAAGACCGTCCAACGTGAATTCCTTCCCCTCTTCATCATCTTGATCTTGGTATTCATCATCCTCTTTTTCCTTTCCTTCTGCACCACCCTCCTGAAGTACATCCGACTTCTTCTCCACCTCGTCTTCAGCGCCGTGTACTACTGTATCATCCCTGTGGGTGGCATCGCACTCCTCTTCTACCTCTTTCGTTCAACTGCGTAAGTATCTCCGTCACTGGTACCGGAATTGGAGAGCCATGTCCTTCAACATGCCCTTTTTGCTGGGCCTTTTCACTGGGTTTGTGTTTGTGCAGGCCTTGAAGTCTCCCCATATCTTTTTTGGGCACTTTATCAACTTGTTTTTCAAGTGGGCTCTCTTGGTGCTTTTTTATCACAGTCTTCGTCCGATTAAGGAGGCCCTGCAGCGACTCCTGGGTCCGAGGACTTGAACGCGGGATGAGGGCTGACCGATGAATGTCGTCGAGGAGTTGGGTAGAGCAACCTTCAGCCCCAGTATTCCATCGGGACAGAGAAGGAAGATACGTCAGGATATGAATGCCGAGTGATAAAGATAGTTAGGTAGTGTAGCCTAAGCTAAGAAAGTCCTTTACCAATTTATTGTAGTGCTCTTGTTTAAAGTTGTGACATTTTTTGTGTCTTGAGGCTCGCCTAATACACTGATTCCTTCGCGTAGGGAGCGGAAAGACCATTCAAAAAAGAAAATCCTAAATGATGGATTGAAACTATGTTTACTGACTCAGGTATCTTTACTACTAACCAATCGAATAATGACAAACTGCATGATATTTTGCCCTCATTCGCAGCTTTAATTAAGGCTTGGCACTGGGAGCAGATGCATTTCGTGAGACTTGTTCCTCCGTCCATTCCCAGAACCGTTTCGCATGGCCCGTTCCTCCTTCATCCTCCGTCTTTGATCCCTTCACCATGGCCGGGAGTGCATGCCATAACCTCCCCCATGGTGAAACTACAGGTCCATCAGGTCAGCGAATCCTCAAACAAGCATCTCTCGGACCACTTACTGAATCTGCCCGAACTCTCAAGCGTAACTTTGGGAGAGAACCCCGCAAAGATATTGACATACCCGCCGTAGTGCGACGGATAGAAAACAGTTTTTCGGAGGATCGAAGTCAGAAATTTACCCTGCGTGCGCCAAAGTTCCGAGTCGAGATTGCCCGGGTTGAGCGGCACAGAGATGATCCCGTCGCTTTTGTGGCGGGCAGCATATTCCGTCGCGTGGTAATAATTGCCGAGCTTGCTAATCGCATATTGCTGAAATAGGCTCTGCTTGTTAATATTCTTGACACGTTCTATGTATTTCTTCGTGGATGTCCAGAACGCAGCTGTTGACGATGCCCAAACCACGCGAACAGTTCCTGGTGTAGATGTCTTTGCAGTATTAACCAACACAGGCGTCAATCTCTGTATCAGAGCAAAACTACCAAGGCAGTTTACTCCTAATTGCAGTTCGTAGCCTTGCTTGGTCTTGGAGCCGTATTCGGGGAATCCAACGCCTGCATTATTAAACAGAACATGAAGCTTATCTTCCCTGCTGATAAATGCTGCAGCTGCTGCTTCGACACTATCCAGGTCGGCGAGGTCTAGTTGGATGCAAATCAATTCGCCGTGTGATTCAGGAAAGGCAGCTTTGATCTCGTCGCGAGCCTTTTCATTTTTCGTTGTTGTTCGCGCGAACATGTAGACTTTTGCGTTCTTGCTGTAGACCATCTTGGCGATTTCTTTGCCGACGCCGGTATTTGAGCCTGTGATGGCAATTACCTGGAAGTTGAAAGTAAACATCAGTGAGGGTTGTGGAGGTGATGATGGACAGCGACGTACTTTGCCCTTGAGATCGGGTAGATCATTTTCAGTGTATTTTGGGCTGCCGGCGAATAAGCTCTGACGAACAATGTTAAATGCTGCTGCCATACTGTCGATTGTGTTGAGTCGTGTTCTGTCGCACACGAATACATTGAAGTAATTGAGTAAGGTGTAGCAGGCCTTGCTATTTATTAGATTTACTGATGGCAACGCGTTCAGTCGATGATGCGCGCTTCCAAGGACATAATGATCGACAGAAGCACTCGGAAGCTAATCTCCAGCGGTCTAAGCGCACTGAAAGCGCTAAAGATGATTCGATAGCTGCAGCATGGTGCACCGCTAGCTCCAACTTTAACCGTGTGCTTGGACCGAGGTATGACGTCTCCTTCCAAAGCATCGTCGGCCTTGCTCGTTTGTTCAAATCAATCGGGTCTTGGTGTCTTCAACGATAAGATTAGAGACTTCGTTGTAGCTCATAACTTGCAATTTAATTGTGTACAAAGAACTACTGTAGCTTCAATACATCCTTCAACAACGCCAGCGCCCCAAATAACTCGTTATCGTGATACTTCCTCGCAACAATCTGAAGATCAATCGGAGCGCCAGTAAAGTCCGACTCTTCCCATAGCTTCTTCACCTGCCCACAAGCCTCACTCAACGGCTCATACCCACCAGCATACTTCTCATTTCCCTCCACCTTGACAGGTGTAGGAATGACAACACCAGGATAATCCACAAGGTTATACAGCGATGTATAGTTCCAGAAGAACGCTGTATCATGAGCTGATGCGGGTCCGACGAATGCAGGTCCAATCAGTATATCCACGTCTTGATCTTCCCAGCTCTTTGCAAATGCCCAGCGAAATTCATCTCTCTCCCGACGCATGAGACTCAAGTCAACAGCTGTCTTCATGCCAAGCGGCTCTGCATCTTTCCAGATCCAGTCGCTCAGAGGATGAATGGGCTCCCCTGTAGCTTGGATAGCATCTCTCGATGGCTGTCCACCGTCCGGCCAATACATGCGTCGAATCTTGGACCAAGCGCCCGCCGAGTCAAACACCTTGAAGTCCTTGAGCTCAATAAGATCACTGTATCTTGGATCACAGAGCTGCTCTCGAGCCCACGCCAGAGCCTTCACGACTGGAGGTTGAGGAACGATGAATCCATCGTTGCTGACAAAGCCGATCTTTAAACGACCATTGATAGGAGTCTTGAGACCATTCCAGGGGATAGGAACTAATCTCGGGTCCTTTAAATGGGGTTTTGACGACAACACGCACTGCATCAACAGGTCCATGTCTCTCAAGCTCCGGCACATAGGCCCAGCTGACGCCAGAACAGTCAACTCAGCTGGAAACGGCATTGCATCGAACCCTCTCATTGGCATTGTGTACGACGTTGGCTTGAATCCGTAAATACCGCAAAAAGCTGCAGGACCACGGATACTACCGCCAATATCAGTACCGACACCGAGGACAGAACCTTTCATCGCAATAAGGGCTGCTTCACCGCCGGTCGAACCACCTGCTGAGAGGTTGATGTTGAAAGGGTTGAGGGTACGGCCCCAAAGGGAATCAGTCTCAAGGTGCATAATAGTTTGCGGCTGATTGGTCTTGCAATAGAACACAGCGCCAAGACTTCTCAGAATCGCAACCATGTCACTATCTGTTGTATCCTCCCTCAAGCTCGCCAGACAGCCTTGAGAAGACAGTGTCCCAGCTATGGCCATGTGTTCTTTTATGCTGATGGGTAGTCCGTGCAGAGGACCGATGGGTTTCCCGTGCTTAGCCATATACTCATCAAGACCTCTCGCTTGAGCAATCGCTTCGTCCATAAGCCATTGCGTTAGACAACAGGTGAGTTGATGTGCGATGATAGCACGCTTGGCAAAAGCAGTGGTGACTTGAACAGCCGAAAATTGACGGCTGGCGAGTGCCTGCAGTAGACCAACAGCATCATAGTCTTCTGTGATGCGAACCTCGTCTGCAGTGAGGATGCCGCAAGAAGCAGGGATGGTGGAAACGTCGAGGGGAGGATTGGCGATTAACTCGGCGGGGAGGTAGTACTCCAGAGGGACTTTGGCTTTGATGGTGTTGAGAAGAGCAGCGCGTCTGGCTTCAAAGGCTGGTGTTCCGCGAGGAACAGGCTTTGGCTCAACAGTGAATGGAGTGCTTTGCTCAGTATCTTCGGTGGCTCTCACTTGAACAATGGAGGCATCTTTGATCAGGGCTTGTGGCTGAGAAAGCGGAAGAGGGGTTGGTGAAACGACGCTCATGGTGAATTGGAGGGGATGTAGATAAGACTTGAAGTTTCTGGAGATAAAGAACTAGGAATGTGAAGATACAGACAGATTACAGATTAAAAGATGGAGTATTAATACTACTTACAACACATCGGGACGATCATGTCGTTCCCCTCGCCCGCTCAACATTTGATTCTGAGTTTCGGAATTGCATTCCTAGTCTCTTAGGGTAGGTCGACACGAGGATCCGTCGCAAATACACATCATTGGGCAGAATCACCAATCTAACTTAGCCCAAGCCCACGTCCCACCATGTTGATAAGACTGACCATTCATGTGTATTTGCGCCATCATGTTACATGGATGCACCACTAGCTTATCCGGCCCCCCTCCTGATTAGCTCCTAGCGGGGAAGCGAAGCTCGGAAACGAGATAACTACTCTACCTAAGCTATCGCTCGGTATTCACAGCTTCATCATATCAGCTGTATTGTTCTCTGCTTGGTAGATGGGGTATATATTGGCAGGCCTCAACGCTCGTTTGGACACCATCAGACCATTTACCAATCCGCTTTTCATTTCATCCTCAGCCTACCAACTATGATCGAATCTATGAGCATCCCTGGTACAGTCCACCTTGTGGATCTGGACCATGACATGCATGCCCGTCATGCCAGTTCATCTGCCGACATTGTCCTTAACCCTACTCCATCCAAAGACCCCAATGATCCATTGAACTGGACTCCCCGTCGCAAGCTACTCTCACTGATTTGTCAGAACCTGTACGTCATGACGTGTACTCCCTCGTGCTGTAATACGTCTAACAATATGTAGATACACATGGTTCACTGGCTTTTCAGTGTCTACCGTCTATTCCGTCCTCGTACCCCTCTCTGCCAAATCCGGCGTTTCCATTGCAACTCTCAACGAAGGAACGGGATACATGTTCCTCTTTCTTGGCTGGAGTCTTCTCTTCTGGCAGCCCTTCTCTTTGCGCTATGGCAAACGCTTGACGTATCTGATCTCTGTCCTTGGTGCGATAGTAAGTGGCCCAACTTACAAACCCTGTATACATTTCTGACAGCTTATTACTTAGGGCACCACTATTTGGAGGTTGGTTTCGATCTTGAACATGATATGAATTCATTGACTAATGGCCTTTTAGTGCATATGTCACTAGCAATGGCGAGTGGCTAGCAAAGTGTATTATCCAAGGCTTCTTCATTTCACCCATTGAAGCTCTTCCTGAGATCTCCGTCACCGATATCGTAAGTGCCCAAACCACTCATCAAAGCCTCTACTCATGCCCTTAGTACTTCACCCACGAGCGCGGTACATACATGGGTATTTACTCGTTCGCCCTCGCTGGCAGCAATTACTTTGCCCCAGTTGTTTGCGGCTTCATCGCCGATCACCAAGGCTGGCAGTGGGTCTTTTACTGGCCCGCCATCTTCCTGGCAGCTGTATTTGTCTTCCTCTTCCTTTTTATGGAAGAGACGAATTACATCCGGGAACCCGTTGCTGAGGACACTGCCGAGGCTTCTTTCTCCCAGGGTGAGATCAAGAATGAAAAGAGTGGTTCTGTCGCTGCAGACACGCCGGCTGCCGAGAATGGCGAGGTCTACGACAGCCCCAAAACGTTCATCCAGAAGATGTCGCTTTGGCAGCCGTCGCCTGGAGGAGGCATGCTCACACGAGCATGCCGATCATTGAAGTATCTGACCTGGCCTGTCATCTTCTACGCCGGTTTCTCGTACGGTTCATATCTCATCTGGTTCAACGTCCTCAACGCCACGGCCTCTCTGATTCTTTCCGGAGAGCCCTACAACTTTAGTTCATCCATGGTTGGCCTCAGCTATCTTGCTTGCTGTGTTGGTGTCGTTGTTGGAGCCCTGGTATCCGGCAGACTCAGTGATATCCTGACGATCAGGCTTGCCCGACGCAATGGTGGCATCATGGAAGCGGAAACCCGTCTTTGGCCCTTTGCACTCTGTGTCATTATGGTGCCTGGTTCACTGATTCTCTGGGGCGTTGGAGCTGCCCATGAAGTCCATTGGTTTGGACTTGTCTTTGCGATGGGATGTCTCGCGTTCACCAGCGCTGTAGGCGTCACTCTCAGCGTCAACTATCTCATCGATAGTTATCATGGTATCAGTGGCGACGCAATCGTCACTGTCATTCTTATTCGAAACACCATGTCTTTTGCAATTAGCTACGGGTAAGTCTCATTCCAACTGATGCTTGCAATAATTTCTGACAGTTTGATTAGCATCACCCCTTGGATAACCAATCTTGGGTACCAGAACTGTTTCATTTCAGCAGCCTTTGTCGGAATGGCAGCTTCCTCTGCGTTTATCATCATGATGGTTTATGGCAAGATGTTCAGAACTCGTAGTGCTGAGAAATATTATGAGCTGGCTGAGGATGGTCAAGCAAGTCACTGATGGATAATTGGTAATGCTAGTTACTTTCTATAGTGTAACAAAGGAGAGAATCGCCGGACTTTGGAAATATTGTCTTGAGATTATCTAGAACAACCCAAGATGCTATTCTTAATTGGTGCTAGGACCTAAAAATGCTTCAACGCCTCAGTTGTGTACTTCCTCAAGTCCCCATGTCCGCTCTTCTCTTTCCGATTCCTTCCAGCCGACCTTGATAAGTCTCATAGGTGTCTTGATAACAGCATCCAGTCGATCGAGATACGCAGCAAGGAACTGATTGGGCGAATGGGATCTTGATATCGGCTATCGTCGTGCCAAGCGTATGGCAGGATAACTAGCCATGTTAACCCCGCATCCCAACAACTCCACCAAGAAGCTATCGTCCAGTGACGTTGGAGATGATCAGCCCCAGATAACGCTGACGCGCGCCAGGAACCCATGTTAACCTGTTTAGGTCAAGATGTCCCTGGTCACACGCCAACGTTAAGATTCAAATAGCGCTGAAAGCTCCCTCCCTTCTCCAGTGCCGACTCCAATAAAACCTGCCCCCGCCCGCGATTTCCTGTCTGTATCCTGACCAGAGATGCGATAATGACTGATAAAATCAACACTTCACGGAAGAAGTTACGCACAAAGACTGGTTGTTTTACATGTAAGTCTACAGTATGTGTTCAATCGTGTTTACCAACAATCTGTGACCAGGTAGACAAAGACGAAAGAAATGCGACGAAAAGTCCCCGATCTGCGACTTATGCCGATCATCTGGACGGAAATGTATATGGCCGTCAGCCAGCGATTTACTCGATCGTCGTTACTCCCACCATTGCGATTCACGGCACCAAGATCGGAGCCTGAAAGGACAATTACCTGAACTCGAAGATGATGCTGAAAACTCTTTGATACCCGGCGGTAGCTTCCAACCCATCCAACATGTTCTCTCCCCCTCCAGCCCATCAACCACCTACGAGATAGATTCCGTCTGTCCATTGGATCTCCTATCGCAAGCCGCTACCGTACACCGCGTACTTTCCAACCACCTAGAGCTCCGCGTCTCAGACCACTTCTCCGATAAATACTTTTCCCTCCTCCTACTACCGGACTGCTACCGCGGATTCCACGACGGCTGGCTCACTGAGATAAAGCAACTCATGGTCACTCACAAGAGCCTATACTACTCAGTCTTGGCTTGTGCTGCATCACACATATTTCTCACCGATTCTGTTTGGGAAATGCATCCCGTTGCGCTGTCCTATTATGCTGAAGGCGTGAAAGAACTTCAGCTTTTGCTTGGGAAAGTTGCTCAATATGAGAACCACGACGCGCTGCTCATGTCCGTGATGCTTCTTTATCTCCACGGGGTATGTATCCGACGATCATAATATAGAGTCAATCACTGACAGTAACAGTGCTTAGGATGGGGCACCCGTAGTGATATTGCGCAGCACGTCACTGCTGCGACTCGTATAGTCACTCTGAGACTGCTTGATAAGCCAGCCGGCATTCAACGATTGTTCGACAGGCTCGCCCTCGAAAGTGTCATCTACCAGCAGTTCCTACTCTCAACAGGTTTATGGTCAGAAAGCAGTCAATGTGACTTTGTGTTCGACCCGGATTTCTGGAATGGTGTTGAGAAGCTTCTCGACAGGTCAACACTCTTATCAGGAGCGCCCTGGAATGTCGAAAGCCCTGTCTTAGGAGTACCGTTGTCCTTCTTTCGTACAGCCATGATATTGCGAGAATGCTATCGTTCAGGTGTTAGTCTGGAACCAGAAGTCCTCAGTCGGATACGAGATGAGGTACAATGCTGGGAAGCACAACTCTGTGATCCAGATTCAGAATCTATTTACAGCTCCACAGATACCGTCAGAAAAATACCCAGCTCAAAAATAAGGGACGAAACATATTTATACGCGTTAGTTGCATCTCTATTGCTTGAGCAGATTAGTGAGCATGGAAGCAGGGGAAGTCTGCCATCTGTGGTATCCAGGGATAAGTGGCAGATAAAGCTGTTCCTAAAAATCCTCAAGAGTCACCAAGGTAGTCGAGAATGGGCCAGATCGTATGCGGGCAATTGGCCAGCGTATACCTTGGGAATATTTGTTTCTGCTCCTGAAGATAGGCTAGTGGTGAAGGAAGATCTTGAAGCTTCGTGGGAGGTCACAAGAATGACCTACGCCCTGAGATATTGCCGTGATCTAGATGTCATCTGGAAGTCGAGATAATAGTAGGAGATGAATATCCGGGAGATATGTTTCTGTGGACCTTTGTAAATCACGGGCGAGTCCCAATTACATAGTCATGATACACACTTCATAATACGAGAAAATAAGTCAAGCGTTTCTATATCTACTTTTACTTTTATCTAAATAATGACCTGGTGAGTGGCAGGCTTCTCATCCTCATGGCTGAAGATGTTGACGTCCCATCGAGGCTTGTCTATTGAGATGGTTAGCATTGAACTTGTGAGTGATCACTGAGGTTGAACTTACTAGCGACATAAGGAACGTTGTAACGGCGCTGCTCCTTGCCGACCTGCTCGATCTCGCGGATATCGTCCTCGGACAAGTCGATCTCCTGGAAGTTCTCGGCAATACGCTTAGGTGTAACAGACTTGGGGATGACGCTGTGGCCACCAACCTGGGCCCAAGCGAGACTGTAATCTCGTTAGCTATGTAAAGCATTGTAACATGATGATGATGACTTACAGGACTTGTGTAGGGGAGACGGGTTGACCCTTCTCCTTGGTCAATCGCTCGGCGACGGCCTTGATCTCGGGGTAGGTGAAGAGGAGGGGAGCGTTGACCATGTTGTTACCGAAAGCCTGAGACATCAATTAGCGTTCGAAAGTCGAGTGTCGTCTGCATCAACTTACGGAGTATGCGGTAACGTGAATGTTCTTCTCCTTGCAGTAGTCGATGAGATCCTTCTGGATCAGGAGAGGGTGACGCTCAATCTGGTTGACAGCAGGGACAACTCCAGTGCCCTTGATGATTGCCTCGATCTTCAGGTCGCGTTAGCGTCTTGTTTCAGCATAATGGAGGGAAATTACTTACGTGCTCCTTGGTATGGTTGGAGACACCGACGGCGCGGGCCTTGGACTTGGGCAGCTCGGTCACGGCTGTACATGCAGAGGTTAGCAGAGTGCATCAAGATCCATGATTAGATAAGCCTAACTCACCCTTCCATGTGTCGACGATGGAGATGCTGTCATCGATGACGACGTCACCATCGGGCTGGTTTCCTCCGGTGAGAGGGAATAGATCCTGACCAATAGGAGCTCCCGAGTTCTTGAAAGCAACGGGGAAGTGGATGAGGTAGAGGTCAAGGTACTCAAGACCAAGCTCTTGCAGGCAGTCATCCAGAGCAGCCTCAACCTGCTTAGGGTCGTGTTGGGAGTTCCAGAGCTTGGAGGTGATGAAGACATCCTCACGCTTGAGGCCAGGGATCTCGGCAAAGGACTTCTTCAAGGCCTCGGCGATCTCAGGCTGGTTTCCGTAGACCTTGGCGAGATCCAAGTGTCGATATCCAACCTTGAGAGCCTCGTAGACACCCTGACCGACCTCACCGGGGGAGGCTTGCCATGTGCCGTATCCCAGAAGACTGCAAAACAATTAGCTCATTCTTATCGACTCGCTTTGCGGTTTGACTTACGGGATCTTGGCGCCGGTGCTGAGGGTGAAGGTCTTTCCTTGAGACATGGTGAAAAGTAGTGTTTTTGAAGGGTATATGAGATGAAAGAATGAGAAAAGAAAGGCGGGAGAGTATTTATGTTCGAGATATTTACCTACACCAGGTGAACCCCGCTATCTTGGTATGTATGACTGATGGATCTGTGAAAGGGCGCTAGAGCGCACTACTCGAAGCGCTCCAATCTTGGCTCTTTATGGCCGCCTCCAAGCAAGATCACGAGCGAGCTCCCCGCAGTGGAACTGGACGCAATATCCGCCTCATTCATGTTCACAGCCCCAAAGTTTGCAACTGTCAACCGGTCCAATTAGAGATCTGCCAAGGCAGAAGTACTGGATGGCTCTCGAGGATTTATATAATTCGCCCGGCTGATCAAGAGTTCTGCCCTTGGAGATCAAAACGCACCAACCTTGTTAATTGATTGCCTTCAGAGTCAAATTCAACATGCCAAAGGTCAAGTAATAAAGGGCCATGGCAATCCAGCGGCTAACAGAAGCGAGTTATCTAGCATTTTCCGACGTTGCAGAGGAGAAACAAGGAGGTCATTGGCTTCTTATCAGGACACAAGTCGCCGCCTTGCGATATACGATGTACACTTGATATTGGTAGTTGTATACCAAGTTTGCCAATTATGCCTCGAGCATATGGCCCCTCAATCTTTTTTTCTGAGTCTCAAATTTATTGAGCATCTCTGTTGGTGCGCAACTATAATGACGCACTCTGGATTGGCTACAGTTACTGACTAGGTCGTTTTAGGACTAGATCGACCGGATCCGAGATGATAACGATAACAATGGAAGTCGAGAAAAGAGCAATATCTTGTAAGGGACGTGAATACGGGACACATGAGTAAAAAAGAGGAGACTTGTGGTGTTCTATTGACCCTGGTTACGATTCCTCCTGTAAGTTGAGAATCAAACCTCTTGTCACAGTCGCGCTTCGAAATGAGCATCAATCATACATCTCATGGTCCTTTGCCCATACGTACACTAACACTAGGTTTGGAGACTTAGATACCCGGAAACGGCTTCCATGGTGGATTCTATAAATCAGAGGTTGACAATCTGCAAATTGGATGATAGATACTCAATTTTGGGATCTGTCTATTCGGTAGACTCAACCAACCTTCAGGTTTACTTTTCTTCCCGGTCCTTAGGAACATGCGCGCGCACCTCAATCTCTACCAGCATATCATCGCGAGCCAGGCGCGGAACCCCCAAGGCTGTCCAGGTCGGGTGATGATTCGGACAATATTTCTTAAGGCAGCGAACCATTGTCTCAATTGCCTCATCATTGCAGGGCAGATGATGTGACCTCAGAAAGAAAACATCATCCCAGCCGCGACTACCTGCTGCCTTTAAAGCGCGTTCCACGTTGTCGAACGCTTTCTCTATTTGTATAACGACATTCGAGTCGATCTTCTCTGTCTCTCGATCCCATCCACCTGATAGTACTTCAATAAATCGACTTCCATTTCTAGGGGTGAATCGTACCTTGCCCAGAGCATTCGATGATGTCTCCGACACGGACGGCTTGGCTGTACCAAAGGTCCTTCTTGGCCCGCTCGCCGTAGCCTTCGTAGGACGTGTAGGTGAGGTGAGACATGTTTGTAATAAAGCGGTTTGTCAACTTGATTTTACTGAGAGGAAAGAAGGTAGAGATCAGATTAATTACGAAATACAGATCAGTGAGTCACTTGCCGAGGTGGAGGATGACAAATACGCTTGAGCGACCGATCTTGACAGGCTAACCATACATGGAATAGTCAAAATCTCCAAACGGGCTCGTGCAAACTTGAGGGATACTCGGCAGTCTTGAGCAAGCAAAATAAGCTGGTATAACGTTCTACTAAAATATAATAACCTTAGGGAAGTGTTTATTTTATACAAGATCAAGGCCCTGGGTTGTCGACCCTTCGCGCATCTCTTCGCATTCTTCTATCGGGTCTTCGACTTTGCCTTGTATATCACAGATGTCTAAATCCTCAATAATCGGGGCTTCTCTCGTGGCTAGAGGCTGGTGATGTATCATTCGATACTTGGCCTGGAGCAAATTTCAGGCAGCTAATAGCATCTATTTAGGGCATACTGAATGCTCTCACTTCGCTTTTGGACCGCTCGATCCTTCGGAATTGTCATCCTTATCGACAACCTTGACAACGTAGATTTCGCTAAAGTTTCTGCTTATATGTTCATTTTGGATCAGAACCTCAGAGGTGTGTCACAAAAGCCTGGAAATAGGTTTTGACTTTGTTTCTTAGCCTGGTCTGCCTCCTCCTTCGAACTCCAGATTCTACCTGTTATAGTGAAAGAATAGCGTCATTTATCACGCTGATCAAGATCCACTATAGTTTCTTTGATCATTGCTGTAATTATGCTACCAAAGCCTTACTATGCATGTCCAAGCCAAAGAGTTCAGGCTATAGAACGGTACAAATAATAAGTTTATTCCTACTGAAAGGCACCGACAGTCAAGAGCAACGTCCAGACAAATATAAGACACCTTGGTGAAGGCGTCCGTCAACAAACACAACCAATCCGTGATATAGGTGAGCAAGGTCTGCCGGGCTGTCGGTGTGATGGAAGGCACTCAAGGAAGGCCAGGGATTCCGGGCGTACCATTTCAAGGAAGACCACCGGGGAGAGGAGTGGGCAGGGGAACAAGCAGGCCAGTGGGGAGGCCAGTGGGGATGCCGGTTGGCAGATCAGAGGGCAAGCCGCCAGGGACACCAGGGATACACTTTTGGATCCCCGCCACAATCTCGGCGAGACTATGTCCTGTTAGCTGATGGTTTATGCCTTACCAATGGAAGATCACACTTACCAAGTTGCGACATCCGTAAGGCCAGCGGCACCGGTGGGCTTGATGTTCTTGATGCAGTCCGCGACGCTGGTGATACTCTCGAGACAGGCAGGGTCGATGGAAGAAATGGAGAGCTTGGGCGTAGCAGCTCCAAGAGCAAGGGCAGGGAAGACGAGAATGGTGGAGACCTTCATGGTGGTGATTTGAATGGATCTTTGAGATTGAATGGGTTGTGTTAGTAAAGTGTTAATTGTGAGTGCTAATGATTTAGTATTGAGAAGGGAAGATAGAGTCTCTTTATAGTTTTCCATAGCTGTTAGAACTTATCCCGAATGGATTGTATGCACCATTAGCCACTCCCTGTAATGCTACCGGATGTCAGTCTTGTAGTGAGATGAGTCAGCTCTTCCTGGGTTCGTCCCGTGTAGAGTTGAAGCCATAACGCGTGATAGTCGCCTTACATGCCATTACGGTACCAGGATCTATGGATTACAGAGGTTATGCAGTAGTGTTGTCCTGGAAATTAACTTTGGATTACTCCACTGAGTCAAGAACTTAATCTTCTGGTATGTGATCGTCTGGAATGGTAAACCGGATGATTATCTTTAATATTTTGAGCCTTTGTGCGGCTGCCTATGTCATAGTCCTCTGACGGAACAAAGACAACACCGGTAGTTGGCTAGTACCCGCAGTGATTTAGACGGACTTCGGCCTCATTGACGAGCCCTTGTGCTACATTTATCTACTGTGATTATTTGTTGATCTAGTTGAGCATGACATACCTCAAGGGCAGTGACCGCTTATTCGGAGTTTGTTGTAGCATTGTAAATCATAAGCCGCGACTCACGGTTTAGACCTCTCCCAGGCACGGAGAACCAATTTTCATGATTCCGCCACTCACTAGAACAATGTTAAATGTAAGGGAAGCCCAGCGCGGCAATTCGATTCTGAGACACCGAGGAAAAGACTAACCATTCGCTTCGGCAGCATGTAAGACATCAACTACCGCAACACAGCTGACGCAGATGAAGTGATCTACAAACTGTCAGTCATGCCTGAATCATACGGACCCAATTGTTCGCTGATCCCTCTTGAGTCACATTCGCGAACGCGAAAGTTTTTTACTGGGCCACATCGATTTAGTAGTGATGTTTATTTAATTTGAACTATATATAACCCTTCAAACTACATCATCTGTTATCAGGTATAAGAGAACACCGACATGTCTAATTACCTCGAGAATATAACGAATTAAGACTAAGTGCACCGGAAAACTACCTCTCCTCTAATCCACTAGCATTAGACCCTTTCCCATGTCCCCTGGGTCTGAGGTCTTCAACCGAAACATTCGTCCGGGCACTTAAGTCATGCTCAAAGTCAGTCTCTGAAACATCTGGTTCTCCATAAAGTTTCAGAAACTCGAGTCTCTTCACGGTTCTAGCCGGTATGGGTCCGTCCCCAACGTTGCCTTGACGACTAAATAGATGTCGAGCATACCAATCCATACGACGTATATAATGACCATTATTTCGAGTCATGCGTGGACGACCTTTCTGATGGTATAGTTCCAAATAGCGGCTTCTGACCATCTTCTCTTGCGCTTTCAACTTCTCATTCTCACGAATATTTTCCAGAAGGCATGCTTCCCAGTGCTCTGGAATGATGCGGGTGCCAAGGTGATGGGAGAGGGCTGAGAGATCCTGCTCTGTTAGGAGAATTGAGTCTCCCTTGCGAATCGCATCGGCTTCCTGAAGTATCTCAGAGTGTAGGAGCATCAATTGGTCGATCTGCTTGCCGATTGCTTCCTTGAACTCACGGTTTGCCCTGTCAACTTTGACGCGGAGCTCGTAGACCTGAGAGAGATCCTCTGCAAAGGTAGAGACGCGTTGTCTGTAGTCTTGTCGCATTTGGGACATGAAGTTGTTGTTTCGGAATGGCAAGGACTGGTCACACATTTTTTCGGTAGATACTATATCGTGGTCTATATGGAGGTAGTAGGATGTGATTGGTTTTTGAAGTTTCGTTGGTGATGTGCCAGGCAGAAGATTGTAAACTGGTTGTTAACAAATTGAGATTCGGTTGAAACAAGAAATCTTACGGTATTTATACTGGAGCGACAAGTGACCCGAACATTGAACAGAATGGCTCCCCATTTTGTGTTTAATTGTACAAGCTTAATTTGACTAATCTGCACATGACAGGGAGTTCTCCTTGAACAGTGTTGACAAAGAGTCTCAACGGGCAGTGCGATTGTGCAGAACAATTCAGCATTTGTAGTTGCTATTGAGGGTATTTTGGGCCAAACTCCACTACAGAGTCCCACTATAAGGCGCTACCAGTGACCAGTACAGGGGCTTGTTCAGCACGCGTCCGTGCTAACAGTGATCCCTCAGGTAGCACAAAATCTCAGGGCTTACTCTAAGCGAGCTTAAGATTGCACCTTTTTGTCACTTAAGATGAAAATACCGACTTTTGTTGCGTCCCAGTCAGGAATAAATAAGGCATCGGTCTCAGTGCATTAACTTAAAATGTGTCTGTACTAAACGTCATTTACGGCATTTCTTGCTCTACATGAGACGTACTATCGTTACAGCCATCTTCTCTCATAGGGTCCAAGCTAGCCAATCTCTCCTCATACGCACCCATGAAATCTTCACATGACCTCTTCAGCTGTACATTAGGAAACGAGGGCTCTTCAAATTCCAGAATCTCATCAATGTCTCTCGTAAGCTTCTCGATATCATTAACCGCGGCGATCATTTTGCGCGTCGCAATACCCAGAATATCCAACTTGTTGAGAGCCTCTACAACTTGTCTGTACCCAACTTCGTGCGCACGTTTGTGTACCTTTTTTGCACTTGGCGAATTTTCTGGCATGCGCGCACTGCAGGGTGTCAGTCGGGTCCACGATGCATCGTTGGGGATCTCACATTACCAGGAGAAACAGTTTGAGACACGTCACCTGCATCCGCAGATCTGGCATAAGATCGGTTGGATCTTGGTTCAGAAGTGTCGTAAGCGTGGCGGGTGAGATCTGCTGATTCAGATTCAGAGGATGGGGCGGGGATATGCTTGTCAGCTTTAGCTTCTTGCTCAAGCTGGTGCCTGGAGAAGAGGGGGTCAATGCCCTCTTTCGAGATGAAGCGAGTGTCGACATGGTATGAATGCAGACAGCTGGTGAGTCAGTTTGCTCAAAGGAGTACTAGATCCTTACTTATAATTCCTCTTCTAATCCTAATTTGATCTCATTGCTGGTGGTTACACGAGTAGGCTATCTCAATACCCTGCGATCTTGTGTCCCCATGTCGTGGAGAAAACTTCAAGATAGTCTGGAGCAACATACTAGTGAGATATGGGTGGTACACTGCAGCAAGCCGTTTGCAGGCCGCAGCTCCAAAGACAGTTGGGGGAGATGACTGTGATGCATTGGAAGATATCAGCGGACTCCAACGATGATAAGTAAGCATAAATCTCTAAAAATGAGACACTAAGTGGGCTCTCCAACCTCGTGGCACTGAGTACTACATGACAGCTGGTAGAGAAAGTGAGACTTGTGTCGCGTGAAATTACAAGAGCGCGGTGCTAGGTACCTCTTGGCGAGTAGCACGCCTTTCGAGTGGATACGGGACTGCGTGCTGTCACTGCATATGCAGCTACGATGGCTTAGTCAGTGTTGTCATGCTTTCTCCCAGAGATATCGATTCATAAAAATGATGAGATATGTCTGAGATGCACGATCAAGGGTTGCAAATCTCTTCACAGTGGACCAAGTACCTTTTCTACAGACGTCTCGGGTACTTGGTCACCAATGAAATCATCAACTTTCACCGAATCAACTCAGACATGCATCGAACTATCGCAATCTCGTGGAAGCAATTAACATGCGGCATTCGACGAATGACCGATGCAGGATGCTCGCCCACTAGCCGGAGAATCAACCAAAGAAAACTGTGTAAAAAGTTCGACATGAGAGACACCACGGGAACTGGAAATATGAGCGCAATCATGAGTCTGCAATATGTCTAAGAGCGGGGTTGTAAGACACAGCTGAAAAGCGCGACCAGGGATTCCGCATTTTAGTAATGCCATTTTTCTCTCGTGGCTGGCTGGTTCAGTGGCGGTGAGGACATGTGGCTGGACTGGGGTTGCTCGGAATCATGAGTTGCCGGTGCAGTCGGGTTACACAAGACTCATCCATTTCTCCACGCTGCGCCCAGTAACGAGCGAGACATCAGGGGAGAAGAGAAAACAACAAGTGGTCGGTCCGGCAACTGGTGGATTATGCTTATCTGATACGATGTGAGTACAAGCCTTTGCACATGAAGGGAAAAGGCAAATCGGACGATTTGATGGCATGATACCGCCGCCGCTTACGATGGGGCAATACTCTTCGAGTAGCATGGCACGCGTGCTGATGAGCAGAGGGTTCAAAATACATCAGTGCGTCATCAAAGCATCGCTTCCGCGATGGTGAGTGAGCTGCGACACTACAATATTATGAGACTTATCTATGGCTTAGTAAACGATGCAATGAATAACGTAGTTTCACAGACGCGAGGCAATGAAGTGTTGGAATCAGGACCTTAAATAAAGCTTCTGATTCACCAGTCGTAGCTATAATGCTCTACATCTTGGACAAGTAACAGTGATTTTAGCTCTACGTAATGGTATAAATACTTCTGATCGCAGTTCTTTCTTTCTGCCTCAACCTGGATTACCCTCAACACGTTAATTGACTTTTATGTGGTGAAAGTCCTATTTATACTATTTCAAATGCCTAATAATGAAGACTCAGGCTCTGCCGTAAGCAATGCTGCTCGAGAAAGATGGCAGTGCGCATTGGCCGAACACACGAAATACGAAGGTTTTCGTGGCAGAATACGCAGCTTCCTCATGAACTTAAACAACATGATAGAATCCTTGGAAACTAACTCCCGTAATGCAGGCCCTGATACTGACCTCGGTAGAAGCATGGCGGCACTAAGTCAAGAGATGTTTGTGAAGACGAGAGAGATGGGCAGAGCTGCCACAGAGCTCAACAGGGTATATACCCAAGTTGATCTTAGAAAGCCTCAGGTAGAGGCGTATCTTGGATTTGGAAGTAGATCTACCGTCGGCACCCTTCAGGACACGCTGGTAGCGTTGCGATATCTGGAGCAGTTTGAGATAGGAAACGCGCGGTTGAAACAGATGTGGGATGGCTTGATGGCTTGCTCAAGACGAGCTAGTAGGCTGGTATATGCTAACAGGAGGTAAGTTTGTCACTTGTAGTCGCAGTTGCTCATATGCCATCAGGCATTAGATTTGGCGATCCCGGGGTCCTTTATAGACAAGACATTATTATTAATAGTATTCAAACCCTATACAAACAGCTCTGAACCATGATCAATACTTAAAACCGCCCATTCTGTCTCTCAAAACACCCTCCGGATCAGCCTCGCGCTGCAACGCCTTGAACTTGGCGTAATCCTTATAAGTCCCCGTGACATTCTGATCAAACATAGCATCATTCATAAACAAAGGAAGATACTCATCCACATCACCCCCATTCCTCTCAATCCACTCAGGAAGCTTATCCTCAATATAAGCCGTCAAGTCCTTGGAGAACTGACGAACAGTATCGTCGTAACGGCTCTCAACCCACGCGCACTGGATCTCGAGAAGAACGCGGTTGGGGTCACTGGCGGTGAAGCCGATGGCGTTTCCGCCGCGTTCTTCTGTGTGTTTGCCGATTGCGGAGGGGAGGGGTTGGAAGTCGACGGAGCATTGGGAGGCGAGACCGCGGAGGTTTTTGAAGTAGGTGCTTGTGATGTCGACGAACTTGTCGGTGATTTCGGCGTATACGGTTGAATCCTTGGGGAAGTAGGGAATAGTCGCGGTCTGAGTTGTTAGTTGAGAGGGCTACATGCTGGGTAGGGGGGCTTACTCTGAATGAGATGCGTGAGTTCAACAGCGAAACTCCGGCGCCGTTGGACTTAAGCTATGTGTAGTTAGTATTACTACATCCCAAGGGGATATCAATTGGCTTACCAGATCAGGATAAGACTGTGTCTTTGTAGTAGAAAGCGTCGACTTGATCTTCAACAAATCGGCAAATGCTCCAGTGGTAGGAGGCTTCTCTCCCTGATAAAAGTAGAACAAAAGGTTGATTCTGCTACTTCCAGTGAGGATGAGACTGGTGACAATGATAGCGGCCTTGGGATCCTCGTTACTGTATGGGACGAACTCATGCATCGCCTTGTAGAGTTCGTCTGTCCTGGACTCATCGTAGGTGCGAATACCGCCCCAGACCTTTCCGATGGGATAGGCCTTAACGGTGAACTGAGTTACGATGCCAAACTGGCTTCCACTGCCTCTCAAAGCGACGGCGAGCTCGGGCTGAGTCTTGGCATCGACGTTGATAATTGTGCCGTTCCAATTGACCATCTCCCACGAGATAACGTTCTGCACATCGTTAGCTAGAGTCACTTCAGTTGCATGAGCGGCCGTACATCAGCAGCCAAGCCGTATTGAGCGCTCAGGAAAGAGATGCCACCTTGTGTAAGGAGACCTCCAACACCAACCAGTCCTAGAGTCAGGTCAGTAGTGAATCATCTGGCAACCTCGCAAAACATACCAAGACGACCTCCGACAATAGCAACGCCTTCCTCATTCAATTGCGAGATAACATCATTCCACTCCCCTCCTGGCTTAACATACGCAACCTTTTTATCAGCATCATAAGTAGCACCAACCATCTCATTCAACGAAATCAGAACTCCATCACCAGCAGTAGCATGAGTAGGATTAGGATCATGTCCACCACTCTTAGCAGCAAACTTGACATCAGGATACTTGTTCAAGATGGTCACGGCCTTTGAAACATCTTCAGCTGACTTGGCAGTGACGACACAAGCAGGTTTGATCTCCCGTAAAGCCGTAGACCAATACCCCGAAGATTGACTGTTGTAGTTGATAGTGAAGGGCTGCGAGACGCGACCCGGGATAGCTTCTGAAATTTCTTCACAAGCTTTCTTCGTTGAAGCGCTTGGAGCCGCGAGGGCTGAAGCAGCGAAGAGGGAGGATACAAGGAGCGAATTAAGGTGCATCATGGCGGTGCAGAGGTCAATGACAACTTGCCTAGAGGGTCAAAGTGAGTGAGATATGTCGGGAGTTAAATAGAGGAGGAAACGAAACGAAACGGGTCCCGGCATGCGTCGCACAGACGGCAGTGTCAATCATATCATACAGCTGCCAGATGAGCCCTTGGCACACTCGTATCGAGAGCATTGGTCACATGCTTGCGGGGCAGAAAGATATTAAGGGTTCAATTTGACGGTGATGGCGGAAGATAGGTTTGCTTTTGTCTAGTTATAGAAAGGACCTCGGCGTCTCAGGACAGCGGCATTGGTAATTCTTACCCGTCCAGTTTATTCTGGTTCATATCAGGACTACAATGCAAGCATTTACATCAGCATCTATCATCAATAACGCCCTCGGGAGTGTTTTAGCTCCCTTCAACGTCTGTGGAGAAGAACCCATCCCCAGTGGATCCAGCCTTTCTTCTTTCACGACATTCACAATTTCCATGACTTGTCAGTACAACATACCCCTGCATGACTGCCCAAAGGAGCTAGCGTTTCGTCGCGCGCGAGTCAGGCTGAACATCATTTGACGGATTGGCCTAGATTGCGAGATGCTTTGGCCAATCGCTAAATAACCAACTAGATTGACTTGTCAGTGCGTAATGTGGGAGAGACGGGACCTGAAACATTTTAGTTAGTTCGGCGGTCGCGAGAGCGGAGAGGGACTAAAAATAAAAGAAAGTGTTGGTGCTGTGGATAGGGTCAAGCTTGCGAAGCTGGGGGAGGTAAGAAAACTTGAGACCTTGACCCTAAGCGACGAAAATAGTTAGGTGATTCAGCATGGCATTAGGGTGTCCTTCGTTGAGTTTATTTTGGCATCCTATTCAGTTTTCCTGCATCCGGGGTAAAGGTCTTTGGGAAGCTAGGCTATGAATTGATAAGATGAACGGAGCTGACCAAAGAGCTGAAATCGATGGACACACTGCACGTGCTCCCTTTGGGAGACACAGTACGGAGTACATCTGGTCTGTTTTTCTTTTCTCAAATGAACTATAGCGACAGCATAACTCCTCTGAGCGTATGGATTCGGTTACGAGAGCTACGAAATACACTTCACAAAGGATCTAGCTATAGTTACTATCCTTTGGAGGCTCAAGCAATATTTACTGCATTATCAGCTGGGATGTTTTGCACGCGGAAGTTCCCGCCGTCAGATAACCGAATGAGATTGAGTGCAATCCTGCCGGCAAGTTCCAGCCAATGGCTCAGACCCAATGATAAGATATAGAAATATTCGCTTTGCAGTATTGACCTCTTGCCTTTTCAATCAATAGCCTTGGAAGATGGCCTAGTATTTATTTTCCATTACTTGGCCAGCTGATGCAAAAAGAAAGGAGCGTGGAACCGATGCTTGGGGCGCACGGACTTCTTGTTGAAACTGTTAAGAGGTACATGCTTATGTTGGTCAGCCAGGTGGTCAGAGAAGTATCTTTTAACAGGACATCAGAAATACCCTGTATACCGAGGCATTTTCTCTTTAACCACAAATTATCGACTTAAAACAGTCATTCCACTATTGTAAAATTAAATATATTGTTATTCAAACCATTAGTAGTTTTTACGTTTTATGTAAATAGCGAGCTGCGTCATGAACGTCACACTAAAGTCAATAATCGGGACTTTTGTCATGTTCATTCGAAACAGCGCTTCATCCACCACTTCGTAACCGTTGTGCGATATTCTACACAAACTGGGCAATTGAAGGTGCTTTGTCTTCTATTCCAGCTGAATCAGGCATCGCCCTCCTTTTGGCGTTAAAAGAAAGTACGCTCGTAGCTCCATATCCTCTCCCGACATGCCCTCGATAGAAGACACCTTCGCATTTGGAAAAGCTCGGAAGAATCTCGCCGCAGCCAAACGAAGTTCTATTCGCGCAAGATGTTTACCAATACACACTTGAACACGATAAGTAAAAACCGAGAAGCACAGAAAGTGAGCTACATACCTCTAGAGCCTCCGCCGAAAGGCATGACTGCATCGTGCATCATCTTGCTACCCTTTTCCCAACGTGATGGGTCCCAGGTTTCTGGGTCTGGGAACACGTGCGGGTCACGATGTAAGGACCAGGCTTGCGTTGAAACAACAGTATCACTGGGCAGGAAGTAGCCTGCTAGGTGAGCACCTCCAGCGGGTACGACACGTGGAAGAGCTGAAGGGACTGCTGCATACAGCCGAAGTGTCTCATCAATCACATTGTTTAAGTGCGGAAGCTCACGCAAGTCACTGTGGCCAAAGTCGTCAGGTAGTTGCATGAGCTCTTCGACCAGCATCTGCCGAACATCGTCATGACTGCAGACGGAGTATACAAGGTTCGTCAACGACGTCGCGGTAGTATCAGAACCAGCGACGATATACGCCTGCGCCTCGGCGCGTATCTCATCATCTGAGAGGCCAGCTTCACCAGCTTCAAACAGCTTTCTGAACAACATAGGATTGGCTGCAGCAGGATTGCTCGCGAGATCTCTTTTGTAGCGTGCAAGGGCCTCGGCGGAGTAGTTGCTAACTTGATGGTCAAGCGCAACGGTCGTATTTGTAACAGTAAATTTGTAGCTGCTCCGAGCGTTGCGGGAAGATGAAGAAACCGAAGGTCGACGACTTTCAATTGAAGGCACTACTGACTCGAGAGTAGTCAACGTAGAAGCTTTCGTAGTTGCTAGAATGTTCGTCAGTGACAGGTGTTTTAACAATCATAAGATAGGTACCTGGAGCTTGTTCATGACCTGGCCACCGTCAGTCTTGGAGCTGAGAAGGCTTATAAGGTCCCGTTTCCCATCCTGGATATCCAGTACATACTATGTTCACGAAATCAGTCCCCGATCTCAGCTTAAAGTTACTCAACATGGCTTACCTGCTCAATGGAACCATCTATTACAAACCGGACTGTCGTTACCTCCTGAGTCTGTCCTAGTCGGTGAATCCTTGCAAGAGCTTGTTCCTCTATGGTTGGGTTCCACTGTGGCTCCAGTAGGTATGCCCTTGACGCCGCAGTAAGTGTCAGTCTATTGTAAAGTTAGCTTTCCATCCCAATTACTGTTGTTTGTCAAGGCGTGATCTACTTACCCAACCGCTCCACAGCCTAAGGACAAAAGAAGCACTCGCATGGACTCATCCGTGGAGAACTTTTTGATGATCTGGGTGCGCCTCCTTGCCTTCACCTTGCCATCGATCTGGACACAACCAATACCGTTGTTTGTGAGAGCAATATTCGCAACATCAAGGATCGATTTACGGTACGAAAATACAATGCTAGGACTCTAAGTTAGATTGTATAGGTCTTTTGCGAAAACGCACATACCTTTTTGTCTCAGTAGAGCAGTTTTGTAGGTCCTCGACGAGGGCCTGAATTTTTGTTGGCCACTGACTTAAGATAACCGGCGTGTCAGTTGATGGGGTGTTGGTGTTTAGAATAGGGCCAATTAGTGGTGTTGCGCATGACGGGAAGCATTCCTCTAGGCTGGACAACATGTCGTCAGAGGAACTTTTGTCTGAAAGCAACCCACAATCGTCGTCCTCGGTATCATCTATTAGGGTACTTGGTGTTGAAGACCCATCTGGAGTTCCGGGTGTCAGAAAAGAGCCGTATATCATCGACTTAGAGGAAGTTTCATGTAGACTTGGCTGGGTTGAACAACCTAGCTCACAAATTACTCTAAGAGCATTGATTTTCTGAAGAGCATTGCTATAGCCCTTACCGCGATCGTCCAAAGCGAGAGCGTCTTCGAGACAATCGATAGCCTTTTGCTTCGCGATGTCATAGGCGATTCGTTCCTGGGTGCTGAACTCGAGAAATCGCCTGTGGTCTTTTCGGGGTGGAAGTACAATTGCGTTTTTAGACCGTCGCAACATAGTATATCCCAGCAGCCGTTTGAGTGACTGAAGTCCCCTATCTTCCCCGTTCAGCCAAGGATTGGTGATGGCTTCATCAAAGCTCCTTTTCTCAGAGTAAGGGTCGAGGCGAAGGAATTGAAAAAGGCTAAACAGCTCGGAAAGTTTGTTCTGAATTGGTGTTCCCGTAACAACCCACCTGCGGCTAGCTTTGAGAGCACATACGGCCCGAGCTTTCGATGTGGATAGATCCTTGACTTCATGCGCTATGGATAGTCAGCCATTGCGGAAATTATAATTATCTACACCCCGACTTGCCTTCGTCTAAAATGACCCTGTACCAGTAATGGGAAAAGACCGGACTCTGTTCTTGATCTCGCCACTCTTTTGCGAGTGTCGTGTATGTCGTGAGGATAATTTCATCAACCCCCACATCGCTGGTATCCTGAATACGTCGTCGTCCATGATGATGTCGCCAGGTAAAGTGATCTGGAGATAAATGCCTATGCCGATCAGTACTGGTTTTCTCACCATCGAGAGGGACGAGACCGACTTTGAAAGCTCCTGTTCCCAGTTATACAACACTTCATCAGTTAGTGACTTGCTTCCATTGGCCTCATGAAGAATGACTAACGGGAAGGTGGTAAGACAATGAGTGTGCCTCTACCTGACATCTTGTCACTCGTCCACTCAGGACTCGACTGACGTAATACTTTATCATGAGCTATCAACGAAATCATACTAAGCGTCTTTCCAAGGCCCATCAAATCGGCAACGATACCACCTCTAAACATATAAGGTTGTGTATACTTCAATGATGAGTCAACATTATTAATGTAGCTAGGGCCATTAGTCATATATCCTAATGCCCATTGAACGCAGGTACTTACGTTATTCGGCCATGGTAGTCGTAAATCTGAGACCAGACGTCCTGGCCATTTTCGTGTAAACTCCAGCCTGATTCACGACGGATCATGAAAGTGAGGCCTTGTTTCTGATGGCTGCATGTTTTGAGCCTTACTCCTAAATATGGATAAAACTTATGTTCTTACCTCATCAATTCGGTCAAAAGGTATTGTGATCCCGGAGTCTCATATAATGTAGAGCCAGTGGTGACACTGTCCAGTACGTCGTGAACCACAAATGTCTCATCTTTTATCGTGAGAACCGGTTCGTTGATCGAAGGGTTGGTCCAGAAATGCGAGGTTCGGATATGCGGCTCATTGGAGAAGCGCTGTGGGTTGAAGTACAAAACGTCTCTGAGGGCGGAAACCGGATCTTGCAAGTACAGGTCAAGATTTTCGAAAAGGTCACGTAGATCTGAGGCAAGATCGCCCGGTCCGTATAGCGTGGCCCATACCACAGCATTGTTCTTGGTCCCAGCACCTGTCCCTAATTGCTCCGACATCCATAGAAGTTCGTACTCAATTCCTTCGCGGCGAAACAAGTCGAGTAAGTCTGCGTTCCAGGTATCCAATGAACCGTAGGTATGATCGAGATGCAAAGACTGGAGTGTGCCATCGCGCCCTAGTCTAAGTTGCGTTCCAAAAAGGCAAGACTGTTGATTATTTATTCGGAGGGGAGTCATACGGGTCAACTTTGGCCGTTAATATTACAATACTACATAAGATCTCGGGGAAGGATGTATCATACTGTTCCAAAGCAAACGGTTTCTGTGCTATCATTGAGTTGGATGTATGTGCTGGCCGCACAAGTATTGTTCAATCCCGAGGGTCCTTGTTCGTTCGGTGGTGAGGAGAAGTTGCCTGGACTGAACAGAATTTCTTTTGATGCGCACAAATTTTCGTTGTCGAAGGGCGCTAAGAAGCTTTGGAAATTTCCGTCTACTACTTCTGACATTGGCATAGATCCAAAGTCTGTCGTATCCAAAGCCGAGTTGCTTATGTGAGTGAAAGTAGAGGAATCCTCCAGTCGCCGTCTTTTGGCAGGATAATGATACCGCGCGTCCATTCTGGCGGTAATTTATATATCGGAGGAGTCCACGTTCAAGGGAAGTGGAATTAGCCCTGGTGATGACACGAATGAGGAGCAGTTTTATGATCAACGGTCTTTGAAATGAGAGCAGGAAAAGTATTACAGTAGTGAATGTCAGACCATGGAGAATTTCAAGCCGCACGCAAGCCCGCCTGTGGCTGTGGAAGCGTTGCCGCCCCGAGTGCACCTAACTGGGCGGTGCAGGGCTTAATGGTGGCGGAACAGTCCCTTGCTTGGCTAGCTGTGCCCAAGCCCCCACAATCAGGCGGCTATGCGAGGTTCAGACAATAACAAAAGCAAAGTCGTGGGCCTCTGCCAACCAATCGCAACACTACCGCGATGCTCAGCCCCTGTCACGGTCAACTTAGGGGGGGGGGGGGCACAGAATGCATGTATCCAATGACATTTTGATCTCTAGTGAGGCTGCTTGTAAGGCGTGGTATCGACCGTTTAGTGTGCTATTCGTGGTGCTATACTTCTGGGATGCTACCCCTCACCCGCGACATTTTTGTTCATCGGCGTTCTCCCTTTCATAACCACCTAGAGTATCCAATCATTCACTACTAGCTTTCACAACAGGTTTCTCATACCTGACACCTGTGGTAATAAGTCAGCATGGCACAGAGACTCTTGGAAATTTCATGCAACAGATTCAAGGAGGGAATTTCCGATGAAGATGACAGGTTGATCAGAGCCACGTCTACTGATGATGTGCAGGTTGCAATCAAACAGATTGAGACTCAACTCGCGGCGCGAGGAAGCCTGAGAAATCTTGGTCGCCTCACTCCCTACCTAAACGCTATTGAACGTTACTCGAAAGCTGTGGATCCTTTGTGCAATGGGGTGCCATATCTATCATACATCTGGGTAGGTCATTAAGACCCTTTTTCTATATCCAGCAGTTGTTGCTAACCTGTCTATCTCAGGCACCAGTAAAATTTATCCTTGTTGTGAGTTTAGTCCCTAAGCTATATATGGCATAGATTTATAATCCGTTACTCCAGGCTGTCCATGAACACACTAAGATTCTGGACAAGATGCTATCTGCCTACGCTCAGATCGGAAATTCTCTACCGTGGCTGTCTCGCTTAGGCGAATCGTTTCCGGAAGATCGGGGATTTCAACAGCTGTTCGCCTTTCTGTATGATGATATCATTGAGTTCCACCGTAAGGCATACGCTCTTATCCGAAAGCCGGGTCGGTATTCAAATTTAACTGTTGTCTATACTAGCAGCTAACATGAACAGCTTGGAAAATCTTTTTTTGTTCTGCCTGGGGGCGATTCGAACATCGCTTCGGCGATCTCATCGAAAGCATTTCTAAAGTTAGTGCTCTGATAGATAAAGAGGCAGCATCGCTTGACATCCAGCATGCACAAGAATGGAGGCAGAAGGCACTTGAGCATTCAGCTACCCGCGAACAACGATGGGAAGCAGAGCAGTCTCAAGCCCTCATGAAATGGCTTGAAGCAGGCGATAACGATCAAGATCTAAAGCTCGAGTGGTTGAAAGAGCGTTGTTGTCCTGGAACGGGTTCCTGGATTGTTCAGAACGACAAATTCAGGTCATGGCTTCAAAAGGCACGGGGAAGCCCAATAATGTGGTTGTATGGCAAGCCAGGCTCTGGTGAGTTTACATAAAGACATTTCAAGCGGTCAATGCTGAATCGCCAAGGTAAATCTGTCCTTGTCTCACAGATTATATCGTTCCTTCGCTTGAAAAAAGGCACCCAGGTCTTGTTCTTCTTCTGCGACTACCACTCTACCCCATATGCAATCACAGCTCGCATCTTCAGGGCATTTACTGCTCAGATCGTGGAAACTGCGCCCGAGATAATACCTTTCCTATACGATGAGTACCTCGCCAAAGGGAAGCGGCCCTCGGCGTCGGTGCTGAAAAGTGCACTCGTCGACATTCTTGCAGAGTTCGACGATGTTCGTCTGGTAGTCGATGGTATCGATGAACTGCCAGCAGATGAACACAAGAACCTAATCAACGAACTTAAACAATTGACGAAGGCGTCGAGCAACTCGTGCAAGCTACTAATGTCAAGTCAGGACCTTCCGACTATTCGCCCATTCACCACTCAGAAGCTTTCTCCAAAAAGCCTATTATCCCTAGGTCATGAGAAGATGGCGATACAAAAGGATGTACAAATCATTGTCAAGAATTCACTGGAAAGCCTGGATGAAAGAATTGGCATGACTATAAGACCTTGTATTATGGAGGAGTTGCAGAGCAGTATTTTACAGAAAGCCGAAGGTGAGTATCCTCATCCAGCATCTTTTGTGTCAAAATTTAATGAGTTGGGCTTTTCGATTAGGCATGCTTCTCTGGGTTCGTTTGGTTCTGTCTCTGCTTGAGTCATCGGCAAACCTAGCGGAGCTGAAGTCGAATGTCGATTCTTTACCTAAGGATCTAAAAGCAGTGTATGTACTAAGTGCCCAACAATAAGGCTCTCAGTCTTTAACAGGCTATAGATACCAAAGACTTTTAAGCAACATTCAGGATCGATGCTCGGCAAGCAGCCTTGCGAGGGTCAGACGAATATTTGAGTGGCTAATCTTCTCAAAAGAAGGAAGTGGCATTATGAAATATGAAGTTCTCAATGGAATTAGCTTACATACAGGGTCAGACACACTCAACCGGGATAACCTACCTTTCTCTAATGCGCTTGAGATTTGCAAACCCCTGATAGAAGATGGACCAGGGGGCACAGTTGCAATCATACACTCCACAGTTACCCAGTGAGTACGCTACTCTAGAATGTTCAGCTTCTGTAACTGATTGACACTCTGGTTAAGCTATCTATTGAGTAAATTTAGCGGACCCTTTATCTCTCGCTCCATTGCCCGCCAGGACATTGCTTTTGCATGCATCTCACACCTCATACAAGTTCTCGACTACGTTGACCGCGATATGCACCGTTCGGAATTGACAATACGGACTGGCCTTGGTGTCTTCAGTCTTCAGCGATATGCGAATGAGCATTGGATAGAGCACCTTCTCCAGGTGGTTGAAGACAGTGCTTCGGTATCAAATATCGATCAGTGCTCAGTAGTGAGGCAAGCATTGCGGTTGTATGAGAAACATTCACATCTCATGGAGTCTCGATCCACATTGCCATCAGCCCATCTTCAAGAAAAGTCGAATACCGAATTAGACTCGCGACTGGGTAGCTTGGATATTATGCCTGAGTTTCAGCACTTTATTCAACAAGTACTCAATTTTCGCAAAACATTGGAAGGTGAACAAGCCAAAAATGGATTGGGTAAGCTTTCCTCCAACTAAAAAGCGGGCTAGAAACTCTCACCGACTAACAATCTTTACTAACCCCAGATGTCAATGTCCTCGACCTAGACAGGACCCTATTCTCGCAAGTTGATGACTACTATCGGCGAGACGTTCAATTTCTTTGCCAGATTGACAGTTATCAAGGGCTAAGCCAAGAGGAATTGCTTGCCTTCCACTCAAACTACGGTGCTAACGCCTTTACATGTCTTATCAGAGCGTGCGGGCGTTTTCGATCAGGTTATGACTCTGCTACTCAACTTGAGGACCACAAGAGAGCGCACCATGGGAAGTTATTGAGATGTTATCGAGAGAGCTGTGCATATAACGATGTGGGCTTTTCTTCGTCGAGCAGACTGAACGAGCATCAGAGAGAACATCATGGTAAACATGCTCTTCGACGAGTTCCAAATTCGATTAGAACCACGGCACGAGATGTCCGCATAGAGACCTTGTCTCCAGTCCAGACGAAAGCTTTTACGGGTGATGAGCTTTATATTCCCAGCACATATTTCCAGAACCCAGGGGATCCACCAGAGCAACAGCCTCAACGGACGGAAGTCTCTCCCAAGCCTGTCAAAATGGCTGATCAAGCATATCCCCGTTATTTGTCTACCCCCAAACTTATTACGCCTGAAGACCCCAGGGAGAGGACCGGCCGAAGCTACTCGCCCTTTGGTCATCGTTCAACTCCACGAGCAAGTTTCGAACTCCAACAAAGCCCAGCTCAGAACAACCCGCATTTAAAGCCTGTGATGATTGAACCATCACAGCTCGATCAGCCTGGTTGGCTCATTAACGGCTCGATGTACGAGAACTATGGCTACGAAACACCTCAAGCTAGCACCCCGTTTCAAACTCCTCCGGCAGTGCCATTACACCAACCAAGATCTCGAAAGGGAGGCCTCAACATTATGTCGCTGCTTGACGGTGACCCTCCCCCCTCTAAGGAGAGTAATGGCGAGGTTTCAAGCACTCGAGCCATCGCTCCAAGGCCTACCAGACGATCTTAGAAGTATGAGGCAAACTTGTGTACTACGAGCTAAGAGCAGCTTTCAGCTAACGAGGCTCGACACCGTCAGCACCAACAGAGAGCAATAAAACAGCAGAAGTAACAGCAAATTGAACAACAGATGGAACATTGGCAGATGTATCATTTGCAAGTGTTACATGGAATGATGCGTGGTAAAAAGAAATGAACAGCACGGTTTATTTCTGCCTGAATAGCTGTTCAACTCTGTTATGTCACAAAGCTCTTGCCTAGATTATTCATTTCATTCTGATATTGAAATGTTATTCAGAAGTTTCTGAGGACAAAAAGCCAATAATTTAAAGACTTCATCGCTCGCAATTCTTTCGGCTGGAGCCAGATCAATGGCTTCTTCCAGCCCTCAGTAGGCTCGTAACATTTTTTTCGTTGTGCAGAAGCATTCCAGTCACTAAGACTTCTGATTCATTCAAATGTACCACCATAAATCTGGTGATCTTACGGTACTAAGTCTGAAAACAGATTGTTGGTTAAATCTCGCCAAAGTCTACTAAGCTGGGTGCGGCGAAGAAAAGAAGCAATTTAAACGTATAATGCATGTGACACGGCCATCAAGTCAAAGAATCAGCTGCTGGCTAGCCAATAACCGCAAAAACGTGTAGATTAACATGAACAAACTCGAGACTGTTGGCGAAATCCATTTCCAACAAATTAGAAGTCTCGACGTTCCGGTCCTTGAGGACGTGGAGTCCATGAACATAAATGACAGCCCGAGCTACTGGCAGTCTCCGTTGATAGTTTAACAACTGTTGATGCTGATCTTAAGATTATCGGCAACAACGACTTAGCCCGCACATCATTCAATGACCTAAACACGATCACGGGTGACCTGATCATCAAAGACAACGCAGCCCTAGACAAATTCGACGGATTTCCCGAATTGAAGACTGTTGGCAACATCTTGTTGCGAGGAAACTTTGGCAAGTAGGTACACACTCTCCCACAGGGTCCCCTTTTGTAAACAGCCCATAGGGTTGAACTCACCAGCCTCCAAAATGTACAAGGCAGCGTGTGTATTGAATCATGGGCCGATATTATTAGCTTCTGCCTGTTCTTCGACGACGTTGAAGCCCGTGGCGGTATTAGGGCCAAGGATTCATGGGGATGTTTTATTTTTCTTATCTGCCAGGTCCGAAAAGCGAAACATTAACCCCTCCTCGTGTGCTAGCTCACCCGTGGCTCAGGCTCAGCTCGGACTAAAGCAGCGACTGCTCAGGATAGTGACTGAGGGAGGAAAGAGCGAAGGTCGATGTTCGCTTTTTGTATTAGACTGTATTGGGAACAATATTCTGGTAGAATGGCGCTTTTCTATGGCCATCGTTGACACGATGAATCTCCTTGACTGCTGCCATGTCGGAAATATCAACCTCGTGGGGGCCTGCTCGCACAACGGGGCCTGTTACGAGGTAGCGGCATGTTGCCTGGGGATGTTTGGGCGAACCGTATTGCCGATGAAGCCCGTGGACGTATTGCGCTCGTGTGCCCTTTAGCTAGTGATACTTCAGAATAATGTCCATCCACCGGGATATCCATGGGCCTGCGTGACAGTGTTAGCGTAGCCGGGTGGAATGGAGATACAAATAGGCAACGTACCTGGTAGCCGCGAAAGTGGATTGAAGAAAACGGTAAATGTTGCCTACGATTCGTTAGATCAGTAGAGATTTGAGGTGAGATCCCCCCAACATAACAGAGAAAGTATAGAACACAGAGAAGCAGTAAGAAATGGCCAGTTGCTTCAAAGTTCAGGTAACCGCCTTGGGGTTGAGAGCTCATGCTTGCAGGTTGAAGTTCTCAGTGTTTGGTGTAGACACATGAAGTGCAACATTGGGAACTTATATATAAATAAACCCTCCGTTAATGTAGACCACATGTCGGCCTCAAACAACCTCCGACCCGATCTCAAGCCCGATCTGCCTTGGTTACCTGCTGTCGAGGATAGAAGGAGCTTAATCGCTTGAGAAAGAAGGGAGACCATTGGTTACAAGGCCCCGCTTTGGCGGACAACTGAAAGTCCGGGTTAATACCGAAGCGCGATACGTCGGAGTTCTGAGAAGGAAATGCCGTTATGGGGCATAGTGCAGGTGAGAAAACAGGCATGCTACCAATCTTCATGCAAGATCTAATTGCAAAAGCATATTTAAGTAAATTCAATTAGCGAAATTCTTCTTTATGTTCTGAAAGAAAGTTACAACTCGGCTCTGCACAAGATGCTCCCCAAAACTTCCCCCAATTTCTGCTCACAGTCCGCAGGCTTGCCAACAGATCTCCACGCAACAAAACGATCCGGTCGAATGAGAACACACCCACTATCGCTGACACCCCTCTTCTCGTACCAACGCCTGTAAACGTCGATGTATTCCTGACCTTGGCCGATGCCAACGGCACTGATAGGGATACCGGTGGCTGTCTTAATAGCCTCGGCTGCGCTTCTCCAAGCACTGCCGTCCACGCCTACCAATAGACAGAAGGACCCTTTTCCAGCCAAGTCCAGAGTTGATATCATGCCAAGGCGGTTTGGTTTGTCAATCCACGCGTGGGGCAATCTGCTACCGGGATAGGTGCTGATCTGAACCTCCACGACCGGGTCACCTTGCAATTCTGGTCTTGGGCTAGGCTCATCATCAAGGAACACGGCCTTGGATGTATAGAAATGATTGTGGGCCAAGCCGAGGCTCTCAAACTCTTGTTTCCTTTCTTCCAAGGCGGCATGCAGATCGGCCCGTCGCGCTGAGCCTTCTGGCGTTGCATGCGATAGTTGGTCTACTTGCTTCATGCCCTCGGCAGACGGTGCCATCATACCAAATACGCGGAAGAGCTCTGCATTCTGTCGTATTTGGTTGTTGCTCTCTCGGACAAGGTCGGCACCGACTGGCTGTCTCTCTTCACTGTATGAGGCTAACAGACCCGGGCCAGCCCAGCCCTTTGACACGTAGGCTACTTTCCAAGCGAGGTTATACGCGTCTTGGATGCACGTGTTGCTACCAAGACCGAAATTCGGAGGATGTCTGTGTGCCGCATCACCCAGCAGAAACAAGGTCTGATCGTCTTTCGAGTATGTCTCCGCGACAGACTCACGCACGGTCCAAGCGTCAAGCGTCAAGATCTCAACATCAAGCGACTCAACTCCAACAAGCTGTCGGATCAATTCTACAAGCTCATGACTCTGAGTGGTCAGGCCCTCAAAGGGGTTGGCGCCCTCGGCACCAAACGCTACCAGCACCCACTCGTTCCAAGGCCGAACAACTCGCAAGTGGGCAACGACGCCGGGGAAGAGGGCACGGTCGGGTTGTATAATCCAGTGTATTCCCCCGCGCCGCCCTGGAGTCAAGTGCGTTGCAAGATCAGCACGAAACAAGACGTTGCACGCTTTCGGGCCTGGGCTTTGAGTAAGGAAGTCAAAGTTGAATTGGCGCGCTATGTCGCTGCGTGCCCCATCTGCTCCGAAAAGGTATTTTGTGCGGATTTTGAATTCTTGCTTCAGGATATCGTCGTAAACTGTGCACATATAAGCGGAATCAGTGGCGTGACTCTGAATGGATTCAACCTTGAGGACCTCGGTTGAAAATCGAACATTGAAGCCGTTGTGTGATGCGAAACGGAGAAGAAGAGGTTCCAAGTGTCGTTGAGAAAGGTCCACATACTCGCAAGGTGTGGTTTCCTTCCGTCTTGCCTAGGAAGTGCCTTATTAGCAGAGAGTTGTGCATGGCATGGTAAACTTACTAGAGATCTAGGGTCTTCCTCCCATGCCGAGATTCTTCCGTATTCCTCCCCAATCATGCTCTGTGCGAAGCGGGGTGAAAGGAAGAAGGGTTCTCGAATTGCGAGCCGAAGCACCTCATCTTCCAGTTTAATGTCTCGTAGGCACTCTTGTTACGCATCAGAAAATAGCCATGCTTGTCCCTATGTCTAGTCCTACCTTGTGCCCAGGGATTGAACCCATGAGCTCGAGGCGTATAGGCCGTATGCGGACTTTTAGAAATCACAAGTCCACTCATTCCTATGCATTGCTTGTTAACTTACGGGACAAACCATCTGGAGAAGATTCAATACTTGCCATTTTGTCCCAGAAAGGAAGCGAGAGCGCCGCCGGCAGGGCCTGCGCCCACGATCAAAATATCCGTGTCAACTATCGTAGACATGGCAGATGGAAGTGATCTGTTGACTGAGGATAAACTACACACTTCGTGCTGGATTTTCGTTTTTATAACCCATCTCGGCCACTGAAAGAATACCGAGACTGACCATCGATCTCGTAAACTGATTTGGGTTTCGGACTTCGGACAACACCTGTACTTCCGGCCCACAGTGGTTTCATTGGGCGTAATTTACCCGGTTTCGGTTTCGCGAGTAGTCGTGTGCTGGCCATCTTCTGGTTCACGGTTGCATCGTATCCAGATGTGGCGTATCACATGGACGAAGAGCGCAGCTCAATGGGGAAAAACCTGATTGAGAGGAACCTCAACACGTACTAGTGCATTTATGGCGGGTTGGCACTTCGTTGATTCCAAACCATATGCTCTCGGTCTATCCACGAATGGTGCTGCCGTAATCCTGCTATTCGCTACACAACCCCTTAGTATAAACATAGAGCTCTAGTCTACCAGCGATACCCAAATGACTTTGTTGATAGTTGAACAAGAGTCACTCTGAGGTCTGGCCTGCTTATGTATGTCAATGGTAACACAAGCCGTAACGACGTATTCCGACCAGTAAAAGTAAATGCCACGTCATTAAGGAATCAAGAACTCAGGTGGCATGCGGCATGGGAATCGGGAAGTGGCCCCACCTTTGGACAGCTGCTCAGCTTTTTCGTAAAATGATTCATAATATAGTTTACTTCTATTACCACGTTTACCGTTACCGACCTGACTCGTGTAACCTTCCTCGACGTCAGTCACCTAACCGATCATGACAAAATATATTAAACCAGCGTTCATTTATGTCAAGACCAGAGTTGCTATGATGCCCACTGCAGCACAGAGGCTTAAAGCACGTGTAGTCCCTGCACCTTTACTAGAAGTCGTAGATGAAGCTTCGACCGTAACAGTAACCACAGCATTATCAGTCGTGCTCCCAGTTTCGGCCGCCGAAGTCGTTGCTTCCTCAGCCTCTCCGGTTCCAGAGATGCCTGTAGACGAAGCCTCGGTAAAGGAGGCAGTCTTGGCAGACAAAAGATACGAGTGACCAGCAGTGACAGTGACAAGAGTCCAGCCAAAGTATCCATACCCACCATAGAAGAACATATCAACCGTCGTTCCGCCGTGTTTGGTGTATGTCGCTGTGACGCCCCGACCATCGTCGAAGGTGAACGAAGCATGATTGGTCGTAGTACAGACTATGGGCATCGTATAATCCATCTGGCATTCTATTGAGAACGAGTAGCCTTCTTTTTCATCTTCATTGACGGTGCCTTCTCTCCAGATACCAGTGGTTACAGCTCCAGGCGCAGGTGTCTTATCGGCCCATGGGCCGAGAATGACGGTGTCTTTGGTGATATAGCATTCACCGTCTTCCCAGTTCTTTTTGTGCTTGGGCTTGTCGCAGTCCAGTACGAAAGTCGTGGCTGTAGGGTTTGCGCCGATCACCTCGGCAACGAGATTTGGAATGCCGGTGTATTCTAGCATGAGCAAAGAAGTTGTGATGGCCGAAGACATTGCGAAATATGTGCAGATGGTCGACTGAGAGATCAATTTAGGATGGATTGAAAAGCAGGGCGATCATAGAATGGATGGGTCTTTAAGCAATGCAACAGCTTGTTTGCCCGGGAATATCGGCCAATGTTTAATTAGCCAAGGCCTTGGCTATGGTGCCTGACTCCACTTCCCATTTTCTAGTGACACTCGGATGGTCTGACGCACGAGAGCCTCAAGACGTATTTCATTAGTGAAATCATCGCGAGTGTACTGTCAAGCTGATTTCTTCAACGGCCTTGATGCATCTGAACGACAGCGATGGAGTCAGACAATTTGAACTCTGTATTTACAAAAGAAGACCAAAATACGTTTCGTAAAAGTAATCCTGTTGGTCTGTTTAGATCCAATCAACGTCGGTCCGCCAAATGACTCGCTTGCAGTTGTTGGTTGGGAAGACTCCTTAAGAGCGGAGTCTTTCGGGCATTTCCATTTGTGGTCGCAGTACCATACTTGGAAGGCTCTATGTCAGCATTACTTTCCAGATATGATATCTTTAAGAGGCCAACGGAAATGGAATCAATATTTGGAAGCTTTATAGCTGTTTCGAGCAGGCACGGCTCACTGTGAAAGCGCAAGGGTGCTAACAGGTGCTGGACCATCGTTCGCATTGTTGATGGGTACTCAAAGCTTACGACGTACGTCTCAACGAGACAAATCAAGCCAAAACACTGAAAAATCCCAGTTAACTCCAGCTTTTGGAAGGCAATCTGCGCATATCGTTCGCCTTGTGATTAGGCTGAAGAGCTTCTATATAGTACATTTATTATATTGCCATCAAACCTGCGGCTCCTCAGCTCCCAGCTGAGTCTCGAGGCTTTGCTAGTGGAGAGAAGGCTGTCAATAACATGCACCTTATACCCTAGAAAGGAGTTCGGGAGTCTGGATCGAGCGGATCTCTCCGAACACCCCCTCGTCCCATAGCAACGTACCTCCACTCAGGTTAGAACAAATTCTCCCCATCTCCGTACAGATATGAGCACACCGCATCATCTACCTCAATGAACTCATTATCTTCGCAAGAACCTTCCCCACAACAGATCATATGCACCTTCGGTCTCTCTTCCACGGGGCGTGAGCGCCAGTCCAATTTATTACGCATCTGGCGAACGAGATCGTCATAGCCGTGTTCCGGATTTCTAAACGCCAAGTTGAGTAGCTCGACGCAGCGAAGTGTGGGTGGCAAACAGGACAGAACGTCGATCAAGTCATCTAGCTCTACCAGGAAATTTGAGATACCGAAGTGTTGAAGTCGTGGCCAGTGATCGATAGGAAATACTGTCCTTAAGGGGAATACAGGCCATTCAAGGTCCTCTATATCAAGCTGTTGACAGTAAGCGTCTTTGATATCTGTCGAGGCACGTATAGATAAATGTTCCAAATCTTTAGCTTGAGCTAAAGCATCTCGAAGGAGCCCAGTCTTGTATGTTGCCCAGCCATCTTGCTCGATGAGACTTGCGAATAGAGCAAGATCGAGATAACGGAAGCCTGGACGACCAAGGATCATGTATAGGTTGTCGTACTCTGGGCAACACTGATCAAAGACACGACAACTCAATCCGGATTTGATCTCGTGACCTTCGATCTTGAGCTCTGTGACTTTATTTTCGCATTCGAGCAAGGCTCTGCTCACGAGTTGATATCCTCGCCATTTCTCCCTGTACCTCTCAGCGGTACAGTGGGTGCCGTAAAACCACTGATACGGGACGTCGCCTTCCTCGGATATCCATGGGAGCTCGTCATGCCATTCTCCACCATCGTCCATTGGTGCAGTAGGCCATGCCTTTGGGATTGGGTAATCGAATCCGGGAGGAAATGCCCTAATCATAGGAGTTCTGTGTAGAGGGTGACCATGCCTCCCGTGTGTCGCAGGTGTAATTGTGATTCTTCTCAAGGATTTGAAACGCTCAAGACCATACTTGAAGGCCTCTATGTCGGCATTACTTTCCAGAATCTGCTGTTGGTCTTCCAACAACGGCTTATAGTATTCCCAGCAATCTGCAAGTCCCATATGATTGTCAGCAACAGGAAAGGTGTAGTGGTGGCACCAGTCATCGTCAGATGTACTCGATCCTTTCTGAAACCACTTCGGACATCCATTCTCAGTTACAATCATATCTGGTTCCCGACCATGATACTCCCATTCATCTTTGTATTGCCAGCGATCCGGGCCAGTAAATAAACGGGCGTCGTCCCAGATAATCTCAGTGACTTGATGGCGAAAAATGTCGTGGTCTGCGATTGCTTTGAAGACTCGAATGTTGAGGGAATTTGCGGATATGAATACACGATCGAAACGGAGTGGTACTGCCCGTGCCATTGCTGAGCATGTTTCACGCAGGGCCTTTAGGTCGCTTCCGTCAAGATGCTGAGATATGGCATTGGTCAATTCTTGGGGAAGTCGTGGCAGGATGCACGATATGTCTGGCGTTGAAGAAGCCATTTTGGTTGACTTGAGAAAGAATCTGAGGTCCTGAGATCGGGAACTGGAGCTGTTTATAAATGATCCTGACGATTAGTGGCTCGTTGGTCGTGCAATTTCCAAGAATGGAGATCACCGAAGGCAACCAACAAGACCGTGCACATAACGGAGCCACTCTTTAGCTTTGGAAACGAAGTCGGACGCCGTTTCGATTATGGCTGTGACCGGACTAATATTTTTCATTCAGAGTGCATTATCCTGTAGATGAATCCGCAATAATATGAAGGACAGGGAAATCGCTCCTCTCTTTTAACCTCTGACAACCTTATCACAGAACTTTAGGTAATACTATACCTTGTTACTGTTGAAAGACTACGGGTTCATGTTTGACACACTTTGGTGTGATAAAAGCTTGGAATTTAGGTGATAGCTACATGCTGATTCATTTATACTTTAGCGTTTTGGCAATATCTACTAAGCTTCAAGAACGAAAAGTATCGAGATGTTGACGGTATCAAACTTTGCAAAAAGTGCTCAATAATGAAGTTTACTTATGCTTCTTTACTGGTCCTATCAAAAATAAGGTCTACGTTTGGAAAGTATGTTTGTTTCGAGAAACACATATATAGTGAGCACCGCCAGCGTCTTCATCTTCTCAAGGCATGTTCTGTATTTCCGTGGACGACTTTTATCTGGATCCAACAGAACAACATATTCTTTCTCAGCCTACAGCAGACACGAAATTACAGCTATGAGTGACGAAGTTATCACAGACGAGTTCGAGGTCGAGGTATTTCTCGACCTCTTGCACTGGTCTTGGGAGGATGCATATAATGGTATGTTCGTCCTAAAATGACTCAGCCTCGCTGACCTTTTCCCAGGTACTCATGAGCCCGAGCGGCCTATATCTCCCTTTTCACAGCCAACACCGCCCATCTCAGGACCGGCCATTCCTCAGAAAGAGCCCAAAGGATCTCGATTCGAGTGGGAGATTGTTAGGGAACAAAGTCCAAGCCTCGACTCTGAGGTCTATCCGCCGTCTGAGGATGTGGAACCACTCGATATCTATGAGAGCTTTAGGATGATCCGTTCCGCCGCTCCATCTCCAGAACCAGGCTCATTCTCCTGCGGGCAATCACCACAGAGCACACTCGACCACGGTAATTCTTCGAGAGCTGAGGCCCCGAACCGGAAGAGGTCCTTCAGCAGCGATTCTGATGACACATTCACCAAAAGGATACGCCGCCAAATTAGAAATGAGCTGATGTGTGTTCCCGACGCAGAGCTGAATTTCACGGCTGAGCCATCAAAGAACAGGAAGGTCAACTTTGACCAGGTCCTGGCAGCATACTGCCAGAGTTACGACTTGCATGACAGCTCTATTGCTGGTCACCTTAGTGACAAGCAGCCTGACGGCTCCTGTTACAATGACGTTAGCGAGAGACGTGAAGAGTCTGCTATACTGAAATCGAATGTTTCTTTTACGAAATATCACTGAAGACGGGCATGTTTGTCATAGACACGACTATTAATCGGTCTTTCAGTTTCTCATGCAGTCTTTACGAGTTGATATCACCCAATGGAACCAACAATACCATGCACATTGCCTTTAGTCAGGAGCAGTGTCGGGCACCTCATTCGATATGTTCACTGCCAACAGCTGAACAAACATGTTCGGTCCCACCTGTCATTTGAACAATAATCCGCGGCGACAAGCATGACACATGAGCTTTGACGAAACAATACATTGAACAAGAAACTATACTGCGCTTCTCTTACAAAGACCTTTGTTCGCGGTACTCCTCAGATAGGTATGGAATTTGGAAGATAAACCAGTGACTAGCGACACGAACAATTTATTCTTTTCGGCCTGGACTTCTGTTCGGTCGCATCCATCTTCCTAAAGTCCCAGGTCCTGTTACCTTCGTATAAAACTGCATATCCTTCCTATTATTCAAGGTATACTCTTGCAAAACACGATATTCTTACAAAAGTAGCAACTGTCTACAAAACGAAATAAACCTATTTTACAAAGGCAGGCAACCCAGAAAGATAGCTGTGGTCTATCAACACCGTCTATTGTGTCTACAGAACTCTAGTCCGCATCTACGAAAACCCCTCATCAACACAATGGATTACCTAACTAATCGTGCGACTGCCATTAAGAAGCGGTTAGCCCATGCTCAGGAACGAGTGGCCCATGCTCAGGAAGACGTTGATACTCTTACTCGACAGCTGGACGACATCATCCAGTCACAAGATTGGCTATCAGCTCAGACTCAGATCGGGCAGGACGTCCAGCAGCACAGCCAAGCCACCAAACGACCTGACCATCTCCCTAGCAAGGCTTATCTCCTGATAAACCCCACCGACTCCAAAGCCATGGCCCCAACACTGGATCCCAGATTCGATCAAGTCAGAGGATCTCCCGTGCGCGGCAGAGCCTTCTCCAAGAACTTTCTCCACATAGTGTTCTTCACTCCAGGGCAATATACCCTCCGGCATTTCACTCTTCGTCATCCAGAAGCCGCCACCTGTCCGATCAAACTGTGCTGCGAACACTGGCGGCTAGTAGAGGAGAACATACCGCAAACGAGAGGGAAATGGGATATCGATATTCGATGTACCGCTATACGTGCTGATTTTGACGCTAGTGGTAGCTGTGGCGTCAGCATGATTGATGAGGACGAAGCTGAGTCGGAGAGGATCAGCCCTTTAACTTGCCGGATCTTTGATTATTTACAGCCTGACTTCGGTGCCATTGAGCAAAGAGGGTATGAGGTGCTTGGCTGGCATATGTACGAGCCTGATAAAGCGGGATACGGCGGGGACAAGATTAATCGACTCAAATTGATGGATCAGTTTGGTCGACGAATCTTCGAGAACCTGGAACAAGCATATCCATAAGAAGTATATTAATGGCTAGAGATGGAGTGATTTGAATCAGTAGCCGGCACATCGTTTTCAATAACAACATAGTCTTTACCGTCAACAAAGTATTTCCTCATATTGGCTGACATTTCGTATACCCACTCTATTTCCGGAAGCCCGGATACCCGTGACCCCACTTTAGTATGACCTCCATTTGGCAAGCATCAGCCATAATTCTCTTCCACGTAAACTACCCATTCACCATGGAGCGACTAGTCTCAACACGTGTCAACACACGATCCTCGCTAGCTTGTCTCGAGTGTCGGACAAAGCATGTGAAATGCGATGCTCAGCAGCCGCGATGCAGCCGGTGCATGACATACGATAAGACGTGCCAGTATACAGCTTCGAGACGCGGTGGCCTTGATCGAGCTGCTTTGGCTGAAAGGCGAAGACGACTGGCTAATAAGGCTGATGCAAAGCTGGACAATGGTGTGTCAGAGATTTCTGTGGCGGTATCTGATGAGGAAGTCAACTTGGGGGCGGATTGTATGGAGGTTTTTCATGCCAGCTCAACGGTCCCAGTACCAGAACAAGAGAACCACGAAACACCGCAGTTTAGCCCTGGCGGACTCACCGATGATGCGCTGGTGAGGTCGTACTATGCCAAATTTCACCACTTGCATCCTTTCGCTCCCCCATATCAACACTTAGTCCACCTGTCCCAGGCGTCAACTTTCAACTTCAGTCCCCTCATCGCTTCTATGCGACTGATTGGACATATCTACGACACCCGTCAATGGTCAGAGTCACTAAGCAGCGCCGTCGAGGCTCAAGTATCACAACTCAAATCATCAGATGCAGTGCAAGTCCAGGCTCGCTTACTCTACTCCATCGCTTTGTTTTGGTATACCTTCAAAGCTGAAGCAAAGGAGCAGATGGATGCTGCAATAGATGTTGCCGTCAAGTTAGAGATGCATAAGCGGGAGTTCGCTACTTCTTGGGGATTCGGCGACCCGGTCATGGTTGAATGCTGGAGACGGACGTGGTGGATGTTATTCATCGCGGATGCTTCCTACGCTGGGACTTTAGGCACGATGAATTTCAAGACATTACATGTTGAACCTACCGCAGATCTTCCTTGTGAAGATTCAGAATACGAGTCAGGTGTAAGTACTGTCCATTAACTTGAATCAAGAGACTCACATGCGATGGATAGATAATCCCTGCACCAAAGACTTTACAAGACTTTGATTCTCGCGAATTCGATAGCGAAGACGTGGTATTCTCGTCCTTTGCCTATCTCATCGGTGCAGTCCGTTGCGCAGCACAAGTCATTTACATGTCACCAAAACGCGCAACGAGAGAACATTCAGAGGCCATCATACAATCCGCTGACTCGGCTTTCGATGCCTGGCTACTGCTACTTCCCAAGGATAAGAAGCCAGTGCTAAAGGCAGATGGGACCATTGATGAGCTGATGTTTCAAGCTCACTTGCTTATCCATGTGTATGTCCTTCCTTGACCATGTTGAGAGTTGGGCTGACTGTTTAGTGCGACTATTGGTATACACAGACCTTTATCAGATCTGAGATTTAACCCTGTTGAAAAGGTTTCCAGTTGCGCTCGAGAACCACCGGCAGACACACCGAAGCCAGATCTCATCAACGTACACACGACAAGGATCCTCAAGTCAGTTAATGCACAAATCCAGCTATTAGCGTTACCTGTTCGCCCATTTCACCACACACCTTTCACAACATGCATGGTCAGCGAAGGAACTCTCGCGCTTCTCTCAGCTTGTACATACATGCTCAAAGACCAAGCTTTGGCAGTAGCGCGAGATCAGATCCGCTTGACTATCGGGTGTCTCAAGGCTGTAGGTGAAGTTTGGCCAAGAACGGCGAATAATGTGAAAGAGATACAGACTATCGCTCGTCATGTTCTAGGGCTTGGCGGGACTAGTGGAGAAGTTGGGAGTACGCCGGGATCAGCGTATATTCCGAGTTTGACGCAGAGCGAGGGCGAGGGTAGCACGGGATCCCTTCCGACTATGGACCAAGATGATAATGTTTTTGCGTCTCTGGGGACGTTTGAGGATATTTGCGGATGGGCCAACATGGGTATAGAGCTGGATCCTAGCTGGATGGAAGGAAGTACAAGCTGAAGGTTCAATAATCTATATAATCTCTACTCACGGACTTCTTACTATCCTAGACCTCTACTTACAGCCTAAAACTCAATAACGACCTTGTAGCCCTTTCCACGTTGCCTGGCATGCTCCCAAGCTTCGACCGCCTGATCAAACGGATACGTCTTCACAGCCAGTGGCTTCAGCACTCCCTCATCAAACAACTTTGCTACCTCCCCCAAGCGATGCACGTTCGGCGAGACAATAAAATACTTGTACTTAACGCCTGGTAGGGACAAGGACTTGGAGGGTTCATCACCACCAAAAGCCCATGATGGTGCAGGATCGCCAATCGTGATGATAACACCATCAGATTTGACCGTTTCCCACGTCTTGGCCAGAACCTCCCCGCCCACCGTGTCAAAGACAACATCGACGTCCTTCACTAACTTCTCCCAGTTTGGAGTTTTGTAGTCGACGATTTCGCCAGGTACATCGCCCAATAGATGCTTGTTCGTCTGGGATGCCAGTACAATCACATAGGCACCCGTCAAGTGTTTGACAAGTTGCACAAACTGCTGACCAACTGCACCTGACGCGCCCGTCACTAGGACTCTTGTTCCGGTGTGAATGTCGGCATAGTCTAGAACCTCCCACGCTGTCAAGACCGGTATCGGCAGTGCAGCAGCTTCGGCGTGGGAAAGTGAGGCTGGCTTCAAGGCGACTTCATCGGGAGTGCAGATAACATAGTCAGCTTGTCCTTCACCAGTGTGCGCCGATAGAAACGCGAATACTTCTTGTCCGATTTGTAGGGGACCAGAATAGTCAGGGCCAAAAGCAGTGATCACGCCGGATATGTCGTGGCCGGGAATGCGGGTTGGACGTCGATATGTCTCTGGCCACATGATTTCATCGCCAGTGACTCCAGCGGCATTAACACGAACCAGAATATCAGATTTGACAGGTTTGGGTTTCTCCATTGAGTAGTTGGTTGTGAGTTTTGGAGAAGATATGTCTCCGAGGATCTGGACGGCTTTCATCTTGAGGTTGGAGGAATTGTTTCCTGGTGTATAAAGTGTAATATAGACTAGTAAATGATACTGCTAAGAAGCGATATTATTCAAACAATCTTTTCCGCCAAGAAGGAACTGTTTATATTCTGATTGTCGTATCAGGCAATTGCGCTCGGATTTCGGCGGCAGATGGCGAATACCCGGATACCCGGGTGGGTCCCGTATTGACGATTGCCCGGCTTATTCATCTCATCAGGAAATCGGAACGCCGACAAGTAGGATAATCATTCTCTGTCAATTGAGAAACTACTAGTCTTCTATAAGTATAAGTAGTTCATCCACTAAAGAATTGTATCTATCATATTTCTCATCTCTTGCTGTCTCTTGTTATCTCCTACTCTGTGTCTTCTCAATCACATCGCAATAATCGTCTAACATCCACTTCATCAAAATGGCAGACAATGTCGAGGACAAGCGGTAAGTTGAGCGATTCCCTCACCTATAATCAACCTAATAATGACCAGCAATCGTCCCCGCGAAGATGTCAAGATTCTTTACGACTACGAGCTCACCAACGCACCCGGCAAGTCAATCGTTGGTCTCGAGGTGCACTATGGTCCCCGCGGATGGACACCTCCCCATACTCATTCCGGTGCCACAGTCGCCGCTACTGTGATCAAGGGCCAACTTCTTAGCGGAATGAACGGTAACCCGCCCAAGGTTTATAACGCCGGGGAGAGCTTCAACGAGCTTCCTGGGTGCCATCACACCGTCAGCGACAATCCCAGTGAGACTGAGGACACTACTTTCATCGCTGTCATGGTGATTGATACTGAGATTGTGAAGAAGGGATATCAGAATTTGGTGGTTCTTGACAAGGAATGGCAATAAACTTGAGATAGACACTCGACTAAAGGTTATGCTTTAGCTAATCTAGAACTCGCTCTCAGCTCTGTTAGGTACAAAGCACCATAACTCTATATATCTCACTCCCTACTCCCTGAACTCGCCTGATACCCGATATGCTATTGTTTAACCACAAAGAGCACTGAGAAGTGGGATAGTTCCCGCCCCGTAAGGAACCGCCTCTCCGACAATAGCTCCAAGCTTCTCAACAATCGACTTGCAATCTCCACCCGAAGTGATTCCAGTAAGACCATCAGTCTTAGCATTCATCCAACCATATTGATTGCAGTTGTTGTAGATAGCAGATTGATGAAAGTTAGGTGCATACCCCTGCCAAAGCTTGACAAGTGAGCATGCTCGTCCTCCGCTCGGGCACGCGACCTCCTGAGACCAGACCTGGTTGCGCCCAGAAGCATCCGCAAGAGACTGCGCCAGTGCATTGCGCACATCCCACCCAGAGTAGACACCCTGTGCACTGACTTTGATATCCTTCGAGTAGACGCCAGTGGCAGTGACGTACTTTGTGCTTCGTGCCCAGTCACTGCCACCATCGCATCCTCCTTCGTGGCATAGGTCATATACGTGGTGGAATAGATCGTAGGGATTGAAGGTGCCAAATTTGACAAAGTTCTTGCCGGTGGTGACGACAGTGTGTATACCTTTGCCGTGGCAGTCGAATCGCTTGGCATGGTTGGTCTTCTTTGACTCGACATAGTACGGGTTATCGAGAAGACGGTCCTCGCAGTTCCCTTCGGCAAGACATTTCTCAAGGATGGGACCGCCGAGCCAGAAACTGAAGTCTTTCTTGGGGGTTTGGGCCGGAGCGGGCGTGGCTGCCGTAAAGGCTGCTGAGCAGAGAGCAAGAAGAGCAGTAGAGACGAGCATGGTGATGAGGGAAGAGAACTGAACTATTGTATGAGAGTGGCTGGCGATTGATGATCTGAGGATGAGGACAAAAGACAGATTGGTTGGGAGAAGAGTCACGTATTTATACACGTCCTCGAGATTGACCGCCATCGTCGAAGTCAATCTCTTTCCATCACAATTCCATGACACGTGCAAGACTGAGCCCTTCGTGAGGCTCCTCATGAACCTTCCACTTTTAGACGAACAGCTAGCTGAATACTGTACTAGAACAAAAATCGTCCCATTTAATCACGGTCTGGCCGAGTAAACGCCTCTCAATCAAGAAGCTCTTGGCAGGGGATATAGTTCCAAATGGTCTCGACTACCGGGGGCGGCAAGGATCCGGCATTGACGCTTGGCAGAAGCTTGTTCCTAAGCTTGTATTTTCGCTTATTCTTAACTATTATTGTGTTGCTTGCGGCCGATGGCCCTATCACGACTGTTGTAAAGTCGGCCGCTTTGGTGGAGTTGTTTTGCGGCCGACCTGGCCCACTTGCTGTTCTGTCAGCAGCTTACTTAAGGGACTTTTGCCGACTTTCCAAGCAGGGGGAGGTAAAAAACTTAGCATAATTATCCTAAGTGACGAAAAGACCTGGGCAAATTCAGTGTATACTAGTAAATCTTTAGACCAGTTGATTTTGGCACCTTGTTTCCGTATCACAATCTGAGCTTAGGGTCCTTGGTGGCTCCAGGCGGTAAGAAGCTTATCAATACGAGATAAGATAGTGGAACATGATGTTGTGCAGTTGAAAGTAACATCGCGTCGTTTAACTTGACTTTTGTTTTTCAGCTGCACAAGTTTGCCTCGGCATCGCCGTCCTCAATCAAGCTCCAGGTTCAGCGAAAGAAGAGGGTCCGTTACTCTGCTAATTTACTATTGCATCTATCTTGCCACTGTTCTTAGGCAAGGGCAATAGATACTTATTACCACCCTATACCTAAATCTCAGGTATTGAAGTAATCTCATTATAAATAATACCAAGAAAGTGCTAATACTATCTATGTAACATTATAGTAAGATTTATCTTTAGTTTTCTGTTTTGAAACTTAGTAATAAGTTAGTTATATTTACTTCTTATTAATTAATAAGGCCATAATGGCCTTTAACTTACTCTACTATTTTGTATAGATAAACTCTAAACCTAAAGGCAGGCAATTTTTGTATAAAGATTCTATTAATTCTTACTAGAACCTAGAGGCTTACGAATTTCACGCGTCATGACTCATTTCTCTCTTATTTTCAACCTTGTAAAATCTTCATCTTCAGAGTAATAGCATCTATCTCTCGCTGAGACGCAATTCACCCTAATAATGAACGATACAGAGCGGTTATGAAAACGATAGCTAGGAATCGGTATCCCTACTTTATACCCAGAGGAGCACGTTGCCAAGTTGTAAAAAGATTATAAAGTAATCCCCTTCATAGCTAACCACCCTTTTGCCTCAGTAAGTCCCATTAGAGATGTCAGACATATCTTGCCAAAAGTATCGATGTCATCGTTCTGGGCATCCTGTATTATTGTCTCCAAGAAATTGGGCCTATGAATCCTTAGCTAAAGACACAACAAGCAAAGACTCGATGTTCACTTACGCGCTGACATTTATCACAAAGTGCTTTTTATCTCGCCACGCCAGTGCAAAGTCAACAGCATCTTGAGCGTTCCATAGATGCGCAGACATGGTGACGGACCGATTCACAGCGATATTTTTATTCTGACCGCATCTATTACCCGACTCGCCTTTCATGAAGTAGTACGTCAGCATGAAGAAGTTTATCATGCCGAGAGTTCTTTTGGCTGATTCTTGGAAGATCCAATTTGTCCAGAAGGCTTGGGCTGCTGAGACTGGAAAGAGGGGTATAAGGTCTGATGATTGGCTTGGTGAATCTGCTGCTTCGTCGATGGCAATGTGAGTAATGAGGGCGTTGGATGCTTCTTCGAGATGGGGCATGGTTGCTTCGTATATGGCATAGGTTCGAGCGTCGTTGTCCAGTAGACGAAGTATTTGATATATGAAGAGCGCTTGTGCATATGCCAAAGTTTCTATTGAAGAAGCTGGTGGAGGACTGGCGAGGAGTTCCTGCACTCGGCTTTCCACGTTGTCGCGGATGACTCTTGCGTTGAGATGATTCTTTGCTGCGTGGAGTGCAGCCGAAGATACCGCATCTATCCTCAACAGTTAAGCTGGAGCTATCGATACACAGGATGAACTCACGTTGCATAGACTTTGGCATCCCATCATCGTATAGATGCGTATGACACCAAGGCGTTTGATTCTCCGAAACCATTTGTGAAGGACCCTTCAATATTGCATCCAGAGGATACTGGAGTCTTGATGTGATTGCTTTAGTGACCTGAGGTATAGTAACAAGCTGAGACCGATTCAATGCATTTTGAGCCGTGGTTGACACTCCCGGCGTAGACCAATTAGAAGCATCGCAATCGAACGAACCTTGGAACAACTGGTCTGTGAAATCGTTCGTTGTTTCCAAAATCGAATCAAGTATTCCAAAACATGATGGCGTAAGTGAGCCCTCAATCTCAGATACTGGGATCGCAGGCTGTATGTCGCTGGTGCTCTCGTGCAATGGAGGCGCATAAGGATAGTGGCAGTGGATATTGCGCTGAGAACAGCGCTGACACGTCGGACGCGCTAGATCGCATCTCCGGCGCGCTTTCTTGCAGGCCTGACAGGACTTCCGTCGCGCTGGCGGGTCGTTGCGCTCCATTGATGATGGGTGGGATGAAAATTTGGTGGTTGCGATGAAGTAAGATGGTGGAATTGCGCTGAGGGACCTGAGGGCAGCGGAACTCCGCTGATCGGCTCCACAGGAGCACGACGGAATAGCGCGAAGAGGAGGAGGAGCTTTAATTGACAACAACAAGATATAAAAGAGCTCAACTGCCAACAAGGAAAAACAATACTTTTGTATCATTATCCATCGAACAATCAATCATTACCATGTCTCTCCCAACTGTCTACGTCGTCGCCGCTACAGGCACCCAAGGCTCAGCAGTATGTCGCCACCTCCGCCAATCAAACTGGTCCGTTCACGCTACAGTGCGAAACACCAAATCCCTCCAAGCCCAAGCCCTCGCTAAAATCGGTGTCGTCTTGAACCCTGGCGACTGGGATGACGAAGAGGCCCTCACTGCCGGCTTGACCGGCTGCAACAAACTGTTCCTCGCCCTGGGGCCCAACTACAGCAATCTCGATGATGAACGTATCTGGGCTCAAAGAATTATCGCACTGGCTAAGAAGGCGGGCGTTGAAGATATCGTGTACTCGAGCTCTATTAGCGCCGACGCTCCTGAGAGACGAACACTTCTTCCTCCGGGTCACCTACTCTTCAAGAGCCTTTTTGTCAAGAACGTGATTGAAGGGCTCGTTCAACGTGCTGGATTCAAGCACTGGACCATTATCCGCCCGGGCTTCTTCATGTCCAATCTTCTCGCCCCAAAAGCTCGCATCTACAGCGACTTATTCGAGCATAGCACTTGGTTAACCGCCCTGAAGCCAGATACCAAGCTCAACCTCGTCGACCAACAAGATATCGCTAAGTTCACCTTTGCCGCCTTTAACGACCCTAGAAAATTTAATAGAGAGGGAATTGACCTCGTCAGCGAGAGGTTGACGGCCGTGCAGATGATGGCGATTCTGGCTGATGCCACTGGGCAAGACATGAAGGCTGAGTTTTACACTGATGAGCAAGTTGCTCAGGCTATCGATTCCAATCCTTTCATTGGTTCGCAGGTGTTCTTGAGGGATGGTGAGAAATGCGTTGACGCTGAGAAGGTTAAGACCTGGGGAATTGGATTGGGTAGCTTCAAGGAGTTTTTGGTCCGCGAGAAGGATGCTGTGGCTGAGACATACGCCCTGTAGGGCAACCAACACATCGGATAAAAATTCGGATGACAGCGGTGAGGCGCGGGAACGAAAATTATTGAGTTTACGACTCTAAGATTCTATGTTATGTAGATTTGATGATGAACATTACCCATGTGGCTCCTAGATTGATATTATCATTCTCCAATGTATCGCATCCGACTGTCAATCTGGCATAAAGTATCAAGCCTGTTGCTCACAGACATTCAGAATTTCTATGACTTTGAGCGTGCTTAATACTACCAACCTTTTAACCCAAAATCTGTTGGTAGGTGGAATGAAAATACAGTTATGCAATGCAGGGATGAGAAATTTCTCTTGGCACCTCTGAGTGGCTAGGTAACGAAAGAGAACTACGGCGGGTGAGACATCGGCCGCTCCTTATTTTCATGCCTTAAATAGTCGCCATGAATCATCTTTCTCATTTCTGTGTAATTATCATCCCATCAGAAGCCGTATCAAAATCCACGATGAAGATACACATTTTCTTTGTAGTTCTGCTCAAGGGGGTGGCTACCTCCCCGGAAAACGATATTGCGCCTATAGAAGAAGAGATATATTGTGTAACCTATCTTTCTACATACCTCGCTGCGATTCCGAACAACAATGGGTCCTTCAGCTCCATCAATGGGGATGCCAATGTACCGGATACAGAAGATGGAGAGTCCGGCAGGTTCCCCTTGGCTCCGTCAATTCGTCCGACATTCGGGAGAAATACTTCCGTTGCGACTACAACTACAAGTACGTTGAAAGTTTACCTCGGTATTCGGAAGAAAAAGCTAATGTCAATGAACAGACGCGATTCTGACACAGGTCGATGAAGAAACTTCGCAAGAGGCAGAATTTGTGACAGGGCCCTCGTCCGTGGATCTACCGCTATCTAGCGACCCAGCACTTACAACTCCGTCGGTCCTACAAACATCCTTTGGCCAGACAACACTTGCAGTTCCAACAACCACCGGTACAGCTGAACCAAAAGGGCAAACGGTCATATTCCGCCTTCAACTCCCCGACGATGATCGAAAGCGCAATATAAATAAACGTGAAGTCAGAGGATTTGTTGGAAACGGCAGTCCTGATACCTGCACCTTTGCCGCTACCTTCAACCTTTTGGAGAGCCAGCTCTTCAAAAATGGAAATCCCATTTATTATTCTGGCGAAGAGTTCAAGGAGCTGGATAGTCAAGGACCCCCGCCGCCTGATGCAATTACCAAGGGTTTTGCTTCAACTGGAACAGTACTCAGCTTCCAAAATGAGGGCCTTCCAAATGGAGAAGCAGGTTTCTGTCAGACCTCTAATGGACAAGTTTATATCACGTTTGCATCTCCACCGCCTGGTTGTACTCCTGTCACCCTTGGTGTTTATGACGGTACGTTACTTTGTTTCAAGGAGGTATTTCGTTACTAAATCCATCTTAGTTTCTCGATGCCAGAATGGCAAGCTTGTTGGCGTTGATGAGCTCAGTTCCACTTCGTCTATGGTTACAAATCAAGAGAGCAGCGTCGCTTCGGAAGAAGCTACCAGCCTCTCGTCTGGAGCTGTCGAGCCACCCACCTCAAGCTTCGGATTGACAACACCCGAGCCCGGCCCTACGTCATCCTACGGGACGCTGTCGAGCATTGAAGACGTGGCATCTACTACGTCACTCGAGATCGATGAAACAACCTCGGAGTCCTCCGTCATATCAATATCGGAATCATCGGAATCCAAGCTTGCCGAGTCTACCGCCATATCGGATAACGTTTCCACAACTTTGGCCAACCCGGAAGCATCTTCCGAAGGGAGGACAACTCAGTCTGTGGATAATACGAGGCCAAATACAACGCTAGATAAAACTAGCAATGAAGTGACCACAGATGTCTCTACCGTGGAGGAAACAACTGCCCAGACGACTACGATTCCAGATATACCATCTACGATAGTCGACGTCTGTGTAGCAGGTATTACCGCAGCGGGAGGCTCGCCTCCCCTGCAAGATCGTATCGATGACTGTGAAGAGTTCAACGTGGTCACAGTTAGCCCATACAGCGTGTAAGTTCAGCCAACCACCCGGGCATATAGATATCAATTAGCTAACACCGTAAAGTACTGTCACAACCGTTAAAAAGCGATGGGAGTATCGCATACCTACCGGCTGGCCCACTGCAAGACCTACAAACAGACAGCTGGTCCGTCGTCAAGATCCTGATGCGACTACTATCTTTCCCAGCGAGACACCTGCTTACGCTACGTATTGCGACTCGGCTGAGGACTATTATGATGCGTGCTCTAGCGCTGGTGTTACTGCTATGACAACGACGTTGCCGACACCTACTGAAACGGAAACGGATGAAGAACCTGCGTGTCGTGCTGCCTCGATGGTGAAGAGGGCTGGTGAAGGTCTAGGCTACCAGTTTGAGGATGATTGGGATGTTATCCGCATGCCGGGATGGAGGTACTTTTGAGACCTTACAATTCCTATTATACGTGAAACGTGGATAAGTTAGTCATGTCCACGATCTGAATACTTCTTTTCAAGTTGAACTGTTACCATCATTACAAGTCCGGTTAAAAAAGGTATAAATCGCGAGCTACTGGCTTGTCATTTCCAAATAATGCTTCGCGACAGGTGTATCCTCAAGAGAAATCCCAATAAGCTTGACAGGATTTCCTTCATATGCAAGTGCAATCGTATCGCCTTGCACATCAACATTCCTTGTACCATAGGCTGGGGGCCGATATGATGGCGGAAGCCAGATGAGCCGCTCATGCCCTTGGTAGACCCAGTCATCCAAAACGTAGAGGCAGGTATGCAAACCTTCCAATGACTTATTCGGGCCTACACCCGCAGCATCATACGTAGGAAGTGGGAATCGTCCCCTACTTGACTCCAGAAAGCTTTCGTTTTTGGCAAAGCGAAGAGGATATGGATAACCTTTGAACTTGAGACTTTGTGAACCAACCTTTCGTCTTGTTGCAGTGTCCCATACGTCAATGATAGAACCTATATCATACGACCGTGACAAAACCATAAGTTTGTTTGTTGTAGAGAAAGCGAGATTGCTCACACGGAGCCTTTCGGGCGCCTGGAATACGAAATGTTTCACCCATGGCGTGCCTTCCCATACTGAAATGGTTTTTTCTTCTCTCCCCGACACAATACCGAACATTCCACCAGAGGGGTGAAACGTTATAGATGCACCTTCGAAATGACCGCCTTCAACTTCTATTCCGTTCGATATATGGAGAAGCTGAGTACTGAGAGTGGATGACTCATACTCAACACAAACATATCTACGCCCGGGTGGGAAGACGACTTAACGAATGCGGGGATAACGGATCTCCTTGATTTTCTCACGCCTAGGAATATTCCATAGTTGCAGTAGGTAGGTACTGTGGTCATGGATGTCGTCGTGGCAATGTAGGACCACAGCGACCACTTCGCCATTTGGTGACACGTAAAGAAGTTTCGCTCCCCTGCTGCCCATTTCCGATATACTTCCAAAGGACGCAAAGTGGAGAGTTTTGACTGCCTCAAGCGCAAGGCTTTCGGGATCAAGAGAGAGAATCTTGAGATTCCCCAACAAAGATAAAGAGACTAACTGGCAGGTTTGTGGTACAACATCCATATAAGCCAGTTGCTCATAAGCCGCAATCTTTCGAGTCAGAGTTTTATCCCAGACTTGGAAATCATCACCACGTTCCAACTGTAAAAGGACAAATTCGCGATCTGGCGAGTATGTAAGTGCCTTAACATTGACCTCAAATGCCTTCATAGACTTGTCGATTGCGTTCCATTGTCTTGTTTCCATGCCGGAAGAGTAGCTCAACGCCATATTGTTACCACGCAAGAGCTCAACGTTTTCTGGAGTAGTCTGCTCTGTGTCCCTGGTTATCGGAGCAGGTGGACCGCAGCGGATTCTGATCAGAGGTTGATCAAGCGGTAAGTCTGCTTGTAGAGGCCCTTCATGTGGATCCTGCTTGATAAAGCTCTCTAAAAATGTCCCGATTAAGTCTCTTGTAGCCAGGTCAAAAAGATCGACCATACGGGGATGGGTTTGGCAGATTCTGATCATCTCATCTGGAGAGATGAACAGAAATGAAGAAAGAGCGCTCCAAGTTGCCTTATAGGTTCTAATCAACGTCGGGATTGGTGTTGTAATTTCCCAGAAATTGACGCTCTCATCGAATCTCACCGCGACGATTCTGTTGTCAGCGGAGATTGACAGTCCGTGAACTTTCCCTGCGGAGTCGCTCATCATCCTCTTAAGCGGAATGAATTTAACAACTAATTGCCCGAGTCCCACGTGGCATATCGCAGCAAAGTCGTCCCCACAAACACCCACGAACTGTCCATCTGGCGAGAAGGTTATATGTCTCTGGTAGCCTAGATCTGGGAGTTGTAGAGCCGTCACCTGTCTTGTTTCCTCTATATCCCATACGCGGAGGATGTTGTGCATACATAATGATGCCAAGATGTTGCAACTGGTTGGTGAAAATGAAAGTTCCACCACCCTGGATAGAGGATAGAAGCTGGCGCTGGTTCCTTTCCTGAGATCCCTAACGTGCAATGTTCCGTCCCAGCAGGCCGAAGCAACTTTAATCCCGTCGACCGAGAAACAGACCTTCGATGGTGTACCTGGATCATCAAACCTGTACTTTTCGGATCCGGTAACATAGTCCCAAACTCTAGTTGTTTTGTCACGTGAGACAGACGCGAGCAGGGTTTCCGTGGGAGAGAATGCTGTATCGTGAATATCATGTGTGTGACCTTCGAGCGTAGAAAGCTCCGCGGGCCATGTTTCATGAGTTTCAGGCGTTTTCGTAACCCAATCAGGAATCTTCCTTTGGTAGTAGTAACGCACTAAACTGTCTTTTGGACAGAAAAGAAGAGCAGAGCAATACATTTGAAGAGGGCTATGCTCAATGCTCCATCGGTTGTTTAGCACAAAACGCTTCGCATCATGCAAAAAAGTCGACAGATCAGGGTTTTTGGACAGCTATTAATGAAGGTTGTCAGCCATGTATGACGCAATGATAATGATGTCTGTCACAAGACTTACTTGAATAAACCTTTCCAACTGGATGAACATCGGAATTATTGACGATGCTTCTCCAATATATGCCATGACCTCCAACCAGTTTAGAAGCTTTTCTTTCAGCAGTCCATACACTATATCAGTGGATGTCTGGTACTCTGTATCTGCTGATTTAGTACGAGCAAGATATCTATCATTTGCTTTGATGAGATGGTCGACCCAGTAGCGGCACGCATACTGCAAATACTGAGGAATGTGGCTTGAAATGTGACCATGATCCACATCAGATACGAGTGATCCTGGGAGTCTCAAACAGCAGATATCTTCACGAAGCTTCGAGTTCATAATCGCGAGACATTGATAGAATACCTCTCGGTGCATTGAAAGCTCATCGATAGAAAACGGAAGTCGCTCAGACCGTTTTTGGTCGAGAATGAAGTCGCGAAATGATAGGTGTACAAGTGAGATAGGGAATGCAGGATCTTCAGGGACGTTCAGAATCGAATGGAGCCGGGACAAGTAACCATCAAGATTTTCTCTTGCTACCTTCTCTGACGTTTCTGTTGTTGTTGGGAGTAGATAGAAAAGGGTTTCCACTGAAGCAGGCTGAAATAGTGTAACAATGAAGCCGATCACTCTGGTAATATCTCTGTAGAATGCATCCTGGAGTCTTTTGTGAGACTCTAAGATGTCAGGAAAAGTTAAGACCTTGAGGTATATATCATCAACTCTCTGTTGAGGGCCGTCTTTCTCCAACTCATCATCAACAATAAGACTCAGCCGTATGTCCCTTAACTTCTTGTTCGCGAACAGAGATGAATCTAAAAATCGGCATGTAGTTGCGGCGTAGATGAAAAGCCCGTCGGCTTTCTCTGCCAGTTTGTTGATATCCTCGTCGCTTACCCCGTTATCCTCAATACCCCGTGTCTCGGCAATCTCACCAAGAGTCTTGGAGAGGTACAAAGTGATATCGTTATGTCCGTCGGAGGCTGACTCCACCTTCTTCAATTCAACTCTTCGGTACAGTTCTCGCGGTATATTCCTGAATCCAGTCGAGATGTGTCCTTCTCGTCTGCTGGTGATTAAAAGACGAAGCTTTATCTGGTGGAGAGTCTTCAGTTGTTCAAGCATGCCTAGCAAGGCTTCTGCGTCTTCGTTCTCGCATTCATCAAGAGCATCTACTACCACGACAAGCAGAATGGGCAGAAATGCACTCTTATCAAAAAGCGTGAGGGGTCCGATGATCAGCTTGTCGAGCTGCTGAACGGGGACTTTAGTTTGTATACCCGGATTGTGTTTTATAGCCTCGGCAATCTGTGATCCAAACTCTGGTGACATATCCGCTAAACACCATGCTATAGTTCGAAAGAACTCGGCGGTGTTATTCCTGGTTGCATCGCCTTGCGAAAAGAAGAAACTGGCACCGAGAACAGCCGTGCTTGGGTGTTTGACTGAGTCAGTAAAGGGGGTCCTGGCTTCTAAAGCAGTGGCAACTGTCAATGCAATACTTGTCTTGCCGGTTCCAGCCATCCCTTCAAGCCACAGTATGATTTCACTCTGGGGATCCTCTGTCCATTCTTGAATTGTCTGAAGTATATGACGCTGAGTGCCTGGTAAGCAGGGGGCTTCTACTCTTGAGCGTCTGTCTGAGTCAAAGATAGCGTTTCCAGTGACCCGCAGGGATTGCAAGAGTTGCCTCCGGTCAAAGTCCTAATATTTGAGGCACTATGTTAGGTCACGCCGGTAGTGGTAGAGTACGAGAACCTACATTCTGCATAGTCTCGAGTCTTGTGACATGCTCCTGGACATCTTTGACTGCCTTCCAGGTCTTTAGCGTTGCGGCATTGACTTGGGCAGTCATACCCTTGTCGATACGAATGCTAAATGCCTCAATATCTGACCATGACTTCTTCCAGTCGTCGGCCCTCAAGGCATTCCTCAGAGCACGGTGTGCTTTGTTCCTTTTGCCGTACTGCAGAAGAAATCGAGCTTCATAGACATATATCTTACTATACACGCTCACAAGCTCGTCTCTGACACGAGAAAGTAGCTCCTGTGACGCGCCCGATTCACTTTCGACGAGTCAGTAAGACGCTATATCAAGGGAACTGTGATAGATTAATGATCATTGAGTAAGTCAGTTCATACCTGGGCGATGCTAGTTGGGATGCAAAGTCCGTCTCATGAAACCCTTGATATCGAGCCATGAGAAAGATGATATTGGTGAGGCCAGTAGCTGCATCCTCGTCCTGCTGGAAGATGTTTTCCAGAATCTAGCGAAGAGATTTGATTAGAAAGATGTCAATCTGGGAGCCAAGTTGCCACTTACTGGTAAAATAGTGGTCACGCCAGCCCATGCCAAAGCTGCAGAAGGCTCAGCTGCAACAGCCCCAGAGATGATGGGTTTTAGTGTGTTGATAACCTGGACAGCCTTGAGGATGCTTTCCCGCACGACGATCGGCTTATCCCGGATTTTGAAGGAGAGATGCGCCTCTGAGAAGCTTTTGAGCTTCTCTTCTGCATTCTTCTGGATAGACTTTAGACGAGTACTATCGTAAGCTGCTACGGAAGGATCGTTTGACGATGTAATAACATCTACTGAGGTAGCATATTATCAGCCTTGTGCAATGACGGATGCATAGATCAACAGCAAGTACACACCGGGCTCCGACTCTTCGGCCTCGCCCACCAGAAACGTCTGCAACTTTTGCAGAAGTTCCGAATGCTCTGGGTCTGTGTTGACCTTCTCGTACGCCTCCGACCAGACATTTACCCAGCTGGACACATCGATACTTTCGATAGTCGAAGGTTATGTATCATTCCTGTTCGCACAGGATTGAGGAACGGAAGTGGATGCATCTCCTGGGCCTGCTGCTACTTCGGCTCGGTCTTCTTGTCGAGATATTCGAGTATCCGACTGTTGAAAGTCTGCTTCGATTCGACCAGGCATTTTCCCTTCAGCTGCCTGTTCGGTGCGAACATGGTTAACGACTAAGATATCCATTGATCGTATGGAAGTCATACCAGTGACTCGGACTGATCAGATTTCGATCGGAAATCCTCGAGACCCTCGTGGAAACGGCCCTTGAGCCGTCTAAGCCTAGCCTTCATCGCTATGGACGTGGAAATCTTGGTGCTTCAAAAGACCGAAAGTTTAGTGTACTTTCACATACATCAGGCCTTAGCAATGTTAATGAGTGTCGCGTGAAGGATGAAGTAGTGAGCGAAGCTGGGAGGAATACCCCGCTCGATGCAGCCTCATTCAGCTGGGATAAACACTCCAATCAGGCTCCGGAGGTGCCAAGATTGTGGCATATTTTTAAGGCATCCATGCAGGATACCCAACGAAGTAATCGATTTCACTGGATATTTGCGCTTCATTCGATTTTGAGGCCAGCCCGAGATGTCCGCGTTGTTTCTGGTACAAAACAGGAACCTAGGCTTGTATTTTTTCCATACTTTAGACAACTCAAGCAAACAAGATAACGGTGTGATGGGATATAAGAAGACTTTTAACATTAAAGTGAGGTATTAAAAATGCTTAGTCGAAGATCTTCTAAGTTTACACTAAGTTTCAATAAGTTTACCTAAGATTCTTTGTGACTTAGGATTAAGGTCCTAAGTTTCATGACGCCCCCCTTGCGGCATCAAGTATGGATCTTGTTTAGGGGAAAAGATATATTTATAAGTATTATATATACAGGAATCGAAGGAATAATCTCAGAGCAGCAGTTCGCTGTCTACTCAGTCCAGCCACAAATGTACTCGTCACCCATCACAGGCGCCAAGTTAAACCAACACTTGGTGTACTGGATCGGGTTGTTGATATCCATATCATCATGATCAGGAACAGTAGCATCCTTGATTTCGCACTCCTCGGGAACATTACCAGTGACGGAGACGCAACGCTTCGGGTTGTCGATTCTATACTTGACGCAATCGTAGTTATTCTTCAGAGCCGCTTCGTAGTCGAATACATAACCTTTGAATGTCTTGAGGTCGTCGCCTTGGAAATTGCTTACTCCACCGATACTTCCGGGGCCGTTGTACTTGGAGCCGAAGCAGATACAGCGCTAAAGTAGATCTTAGAATACCTCAACGATGGTAAGGGACGGAAACGGGAGATGGTACCTTGTCGTGCCAGAGGCAGCCTTCCATATGGTCTTTGCAAATCTGCTCAGACATGTCTTGGCGTGTTGGGATCGAGCCGACACCATCGTGATGCTTTCAGATTGTCAGCAATGTCTCAGGAATATAAGATGTGTCATGATAGTTACCTTTGTACACTGAGTGTCTTCCTAAAAATCGCAAAGTCCATATTAGTACCTATCAACACTTCATCAATGCGTATTAGGGAGAGCAACTTACATCGCTGACCATGAGGAAGTAGTCGGCCTTGTTCCTAGACTTCATAGCCTTGACAACCGCAAACTCATCCTATCGTTTTCCATCAGCGAACCATAGACACAAGAGACGTCATAGATGGCGGGAAACATACCCATTTCTTGCGGACTTGCTCCAGATAGTGGTCTATCGCAGGACTCGTAATGTCCTTGCTCAACCAGTCACCATCCTTGAAGAAGTCATAGACATACTCGGTCATTTGCTTGTCACTCCATCCTTTCGGCAACGAACCATTAAAGATGAAAGGAACCCAAGTATGAGTAGAGTTGACAACCTTTTGAAACATGTCGCCGTATGCCATCTCAAGCTTTTCGTTAAGTGTTTCAGGCGACACAGTCGTTTCCCAGCTCGAGCCAGCTGACATGGAAGCAAAGATACCAGCGAACGATGTCATGGTACCAGTAAAGAGCGCCTTCTCCGCCCCAAAGCCGGCAAGTGAGGTCAAGATACCTACTAACATGTTGAGGAAGTCGCCATTTTCTTCATGTGGTGGAGTGCCGTATTCCTTCACGATTTCCTTGATGCCCGTGGATAGCTGCACGATAGAATTCTCTATACTGTTCATCCAAAGTGTCTTGAAGGCGTTGAAGAGGTTGGCGATTTGCAAGTGCATGTAGAAACCTTGAGGGGGCAAGTAGCCTGAGCAATTCTTACCTGCGGGCAGACCACAGCTATCTGAGCTCAGCTTGTTGCAGTCAAAGGTCGAGCCGCCTGGCTGGTCCATGACTTGCATGAAGAAGTGGTCGGACCATGCCTCTGCCCCGTTCTTGTGAATCCACTTGTCCCACCAGTCTGCTGAGCCGCTGTCCCTCCACGTCTTGTGCATCACGTCGGTGCTGTTGGTCTGGTAGGTGTAATCGCAAACCTCGCCGCTGTGATCTTCGCCTTTGCCGGGAAGCTCGATGATCGGGATGTCATCGCCTACGGAGCCGCCACCTGTCTTTGGCAAACCTGGATCCGCTGAAGCATATTAGTATACAAGGCGGGCTAGCTGAATAGTCGCAAGGAATGCTTACTTGTTGGGGGGCTATCATCTCCACCAGTTGAGCTGCACCGATTCCAGTAGGTCCATGCCTGAAGGAATTGTCAACTAGAGATCTTCGGTAAAGTCACTTCCAGGTAAAGCAAATACCTTGTTCGTTTGAGGATCAACCTTAACTAGATCCGCTCGACCTTTCCCGCCCTGGTTTGTAAAGTGCTGACAACAATGATTAGCCACCCAGCAAAGCCATCGGCTCCAATGTCCAACTCACCATGTTCTCGCCTCGGTCAATGGGATTATAGAGCATGCCGCGGTTGGTCCAAGAAAACGAGCTACCGCCTTGAGCTTTATGACCGTTGTTGGTAAAGACATCAACAGCGCCAGTGTACTTGTCAACATGAAGAAGATCGGCTCTTCCAGACGCCTCGACATCTGCGAAACGGATATTGGCTCGATCCCTATTACGGCTATTATTATGTGGATATCACATCGATTAGTGTTGCAACTTACCATCCTTCTGAGAACTTGATCTGGCCAACGTTTTCCAAGCCACTGGCCTTGTTGAGCCAACCAGTGATACGGCCGTTCTTCTCAATGCACAGCGCATCAGCTCGTCCATCGCCGCTAAGAAAGTCGTTAGTCCCCGACTTGAACAGTCTGGAAAGGCATATAGAAGGGACACGGCCTACTTACTCGATGTCGTGGAATCTCATTCCCAGGTCAAAGATGCCAACACCCCAGCCTTGGTTGCAGTCCGTCGCAACAGCGGTACCGCTAGCAAAGGAAATGCGATCAGCTCCCTTATCATACTGGTTCTTGTACACCGTCAAATGCCCAGTAGCCTTGTTCTGCACAATGACGTCGCATCTTCCGTCACCAGTCCAGTCAGCGAGATGAATACCATTTCGCGGCCCAGGAACCGTCAGTTCAATCTTGGTGCTATGTCCCCACGCAGGCGGTGAGTGGATGTTGGCATTGATCTCAGCAGCGTGGCCGTCTTGGTAGATCCAGACATAATCATCGCTGCCAGTCCCACGCATGTCACAGTAATAGTTACCGTCCGCCTTGAGCTTGGTTCCACCGGCGCCTTGGTTTTGCCAGACCACTACGTCAAAATGGTCTTTTTCTTCTTTCAGGAAGATATAGTCAAGGCGGTTCGAGCCGTAGATGCGTCCGAACTTGATGCTGTCTTGGATACCTGATACGGCTTGGCCAGCGTGGGTCTGGCCCGCGGATCTCCATTGCGGTACCTATCTTTGTTAGCAAGGAGATCCTTTCCCTCGATTGTCATTGAGACTTACTATTCCGTTCCCACTGCCTCTATTGTTGATCCATGTACTGACTTGACCGTGATCACCGATATACATAACGTCGCTCCGGAAACTGTACATGGGTATCAGTAAGTCTTTTGATAGCAAGAGAAGATCCAGATCGTGCGAACTTACTCTCCGTTGAGGTCGGCTATGAGTCATGTTAGTTACTAGACGAAAAAGAAGAGCAATATATGGCATACCAAGGATTATACCGGCCTTGTCTGGTTGGGCAGTGTTGAATACAGTTCCACGAATGCCATTGGCCGTGCTGAACCCTTGCCACTGAGGCTTATCTCCCCAGCCACCATTCCGGGAGCACCTAATACAGTCAGATCTAGCTCATCATCCTCAGGGTGAACGTACGCTATCTCGCCAGCAGACTTGACAATACAAAAGTCTGCTCTGCCATCGCCATCAATATCTGATATCCGTGTTAGTGTAGCTGTTCCAAAGAGCGAGGGTTGATACTAACTCACCTGCAATGCGAACATCAGTGGCTTTCAGTCCATCGAAACCACCAATTACTTGTCCAATGCTCTCAAACTTGGGAGGGTTTTCGCCGCGATTCAGCGAGACCCATACAGCGTTCTCTTTTATACAGAAGAAATCGTCCAAACCATCATTGTTCTAGTCAAGTTGTTAGCCCAATTCAGTGTGCGATGGTTTTCACTTACGAAATCGGCAAATGCGTACCCTGATGAAATCATAGTTAGTGATTCTCAAAGTGAGGGAACCGGGAAGTACTCACGAGGGCCCAAATCGCAGTCCATGTCAACGCTGAACTGAACCGACTTGTCAAACTTGCCTCCTCCTAAGTTCTGACGGAACCAATATGCGTTCTTGTCCTTGGTGTTATGGTACACACGGATCCAATCATCAAGAGAAGCCGTTCGTTCCGCATTCGGGTCACCTTTGATAATATTCGCAAAGAAAATATGCCAAGGGATCGCATCAGTAATAGACTTTGGATCACTCCCCTTGCCAATCATGGCACTCTCAATAACACCCTTGGAAGTACTCTTGTGAGCGTAATTGCCATCGTCGTGACCACTACCCATCTGAGATTGACCAGGTAAGCCAGCATTACCAGCGACTTTCTTACACTGATTGCTCGATCCGCCAGCTGCATCGTCGAGATTATCAACCTTTGAGGGCGGCTGGATCTGGTCTTCTATCTTGCTGATGGCATCCCACCAGACACCCGCAAGCATCTTGTAACCGTCATCGGTGGGATGGTCTTTGTCAGGGCCAATGTCGTCCATGGACATGACGCTTCGTACGTCGGCAAGGGCGATGCGTGCTCCTTTGTATCCTGCTGCGACCTTTCGGATTTGCTTGCTGATGTCGTCGGAGCAGGAGTTTCTGGATGAGTCTTTGTTTAGGAGGAGGGTTGATAGAACAACTGTCACGCCGGGGACATTGTCGAAGATGTCATCGACTAGACTTTTTGTTCGTTCGCCGGCTTTGCTAGGGTCGCCTCCCGAGTTGCAGTCGTTCCTATTGAGTTAGCTTGGCATATGGAGGTTTCTGGCCACATAGACTTACAGCCCAGCGTTGATGAGAACCAGGTTTGGCTTCATCCACTTGCTTTTTGTCCAAGCGCCGTGGACGGACTCAATCGTCCAGCCAGGATGGCCTTCATTATCCTAGCAAACGTTAAGCATGCCACCAGTGGATGTGATCTCCATGTATAACTTACCGAGTCTGCCATAGTGCCATCTCGCTCGGATCCAACCATATTGACCTTCCATCCACGGAAGCGGAGCTGAGCTCGAAGCCACTTGCGGTAACCATTACCGTCACTAGACTTGTAGCCTTGAGTAATGGAAGCACCGAGTGGCATTACTCTCAGATAAAAGTCTTTGGCAGCTCTGCGATCAAGTCCGGATGTCTGATCAACCTTGACAGTCAAGTTGTCGAATTCATTTAGGTCTAGGTCAGTGCTACTGCGAGACACGTGCAGTTCATGGCCTCGGTTTTCAGGGTGAATAACATCGGGCGCATAACCATTACCGTAGAGTGAGATGCCATCTGCGTGACTAGCAATGAGTGGATATGGGCAAAAAAGAAGGACAGCTATCACCGAGATGGCGGCGTGGCCGCTGCGAAATAGCCGCATACTTGCGTCTGTATATTTGAGTCAAACAATAATGAGCGTGAAGAATATTGCTGGAACACGAGACACAAGATTGTGGATTTTATGTTATATTCTTCTTGCTTCGTGGGCGAATTTCTATGAAAACTTCCATTTCCGACCCTATGTTTACTGCCCCCAAGAGAAGTGATACGATACTCAAAGGATCCAGATCCCACAATACTTGAGATCATTAAACCATTACATCTGACTAAGATGAACATATTATCCACGTCTCGCTTGTGGGCGAGCCAATAATGGATGGGCCGGAACGAGCAGCCCAATCAGAGTGGAATCAGAATGGACCATGCCAAGAGTTGCGGACCCGTAGATAAAATATCCATATGACGATGAAAGGCACGATTTGACTCGGCGACACCGCAATTCTGCTGGGACCTTTGTACTTCTTCCTTTACCTCTGCGTGATATCTCGCTTCAATATATTTCTGGATGGTTGGATATGCTCCACGACGGACTGGAACTTGGCTTACTGTTTATGATTCTAGACTTTGTAGCAGCCCACAAAGTGGGACGCCGTAAGTATAGAAGGAGCCAGAAACAACTAAATGAGACGCCTCTACAAATATTAGTTTCCTTCAGTCCTTCTATACTCTTGAGACCAATCTACAGTCGTCAACTTTGTCGGGGGAAAGCTCACTTCTGTTGGTTCACATCGCAATATTGACTTCACAGATTACCCGCAAAGCCTGTCAGAAAAACTGTCATATGATTCGACAACCCTACAAGGCTGTGTCAGAAAAGGGAGCATAGCCACGTGCGCGGCACGATCAACCGCGGTTCCTGGTCCGGGAATAAGAAGGCGATACTGTCTGTCCCTAAGCTGTGTCTCTTATCCTCCTTGATTGGTTGCCCTTTGATCGACATTTGGCCTGCCAAGTCTTGCGTTCGGCACCCATATCCGAGAACTCAATCTCACATAAGCCGGAGAGTTAATCTTAGCTAAGTCGGGAGAGGCGCTCGTAGTCGGTTAAATGGGCCCTAGCTACCTCTTATGTATACCAAGGGGCAGAGAACATCCGTTTTGGTTGTAAGGAACAATGTAAGTCATGTCACACCACCATTCTCAGGAAATGGGTTGACAGTTTTCTACAGCCAGTAACGAAAAAGCCTCGTTGTTAACTCTGCTTACTATCCTGTGACGGTAACTCCTTCCTGTTTCGTTGATTCACATAATGACCAGGTCAAGTATCAAGGTAATTATTTTCTTATGGTCGTCATGTCTTGCATCCCTCATCCCTCCGCTCGTGCTCTAAAAGTAGTAACCAAAAATAGAACCTCATGAGTCTACCATCACCCGGCCAAGGAGCTTCGACTCGCCACACCCTTCCTCATCAATGAACATCTCCCGAAGCTTTCTCATCGAAAAGTGAGGGAAGTAGTATACCCTCTTCCGAGGACCCCTGGTCAACTTCTCAATCTGACCCGCGACCATACCATATTCCTCACGCCTATGCCCCGCGTGAACACGAGAAACCATATGCTCCTTCCACAACGGATCATGTCTTAAAATACAAGTTCCGAGATCTTTCCACGATGTCATTACGATGTAATTCGCGCATGAAGTCTCCGAGCGGATGATGTTGACGGCGTAGTCAGTTGAGCACCCCCCGCATGACCATATACGTCCTTCGAGGGCGCTGTCCAGTCTAGCCCTTGCTTGGCAGGTTAACCAACAGTCTTCTTTGTGCGTCCATAGACATTCTTGTAGCTGTTCGCCAGGAAGGTCAAACTCTTGTAGACCTGAGTGGCGGAACGACCATTGTCCTCGAGGCCATTCGAACTCCTCTTCCGGACGAGTTATGAACGGATATATATCAGTCCATCTGATATGCCCACAGATCGAACCAAATTCGTGGCTGTCCTGAAAACTCCACCGTAGAGCTTCAATACCTTCAATAACCTTGCTCGGCTCGCGGCCTGCATTTCGCCCTGGAAATAATATCCTCTGTGACTTGAGAAGCACGTGTTTCTGACGGGAGAAATGTACAGTCTGATGCAGTCGTATAAGAAGTTGATCATCATGGCTGACATACGGCGCCACAAACTGTACACTCTGCTCGCCGGGAAGCACCGCATGGGGATTGTGACGGATAGATCTTGCCATGGCTGCCATGACATCAAAATGAACCTCCCTCGAAAGGTAAGGCGATATGGACAATCGCTGAAGGCTTGGGGCGTCATTTCTAATACAGGCCCGGCGGCCCTCCTTTTCAGTAAAGGTTTGACGATTCTTTCGAGGTTCATGGAATTTCAGGCAGATCTCGCAGAGAATCTCAGAAGGCCACATGTAGCTTTGTTCAAGTCGACTTAGGAATTTCCAACGATCATAACCGTTAAGCTTTGTGGTGTTGCTGAAGAGCTTATGAAGCCAACTCGATGTAAAAGCAAGGCTTGCCCGGTCGACTGGGGCTAGGAGAGTGACGATCTGAGTTAGAAGCTCTGTAGGGAGATTTTGGAGGGTCATCTGTGGTGACCGCTTTTTTCTGGGCATGATGATCGTGTCAACAACGCCGACGGGTTCCTTTCCAGAGCGATCTCTGCTTATGCTGCTTTCTGGGACATCACTGCTCCCGGCCGGATTTGGTCTCGGTATTTGATTCTCCGGCGGAGACGTTTCAAGTGACTTGCGGGCAAGCAGCCTTCTCAGCTTGCCGAGAAGCATCATTATGGTTAGTTATTCGGATTATCCAAGAACGTCACGACAAAGCACATTGCTTATGGGGATTGCGGAGGGCGGCTTTCAAGGATATAGCAAGATTTGTGCAACAAAGCAAAAAAAAGAAAAGGAAATTTGGGACGTACGTACATCCCGCTCTGGGGTGTCTTATATGAAAGGAAAAGGTTAAAATTGCGAAAGGCAAACAAGTTTTAGCGCAAAGGCTAAGGGCAAAAAGCCCAATCCCTAACATTGAGCTTATTTGTTCAGGAAAGTATACATCCCTATGAAAGCTTTGCCGGAGCTCTGATACGATGTATACAGCTGGCTCCAAAGCCAGGATTGGACAGCATGAGCTATATTACGGCACTCCTGACCTCTTCAAAACTTACAACTAAAATTAGTTCAGAAATCATAGCACAAGGCTAGTTTCTACTTTTTGATAAATACTTACTTAGTAAGCTCCATACTAGACATCATCACGCGGCCATTTTTACTCCCATGCGTCTTCCTCATCGTCGTCCTCGTGCAATGCATCTTGTTCCTCCTTCTCAGTTTGGTCCTCATACCGTACTTCGAACGTCTCATTATCCAGGTCATCCTCAAGTATTGCCAAAGATGTGGACGTCGTTGGACCCTCTCCTCTGAATTTTCTGGGGGTCTTCCTCTCTGTCAACTGCCAATATTTAGCTTTCATGCGATTCACGGTTCAGCTTGGTGACTCACTCCGCGAATGGGAACCCATGTGAATCTAATGCCATGGAAGAAGACAACATGGCCTCTGTCGTTCTGTTCCTGTTAATTACCTTAAGCAATCGGGAAAAGCGACACAATAACTTACCTCGTCACTCTGGGTGCTTATCCATCCTTCTGCACTTCCTCCATGCAGATAACTTCCCTTTGGAGCCACCTCGCCAAACTCAAGAGCCGTTGTGCTAAACCCAACATCGACGCTTTTGTCTTTCGAGTTCCAACAATTGACCGATGCATTCTCTGCTGTCCACGTCGAAGTAATAATCCACAAGCCATTTTCTCTGACCTCGGGATGTGATTTCACTATGCCTTTCGCGTTCTGTTTCATCCACTGAAGAAGAGGCTCTTTATGGTAATACCGCTCATGGACAACAGGACCACTGGTGAGGAGAACAGCTCCGTGGTTTGTATCTGCCTGGAACCGGAAGCAGGCGGAAACGTCGAAGGGCAGTGCGGCTGCAGCCAGCATGGGTATTGCACCAAGACCGACAGTGAGATCTATCGCCTTTCCTCTTGTCTCATTGCCCAGCTTTGGTCCCCATATTTGTTTCTGAGACGGCGCTTGCTTCAACGTTGTACTGTCGATAGGTAACAAACCTGATGGTAGGCTTGACGGCGATGTGAGGTCTCCGATGGGATTCCAGGCCCCAGTCGCGTCAAAATACCCGATGAACCCGGGCTGAAACTGGCTCGAGGGAATGGGTAGGTACAACGCCGTGCCAAAAGGATGCCTCCGCATCAGCTCGGCGTACTTGAGATCTAAAGCCTTGCCCATTATTATTAGCTATCTTAAAGATTTTAGTACGCGATGGAGGGGTAGCAGGTCCGTTCTTATCTTAGGTAAAATAGGCAGCACAAATACCTCGTATCTCATGACCCGGTTTAGCCGATGTGGCGCTAATAGTGTGCCAATATTTATGCGCGCAATGTTACACTGCGCTTCAGCTTGTGATACTGTATCCTATCAGCTGGTTGCATTGCACATTGTCTCGGCCGTTCGATAATCCGTGAAAGAATAAACACGCCAACTATGCCATCGAACTGGGAGTCAGTTGTCCAACATCGTTTCGATCTTTTTGTCAACTGGAACCAATGTTTCACATTTCTTACATACATGAGGATGAAAACCCCGCATCAAAGTCCATCGATCATATGTCTTGTTGCCTGCGCAAGTCATCTTTCCCCTCTTTTCCTGTCACTGAATGATTCCTCAGCTGCCGGCTTCTCAAAAAACTCGCCATGGCATCTGATCTCACGAGTCAGCTTGAACATGCTGCAATGTTGATTGCATCTCAACAGCAAGATGAAGAGCTCATTCCAGAAGGCCAATTCTGCCGTAATAAAGATTTTCTAAAGGACGTGGATCCGGAAACATGCAAGTACATCTATGCTGTCATGCTTATGGATCGCTCCGAGAGAGCAAGGCGATTCTCCATGGCAAGTGAGGAAGTCTTGATGACGAAAGGTGTCGGTAACAATACGTCTGGCTTGAAGGATGCAGCTATCTTGGGGGCTCTAGCTGTTTTCAACGTTCTGAAGATTGAGCCTATGAGAGGAGTCGTTGTCAGCATGTTTGGGAGAGTTCTGCGCAGACAGTGGGAGGTTGCAAGTCCAGAAAATGAACTTGAAGCTCTGAATCGGGCAGTGAAATATCTTAGAAAGGCTGTTGAGTTTGGACCGCGGGATCATTCAAACCGAGCATTGCATCTCGATGATCTTGGCGATATTCTCACGCAAAGGTACAAGGTTTCCCACGAGCAGGTCGACTTTGAGGATGCGAGTGCGGCTTTCCATGAAGCGCTGGCGACAGACTTTCCAGGGAAGCCCATCTTCTATCTTGGCCTAGCAAAGCTACAGCAGGAAAGGGCCCTATTCCAGGAAGAAGAAAAGGAAAGCTTACTTTGCGAGAGTATGACCACTCTGCAGCTTGCCGAAGAATCAGTCCCGAGCCACTTCGACTCGACGCCTTTCAGATACACCATTGCAGATATCCATCGCGCTCGCGCCGCGTGTTTCGTTCACTTATACGACCTGAACCAGGATATCGAGAATCTCAGAAAGGCAAAGGCCTCTCTCAACAGAGGCCTTGCAGTCTCCGAAGAAAAGCGATCGAAAGACCGCTTCAACTGTCTCATCAACTTGGCGTCGCTACAGCAGAAGCTAAATGAAGAAGAGAACACGCGAGATCCTTCTGCTCAGATCGGCTACCTGAGACAAGCCCTTAGGGTTCATCCAAACTCTGCAGATGCACTAGAAGAGCTAGCGAATGCACTTACTGAACGAGCTGAGCAGAATAACCACCGTGAAACACAGATCGAAGCAGATAAGCTCTTCGAGCGGATGAATGAGCTAGAGATCGTCGATCCATCACCCAAAACACCAGCACGACTGATCAGAGAGGCAGGTGCGCATGAAGAGCAATTCAGCAAAACCGGGCTCTTCTCGGAAATCGACATGGCTGTTAAGTGCTTACAAGACGCGCTCGACCATCCAGACTTACAAGGTCACCAACAGATCAATTGCTATCAACAACTCGCCATAGCACTTCTCCTCAGGTTCGAAGCTAACGGCGACAAAGATGATCTCCGTAACGCGTGTCAAGCAAATCTCGATGTCTTGCCTTTTCTCAACGACCTCGAAGACCCGATGAAAGCTCGATGTCTGAGAGCTTCTGGGAGGGCGGCTTTTGTGTCGGCGCAGATTCCTGGACAAGAGCAATTCATTGATGGCGCTTTAACGGCACTCATTGCAGCGAAGACAATGGCTTCTCGATCGGATTCCTTTTATCTTACTGTCATGAATGATATCGGCAATGCTTACGTCGTCAAATGTCAATGTACCGGCGATGTCAAGTATCTTTCACAGGCCACTGAAGCATACCAGGACGGCCTTCATGTTTCGAATGAGCAGGGGTCTTCTGGCGGTACTATGAACGTTATGTTGACTCATGGTTTGGGGAATACAGCCATGTATCAGTTCAAATTCTCTGGAAGACTGGAAGATATCAACACGGCGATCAAAGCCTTTGAGAGATGTCTGGACTCAACTGGGCCTACCGAAGTTCGCGCTGGCTCCCGGACCAGGAGTCTCAGCCATGCTCTTCAGCTCAGGTATGACGATACCGAGGACGTCAAAGATGTCATCAAAGCTGGTCAGATTGTTGAAGAGGTTCTGGGCAGGAATCTCAAACTTCCACCAGTCGAAATCTCGGCACTGCATAACATGCTCGGAACAGCATATCTTCGTCGATACCACCGAGAGGAAGATCTGACCTTTCTTGCTCAAGCTGAGAAGAACTTCAACATAGCTCTCTCTTGTGGATGCACGGACAAGTTTTACTTGTTCTCGACGCGAGTCAATTTGACGCGCACGTTGCAGTACAGAGCTAAGAAGACACTCAGCCTGCGAGACCTGCGCGATGCGCTCGTGAACTTCCAAGAGTGCATCTCGATGGGCGGCATGGACGATATCAACCGTGGAAGCCTGCTCATCAACCAAGCAGAGCTACTCATCGCGATCTGGACTGTCAGTCCAGCTCCACTGAGCAATCTGGCTGCAAATGCATACCTGATCATGATGACTCAATTCTCATCGGCACCTGGTATCGCTCGTCATGCAATCGCGTGGATGAAAGTCTACGCATCCATGTTCGCGCATGTGGTAGCCAAGGACTCGGCAGCTGCAAAGAACTACATCCGAGAAGCAGCTGAGGATCTCCCCTTCGCGGTATATGCTTGTACCACGCGCGCCGATCAGTTACGCCAAGCGAAGAAATTCCAAGCCTTGCCGACACTTGCTCTTTGCTTTTCGCTCGCCGCTGGAGATTCAGTGGTAGAAGCGCTACAGCTATATGAGAGAAGTCGATGCGTCTTGTGGGAGGAGATTCTCAACAAGGGTGCTGATGCTGGTCTGGATCAGTTGAGGGAGAAGTTTCCAGATCTCGCAACTCGCTTCATTGAAGCGAGAGTCTCCGAGAAAGTCAAGGGCCAGCGAGCGGCGCGTTTCGACCTTGATAAGAAGTTTCTCCAGAGTCAGACGGCTTACAACAAGTCCACTTCGTTTCAGGAGCTGATAGCCGAGATCAGAACAAAAGACGGGTTCCAAGATTTTCTCAGGCTGCCCCGCAATGACTCGCACTTTTATGAACTTGCCGAGTCTGGTCCCATCGTCATTGTCGAGACGGAACCTCTGAGTGGTGGCTACGCTCTCATCATCACCACGACAGATATTCGGAAAATCCCACTTCCTAAATTCACTGTCGACGATATCAGAGAGCACAAGCAGCTCTTTCGCGAGGCCATTGATATGTCTAATGACGGAGATGGTGAGGGCGGAGATCTTCTCCATTATCTACTTACATGGCTCTGGGAAGTTGTAGCAGAGCCCGTCTTAGTCAGTCTGGGGTATGATGGGGTTCCCAAAGATGGAAACCTGCCCAGGGTCTGGTGGTTGACGACGAGTAGCATTAATGCTTGGCCCATTCATGCTGCTGGAGATCATCGACGGGCAGTAGAGACTGGAGAGCGTTGCACGGTGCTCGATCGATGCGTTCCATCGTATACGAATACTCTTCGAGGGTTGTCATTTGTGAGGGATCGGGAGAAAGAGATGATGCAATCTGTTGGACATCAGAAAGCGATGCTGGTTAAGATGGAGACAACAGATCACCTTGCCCCACTGCAACACGCCTCAAACGAGATCGACGCTATTGGCACAATTCTCACTCGCGGAGGATACGACACCGTAATCCATGATCGCCCAGTTCGAAAGGAGGCACTCATGGGTCTGTTAAACTCACAGGTCGCACACTTTGCCTGCCACGGCGAAGTCGACAACTTGAACCCAGCACGGAGCGGCCTCCTCCTACGCGACTGGTACATCCAAAGTACAAATGGCGAGATTGCAAGAGGAAACGTCCTCGATGTTCAAAGCATGATGTCCGCACCAAAGAAGCTCACCTGCTCTCTCATCTATGTATCAGCATGTGAGACGGCTATCACAGGTGATCCGATGCTTCCTGAGGAATCGATCCATCTTGCCGCTGGGTTCCAAATGGCGGGTGTACCGTGTGTAGTAGCTAGCTTGTGGAAGGCAGAGGATGAGACTTGTGGTCTCGTTTCCAAGGTCTTTTACGCTGATTTGCTGAAAGGAGGGACGGGTGTTACGGGAGATCGGACTGCGAGGGCGCTGAGACAAGCTGTTCTGGAACAGCGGCAGGCTGGGGTTGATCCGAGGTTCTGGGCAACTTGGGTCCATTATGGTCCTTGAAAGTTTGTTCGAGGAGGGTTTGATTAGTGTCTTGCATGAGCTGTCAGGTCAACCAACTTAAAATTCAAGCATGCCAACTACCCACATGAGAGCTCAAGATAAGCTGAAACCTTATCATTTGATTCATGGCTTAGTAACATTAGCATGGCCGAGCTGAACCTAAACCTTTTACTTTTATTAAACTTTACGCGAATGAATGGCCATCTCCCTTCTTTATCATCATGTTGCTTATGTCTGTCAATAAGTTTCTCCACCTTCCCAAAAGCTTCAGCTTTGGGAGTTCTCGTCAGAGTTTGAGATTTTGTAGTCCACGCATCTAGGGCTGAAGACCCTGACCATGTCATGCATCACCCTTCAAGTCTAACATTGTACTCTCACGCTTACGGTTTGTTTATGTTCTGTGTTATAAGCTGCCCACAATGTTGCCAACAGGACGTCGCTTACCAAGGCAGCCATATCGCCCAGAACTTGATACACCAAGGGCGCAATTATCAACTTTCGCCTCTCGGCAGCGCCAAAGACAGCTTCCGACCACAGCAGTCCCAGCTCCTGCCGCACCTCTTCGCCCTCCGTCACCAACTGCAGCATCAGTTATAGCCACGATTCCTGCTACGCTGCCACTTCCAGTTCTGTTACTACTCCTTCCTTTCCTACTCTTGCTCTATCTCATGTCACACCTCGTCCTCTTCATGCTGCTGAGCCTCCTCCCATAAATCGAGCTCCAGCTTTGATTCGATCGCCATTCACCACGGTCCCTCGATGATATCTGACCGGCATGAAGAAAAATGGCCTTCCCCATTCTTTGGAGGAAATGCCCCCTAAGGCTGAACTAAGTTTAGGGGACTTTGCTCTAAGTTTCTATATCTTCATTTCAGGCCTATTAGATGTCGCATCAGTCTAAGACTCGCGCTGCCTGCTATTTTCTGCTTTCCCAGTTTTTATTTGAACAAGAATGAACACAACCCGCCAGTCACGTAGCACAGCAAACCGTTCCGTACGTGGCTCATCTCGTGCGCATTCCTTTACCCATATCACAACAGCGCCAAACCCAACGTGTTGTCCCGGACTCCCGGTGCCTTCCCACGTGCCACCAGCACCCGTGGCCGCCACACCAGCAACCGTCCCCGAAGCTACTCCAGCACCGTCACCCTCCCTCCTTTTCTGTAAGCGGAGTGCCCTTGCCGAGTTCACCAAGTGTGAACTTTGTCACCAGCTGACCTTGGTCGCTCGAAATTTCGCAAGTTGCGGTACTCGCCAGCCTGAGCCAGCTTGTACAGGTTGGCACGTTGATCGTCTGCTGATGGCTTCAAAGCTCGCACAGCAGCGAGGATCTCCAGCTGGTTGTTCTCAGCAGTCAGAATCCGAGAGTTATTTGCACAAAACCTATTCATCTGATGAAACTCAGGCAGGATCCAGGCTTGGTTGGCCTGCCCACTCTGGCCCTCCTGGCAGCCATTGTTATCAGAACGAAGAAATATCAAAACGCCATCAGAGTTTACCGTCCATTGTATTAAATGCATGGTAAAGGCTTAGAATATATATATTAAACTTGGTAAAGGCTTTGAGTAAGTGGACTAAACTTATGATGAGTTTTAGAGTAACTACACTAAACTCATCTAAAGTGGGCGCAATGTCTTTCATACTTGGGTTATATCAGCGATTTCACCTACATATTCAGCCAATTAGATGGACTCGGGATTGGCCGAGTTTTCAAAGGAATTTACGGCGACTACCGAAGGAACGGAGGTTTCACTATACCCCGTACGGGGTGAAATATTCACTAAAACATGTGAAACGTTTCAGATCAACTCATCTCTTCATATCCAATCTCATACTCGCTATCCAGATAACACCAATACAGTCATTCCCATCAACTCGAAAATTCCACATCGCTCCCATGCAGAAATATGAACAAACATTTATATACATGCCATCTCATCTCATCTTATCTCATCTCATAATCGCAGATCTACTTGCGGTAGGTGGTCCAAGCACTGTGCATGCGGGTCTTCTGACCAGGGGTAAACTCCTCGTAGCAAACACTAGAATAAGTATTAGTAATTGCATCAAAGCGTCTTTCGGGAATAACTTACTCATCGGAGTAGTCCATAAAGTTGTGGATGGGGTCGTCACCAGCCTGGTTAGGGCAGCTATCCCGTCGAGCAGGACATCCACTGGTCTGGCTAGCCTGAGCAGGGGTATCGCTAACCAGATCTCCACCAGTGCAGCCATCCTGGAAAGTATGGAACAGGTTGAACCAATGGCCGACCTCGTGAACGGCAGTTCCACCGAGGTTATAAGGAGCCATTGAGCCTCCGGGGACGGTCTCAGCGACAATGACGCAACCGTCGCGGATGAAGGTTGAGGAACCAGTTGAGACGTTAGGCTCAGGGAAAAAGCAGTATCCAAGAGCATCAAGGCCATCAAGCTTAGCAACATCAGTGAAGTACAAGTTGAGAGTCTTGTAGTCACCCTGACGAAGCTGTCTCTTCATGGCAACCTCGCCATTTCCAGCAGCCCAGTTAGAGTTGGTGGTGAAAGTGGTGTCGATGAGGTTAAAGGTAATATCTTGAGCACCGTAGGCATCGTTCAAGGCCTTGAGCTGGGCTTGGAGCTTAGCCTGGGTGATGTACTTTGAGGAGGATGAAGACACAACGTGGAAGTAGGTGTCGACGGTGATGGAGGTAGCGGCGACTTTGGAGACGGACTCGATCTTCTTGAGGTTCTGAGCGTGCTGGACTTGCTCGGGGGTAGGGTCTGCGATGGCGCAGCGAGGAGGAATGGCGCGTCCGGCCAGACCAGCGAGGGCGTTGCCGAAGAAGAGAGCGAGAGCGAGCTTGGAAACCATTGTTGCGGTGATGAGAAGAGATGAGATAGATGAAGATGAAGATATCGACTATAATCTACGCAACTACACTTCATATTTATAATGATATTCTATTGTTCTTCGCTACAGCATAGAGCGAGCATAATCTATCCATCTTACTATCTCATGGCGATCGTTTCCAATTATGCCATATCTCCGTTCATCCAGATCAAAGGTCCATCCCATCACAGCATAACTCGCCATCCTTATCTATGCCAATTCCCCATAAGAGCGACTACACAAGATATTCCGTAAATTTGACCTGCCATATTGACTCATGAGTGGACGACTTGCCGCGGTGTCTATTCCGTACCTATGCTAGTGTTCGGAAATGAACCCCTGGACCTTCTGTTAAAGGAAATGGCCGCCGTGGCTAATACGAGACAGCCGAACTTCGGACGCCAAGAGACCTTCCCGACTGGGTAGGATCTTCTGCCGACGCACGGGCTTGATCTAGGCGGGTCAACCCCTGTAAGCTTAAAATGAAGCATTATGGTATGGTTAAACTACCGGAGGTTGAGAACTTTTGCTAAGCTTGTGTTAAGTGATCACATTATCTTGATAGATTGTGGAGGTGATGCTGGGGCTGAAGCCGATGCCGGCTTGGCGAGTCAATTGGGCTATTTCGGACGAAGGGATTGGCTATATCCAGAAGTCTAATGTCTCAGCATAATCGAGTCATTACGATCAGCCGGAAAGAGATCGAATGGTAAGGCATCTTCGTTAGAGCTGAGAAAAACCCAAAAGGGGGTATCACGAAAAGGTAGCAGGAACTCTAGAACATTTATTTACTACTATTTGATGTATATACCTGATGTCTTTTACCAGCAATTATTATTTACAGTATAAATCTATCTCTGTAGGGTAGTGTCGAAGATCTTATCGCGCTTCCTCTTATCTTATCACAACCAGCTGCCAATTAGACGGTCCAATTAAAATGCATGCATGGCTAAGCTTGAAAGAGCACTCTGCAGGGACTTTTTACCTGACGTTATCGGCTTACATGCAGTCTCATTCTATGAATAATTGACAGCTGAGATATAAACTCCACACATCATCCCAGCCAGTCAGAAGCCGTCGTTATAAGTTGAGTGTTTGTCGTAACTCTAATTCATATCACTTATGGTAGGCACAATGCTTGGTATCACTTATCACAGGTCAATGAGAGTCTGAAGATCGAGATTAATAGCTCATTATTTACCTCCAGGGTTCTATAGTTAGTCTTAGTTCTATCTGAGTATTTCCTGCTCTGTCTAATCCTCATCCCCAAATACAACTGCATGCTCAAACGCCCAGTCTCGAATGGCGTCAAAGTTGCGACACGTGTGCAGCGTGCTAAAATCAGGCCAGTGACCATCATAGCCATCGTAATACTTGAATGCGAAAACTCCAGTATCGCTCTGGCACATAATGTTGTTTCGCAGAATCTCGATGCAGTGATCTACAAATCAGATTAGCATTAATCAAGTAATTCAACCAGAAATTCCGACTTACCAAGATGCCCTCTCAAGTCCATAGGCTCAACCTCAATGTCGCCACCCATCTTGGAGTAGTAATCCCTGTAGGTGTCTTGCCGAAGCAAGTTCAAACAGTGAAGCTGATGGAATACTTGAATTCCGACGCGATAGCCCGTATGCCCTGTCTTAGGATCCTTGACCTTGAGGGATTTGGGGTCAAGGCCTAATTTGTCAAGCTCAGCTTGTGAGATCATTTGATCACCGACGTCGTATGTAACATGGTTCCATGCTTTATCAACTTCTGGCCCATATCCGACAAACTCGGACATCTCGAGGGCTGGAGTAATATTGTATCGGACCGTATGGAAGTCTGCAACGCTTTCTGCGGGGGCTATTCGACGTTAATAGAGGTATAAAAAAAAGATGCGGTGATAGACTTACAATAAGGAAAGTTTGGCTGGTTGCAAACGCCGCTTTGTAAAGGGCTGGCGCGAAGTAGTAAGGAAAGGGCGAAGAATGCCAATGAGAAGGAGAGTAAGACACCATGACATATCCATATCAATATTGGATGTGCGCCTGGTTGTGAAATGAATGGTGAGATGTTGGTGTACATGGGCAGAGGTGATAAGAGAGCGTTCTTCTCATGAGTCTGTTGCTCCTCATCCTCAGGAACTGGACGATACTTTGAACCCATTGTTTCGGAAAAATGATTGACTGAACCTCGAAAAAGTTTAGAAAATGACTGGCCTGCAGTGAGAGAATAAAAGTCAACCTCCAGGGCGATGAGGGAAAAAAAGGAACAAGTGCGACAAGTTTTGAAGCATTGATGTATATATCAATCCCCAGAATTCTGATTCTATAATTGGTCTTCTCTGACTTGGCGTTTGGGTTCTACAGTGAGCGGATAATCGGCTCCCAATTACAACTCTTCAAACGCCAAGACGAAACGTGAAATGGTTCGTGCGACAAGTGAATACTACGTGAAGTCATCCAGACCGCCCACTTAAAACAATGTTCCAGCTTCACGGGTTTGACAGATCTCAAATGAGGAATAGCCAACCATTACTCACCGAGAATTATAGGCCTAAACAATATCTGTAACAGGGGTTAGTAATATTCTCAGGCAACGTGAAGCACTATACGTCGTAGCCGTCAGGGGTCGTGTCGTCTAGACCAATCATGTGAAACCAGCGAAACTTGTTTGAGGTTCATTTCCACCAATGACGCGCCACCATCGACTTTGGCATGTCACTTCGCGTTTTCGCATTTAAGCAAACACTGTCCAGAGTCTTGGGTTTCGGCCGAGGCTGGGGTTTCATGATTGGCCGCTCTAACCGTCGCTACACCTTGGACCTGAAGTTGCCTAGCGGGAGGCCGATGAGGGTATCAAGGAGAAAGCGCCCTTTTTCGTATACGGCGGTTACGTTGTTGACTCAACAGAGCGGCAATGTCGGCAATCATGTCCAACATGTCTTCAAACGCTATCGGTCTTGTCTTGGCGCTTGCGTTTGACGATTCTCTGAACTTTGGGAGATCGAGGGAGGGGAGGGGCAAAGATCTATTCTAAGACTCAAAGAATCTGGGGTCGTCATCTCAAGTTAGACTTAACATGCCCAAGTCGAAAGGTATAAGAAGCTTAGCATCTTTAGCTCTAATCTTAATTCTTCAACCAACTCACTTTTCCTTCTTCAATCATCTGAGCTTAACTTTGCTTGACGCAAACGTCTTTCTCTTCTCATCATCTTTCAAGGCTAGTCCTACTTTTATTCTACATCACTCTCATTTTACCTGCCGGTCAGAAAAAACCACTTCTACACCCTTTTTTCATCACTTCCAAGTCAAGATGTATTTCTCCAACGTTGTCGTCACTGTCCTCGCCGCCCAGGCGTTCTCTCAAGACAGCCGAGTCTCTCGCTCTAGCTTCGGACAAGTCGCTGTAAGTTGCTCATCATGCTTATGATACTTTAAAGCTAACGTGACCAAGGCTTTGATGGCTGCTGCAGCTCTCCCAGCAGACGCTCTCGCCCTCCCCATCTTCAGCGCTGAGAAACGAGAGGTTAGTCACATTAATATCTACTAGTAACACTTCATCTAACAAGCATAGCCTCATCACCAAGGCGGTCAGAACAACAACAACCAAGCCCAAGGCCAAAACAATAACCAGGCCCAGGGTCAGAACAACCAGGCTCAGGGTCAAAACGCCAACAACAATGCCAACGCTGGCGCCAATGCCAACGCCAATGGATGCAACGCCAACAACAAGCGAGATGAGGAGCTTGTAGCTCGTCACCACCAGGGTAACCAGGGAGGCAACGCCCAGGGTAATGCCAACAACAACGCCAATGCCAATGGTAACGGAGCTGCTGCCGCTGCCAACGGCTGCAACAACAACAACGCCGCTGCCAACAACAACAATGCTGCCGCTAACAACGGTAACGCCAATGGAAACAACAACAAGCGTGATGAGGAACTCGTAGCCCGTCACCACCAGGGAGCAAAGGCCAAGGGCAGGAACGGCAAGAACAACAAGCGTGAGGAGCTCGTCGCTCGCCACCATCAAGGAGCTCAAGGTGGCAACAACGCCAACGCCGCCGGCGCCAACCGTAATGGTGCCAACCGCAACCAGGCCGCCGCCGCAGCAACTGGCGACAACGCCAACTGCAAGCGAGACCCTCACCACCAAGGCGGCCAGAACAAGCAAAACGCTCAGGCTGCTGGTTGCAACTAAGATAATTCCCTTTACCAAAGTCTCTTGTAGGCATGGATAAGAAGCAGCAAGGCATGTAATGGCTGAGGTGAAGGGGGAGAGATTATGTCTTGGCTTGGAGTGATGGGGTGCTGGAAGTAATGGGCTGGCCCATGGATTCTGGTAATTAGAGTGCTAGTTAGAATAATAAGACTAGAGAGTTCGGTTCAACTGCTGCGAGACGTGTTGGTGAATCACCTGATGCCTGCTTGATCTGAAGGTCTTCCGAGTCTCTACTGAATTTACCTCACTCTTCATCTCAAATGATAGGTAAAGTGGCTTGGTCGTGGCTGGAGGTACTCCTGTGGCCGTGCTGGCACCGTTTCAGCGTCGGTTCGCTCCCTAGCCGAAGCCGAGTTAGGCTTAGATCTGTTTATCCACCATTCCACGGCATCCCCGCCCCTCCACTAAATCTTCAGGGTCCTTCACGTGATACCCCTCACGAATGCCTTTTTCCCTCACAGGGCGATATGAAGCCCTGTATAGACTAGATTGAGACCTCTGTATAGTTATTATACTTTATCTACCACAATAGCCATTTGAAAAAGTCACTGGATAACAATTTTCAGCGTTTTCTCGTATTTTCTTAAGGTTACAGCGTATCAACGTGGCTTTGGACTAACTGGCCAGAACACTCTACACCCATGTCTTTAAAGTGGGCTATCAGGCCACTTCTGAAAAGTCTTCCTCACAATCCCATCCCTTGAATCCTCTCAAAAACAAAAACACAAACAAAAAACATCTCAACTTCAATCTCAGCAAACCATCGATCCAAAATGGCGCCCCCCAAGAAAACCGAACCCGTCATCGATAATGTCGTCGCCTTTGGAAGAGTTCGCAAGAACTTGAAAATGGGATGCGTCGGTCTTCCTAATGTCGGAAAATCGAGCTTGTTCAATCTCTTGACGGAGCAGAGCGCTGCGGCGGAGAACTATCCTTTTTGTACGATTGAGCCTAATGAGGCGAGATGTGCTGTTCCTGATGCGAGATATGTAAGTTGAGATCCTGTCGAATATCGGTGAGGAAGGAGCTAAACTCGGTGAAATGCAGGACTTTCTCTGTGACCTTTGGAAGCCTCCTTCCATGTACCCTGCTTATCTTCAGGTCACCGACATTGCTGGCTTGATCAAGGGAGCTTCTCAGGGAGAAGGTCTTGGAAATGCCTTCCTGTCGCATATCCAAGCTGTTGACGGCATGTTCCATATTGTCAGGTAGGTTCTGTCGAGTACAGTGGTAAGGAGCCAGACTGACTTGGCTTCTTCAATAGAGCATTCGACAACGATCAGGTTTTGCATGTCGACGACTCGATTGACCCTGTTCGAGATTTGGGTTGGTCCAGCACTTTATCTAGAGGTGACTCAACTGACAAAGGCTCATATAGACACCATTCAAAGCGAGCTCTGCAAGAAGGACCTTGGTAAGTACTTTTTCTACGGTAACTGGACAAAACTTATACCGATCTTAGACATTCTCGCGAAGCAAATCGTCGCTGAGGAGCTGATTGTCAAGAAAGCTGGTGGCAAGTATAAGATGCTGCCTCTTTTTACTGAGACAACAACCAAGATCAAGGAAGTCAGTAACAATCAAGTGACAACCGGGAAATGAGGAGAGGACTGACACGAAATAGATGCTTGAAAAGGACCAACCAGTTCGAGACGGAAGCTGGACACCTGCCGAGATCGCCCTCATCAACGAGAAGATCCAACTTATCACCACCAAGCCAGTCATTTACCTCGTCAACTTGACAATGAAGGACTACCTCCGACAGAAGTGCAAGTACCTCCCCGGTATTGCCAAGTGGGTCACTGAGCATGGTGGTACACCTCGTGATATCATTCCCTTCTCGGTTGAGTTCGAAGAGAAGCTGCACAGCTTGAAGGATGATCCTGATGCTCTGGCCGAGTTCCTCAAAGACATCAAGGTGAAGTCAAAGCTAGACAAGATTATCACTGAAGGCTTCACAAAGCTTGGGCTACAGTACTACTTCACAGGTTTGTAAAGACCTTCCGACTGGTAGCAGAGACGCTGACCTGTGTATAGCTGGTGAGAAGGAGATCCGATGCTGGACAATTCCCAGGGGCTGCTTGGCACCACAAGCCGCTGGTGCTATTCACAGCGACTTTGAAAGAGGCTTCATCAAGGCCGAAGTTGTCGCTTATCAAGACTTCCATGATCTCTGCGATGGACAAAAGTCCATGGGTCCCATTAAAGCAGCTGGCAAGTACCGACAAGAAGGAAAATCATATGTAAGTGCACACAACTCAACTCATATCGCATGAATCTCACCTTTATCCTCTGCAGGTTGTTCAAGATGGAGATATTATTCACTTCCAGTTCAGTAAGTCATACCGTCATGATGCCTTGATCTTATGTTGTAGACTAACTGTCTTTACTAGACGTTTCGAATAAGAAATAAGTCCGTTTTAGCTGTAGAGAGAAATTATAATATTAAGATATTGCAAATATTTCAGGGTTTTGTAATATCATATAAATATTTAGATGAAACTGTTCTATCTATAGTATGGATTATTCCCCTTGGGAAAATGTTGCCGCCCAGACATCCATTGTCCGCACCTTAGAATCACCAAGTGCTTGAACGGCTCTTACAACCGCCTCTCTCCCACTCCGAAGCACGATCTTTATCTTACTATCCGCAACACACTGCTCAATATCATCAAGAAAACTCTTGCTTTTCACATCCCCAACCTCCCAACCACCATCTTGCAGTCCCTCATGCGGCACAATTTCCGTCTCTCGCTCAATTTTCCATCCAGCATCCCCCGCAATACTCTTGATATCAGGTGGACTCAGCAGACATCGAATGTTCGCTTCGCTGTCAGGTCTTTGTGCCTCAAATGTAGCTCGTGTCAAAGCAGCAAGAACGTGAGGGACAGCAGCTGGCTCAGATGCCTTCATGGCGTATTCAGCAATGCAGACTCTATTCACGCGTCCCTTGAGCGCTTTGAGCATGCGAGCAAGGGTTTCTGGCGCATCGAGATACCATAGACAGTGCAGAAAGACGGCATAATCCCACTTTTTGTCCCCTGTCTCTCTTAAAAAGTCCTCGAGTTGGGCCTGCCAGAATTTCACACGCCCGCCCAAAGCGCCTTTGGCGATATGTTGCTGTGCCTGGCCAAGAGTGTATGGTGCACCGTAATCAAGAGGTGCGGGGTCGATGGCGTCAACATGGCCATCTTCACCAACCGCATGACCCAAGACAACAGTGCATGTTCCCTGACCGCATCCAATCTCAAGAATGTGAGATGAAGCAGGAACATGAAAAAAGTTGAGGAGCTGAAGCCGGTGAGTTGTTTGATCAATCTCAATTTGTAGGGACTCTGGTGTTGACAGGGAGTGAGACGCTATTGATGGAGCGATTGACAAGGGCATGGGCTGCCATGTCTCTCGAGGCTGCGACTGGGCTGTCATATCGATACCAGATTTACAGAAAATCAATTTTGAGAAGGTGAGTTTGATGTATGCAAGTGTTTGGCGGACCCAGTGTCTGCGATATCAAGCGGTCCAGGTTGACACTATTTATAAGCGGCCGACAATCTTACCTGTGACTCATTCGCTATCATAGATCTCAACCTCCTTCCTATACGGGTAATCACCATTTGTGCTTACAACACGACTGTAAGAATCACCAAAAAGGGCACCGCAGTGGAAATATAGTTGAGCAACAGCGATGATATTCTCAGTGATGTACAAGCTACCTGCGCTCACAGTACAAGGCGGGATCCTGCTGCTTATGCCATGTCCTTACATGTCTTTCAGCATTGGCTTTTCGTCCCGTGCCATCACGCGCCATTTGATACGTGCATCCAGGGAAGCTACAATACCATTTGATAGAGCCATGCTTTTCATCTTTATGACGGGTGCGGTCTTTCCTCAATGCGAAGCTTGCGTTGCACCCAGTCTCGGCGCATTTGAATGGTCTTGTGTGAGTTTTGAGATGCGCCCTGTTTGCATCCGTTAGTCTTGGCACCCCCGAAGGTATATGGGCGTGGCACTCGTGTATAAGGCTTTTTGGTAGCAAAGGCAGCTGGGCACTCGGGACATTGGTGAGGGCCTGTAGTAGGTACACCACCCTGACTGTTGTCGTTTTCGTGAGAGCTGTGATTCTCAATAATATGTTCTAGCCGCGAATCATCTTCGACTTGTGCGCTCTGTCCAGCAGGCTGAGGAGTAGTCCTTGAACACCCCCAATCATAGGGAGGCAGAGGACCCGCGTTTCCGGACTGAGTCCAGCTCGGATCAATGAACTGGGGAGTTCGATGTTCGTGATAATATTCGTGTTGGTGAACTGAACTCTCTAGTTCAGATGGCCCTGACTGGTCTTGACTAGAAATAAAAGACCCCTACCTGGGAAATGGACTTGGTGGTGTGTTTACCTGCTGAAAGGAGACACTAGAGGAAGAAAGAATACGACGGCTAAAGATTTAACAAAAGAGTGTAGACAGTTGGCGATAGAAGTGGATGCAACGAGCGACTGCGGAAGCACCACTAGGGTCAACCGTGGAGAAGAAAGAGAAATGTATGACCATCGCACATCGAGACAAGCCTATGTAGACGATTTCAATCTAAGCGAGTGCCCCCAATCGGATATGGCGGATCAATATAGTTTGGCCGATTGGCCAAACTCTCCGGCTAGGCCTCAGAATCTGCACGATGATGATAGTTGCATCCGGTAAGTTGGGCCAATCATAGTAATGGTAGTGAGACGGCAGTTGGTCAAATTTCACGAGGTACCAGCTTGGAAAGAGAAGTTAAATATCCAGCACTTTCTATGATTCTGTTTCAATGATCTTCGTTCTTTCAACACTCTCTCTACCTTGACATACTTGCAAAATGCCTACAATTTTCTGTTGTGATGCCATTGATCCCTATCGTTCCCAGTACCTTGACCATCAGTCCAAGTTCAACAAATTTATGTCATGGGGGTCTTTCCCCAGAGATTCCACTCGTGATGCGGTCCAGCATGACCTCTCCCAGATTAATCCTTCTTATGCAGTCCAGCTTGTTAGACAAGTCAACTTTGGCCCACTCGAGTCCAAAAGATACTTCATCCCTCAAGATTCATCTGAAGGGCAATATATCGAAGTGTCTGAACAAGACTTGATCCAGGCCAACTTCAAGAAGGCCAACACGTAAGTCAACGACTTTGTCCTATGGCATGACAACCAAGTCAGTGGTACTAAGACTCCCTCCAGCTACAAGAATTACAAGTGCCGTGGGCGCAACAAGTTCTTTGAGGTAAACATCTACCAGAAAGATCCTGTCAACAAACACCACTGGCGCGCTGATATCGCGAGACCGGCTGGTTCAATCGATCTGTAAGCTGCTTCTGAGGGGCCATGTTCGTGTAACCCTGCGTCACCCAAAAATATCCACGGCACCATCCTTTGGCTAACACGTAATATCGCAATCAATCATGATGTGATACAAGCGTGTAAAACGGTGGTAAAGCCGGACGGATTGGGCTGTGGGGCCGGGCTGTGTGTTACACGTTCTGGCCAAGGCATTTTGTTTTCTCCAATAAGAAACCAACCGTGATAGGATATTCAAATGCACTTCGACGCGAACAGCCTGCCTTTGCCATTCCCCAATAGCCTCACTGATGTCTGCTTCGCCACGAATGACAGCCACCGCATTTGGCCTGTACTTGGGCAACTCGTAGCTGAAGCACAAAGGGTACGAAACTGATAGTGCCTAGCGTTGGGATATCCTATTCGTTAATGATCACGATACCAAAGGCGTCTCTTTTAGCACAGGCTATTGCCAAATGTATCAAGTCTCGCCATCCTCACGTGGGATCTCAGTACGAGAGACCTGGTACGAGCTTCATTTTATTGTCCTCTTTATTATAATTTCTTCTGCATTACTGAAACCCTTGCCCAGTCCTCGCAAGTCATGTAGTTTATCGATAGCCTTTGCTTTATATGCACGGGCTACTATTCCTTCTCATCTCGATTGCAATCAAGACCTGTGAACTTGTTAACTCTACGAAAAATAGTGGCTTCTATCTATCTACCTCATCGCAACCTAGGATAATGACCAACTCGGTCTCTATATACTACATGTGTCACTCCTTATGAAAGGTAATGTGATATGCCTTTGAAAACGCTTATATCGGGAGCGAAGACCAAGCGCAACGAAATGGAATTTTCTTGGTGATCTGGGACAAAGACTCTCGGTAATATGCTAATCTGAAACGAAATTGTGAGATTACGGAGGAGGTGACATTCTTTTCACCTTTGCCATTGTAGCCTTCACGATCCAACCTCGCAAAAGCCTGAATGGTCTCAGACTTAGTAAGAGACTTCCGCTACGTGCTGAGGAGAGGTTCTTTTGACTCTTGTACCGATAGACTCCGATGTACCACCACGCTCCAACTGTGAAAGCTGTAAAGCCTGCGGCTAGGACCACGTAGATCCAGAACGACTGAGCCACAGATATAGTGCCATCGTCGGATTTCCACTCAAAGAATCCCATCGAGAAGATACTCTACAGGAACCGTCAGTGGACTATCAAATGCTTCGAACGATGACTTACAGCAAAGAAGGTCCCGGGGAGGAATATCATAGTAACTAGTGCGATGGACCGCATATGACGTGAGTCCTGACTAGTCGCCAATGCTATCTCCACATTTGTTTCTCCTTGAGCCTTAACACTGTGAGCAAGACTTCTGAAAGAGGGCGTGAGAGGAGATAATCTACCCATTGTGTCGTCATAATCATTCCTTCGTAGCCAGTAGTACACTCCCGGATCTTCTCATTATATTCCTTCATAATTTCTCGTAGTCTCCATCGCATCTTAGCACCCGTTCGTCTCATATAACTCTTCCTGAGTCGAACTGATGATTCCTCCTGATACTTATAAATCTGATGCTCCGGAGAAACGAAGGCCGCATGATGGCTAACATCCTGAAATTGCTGACCATCTACTAGAGAGACCTCATCGATTGAGTCATACCAGTCTGCATCAGGGTTCGGAGAACTCATGTCTCGAAATATTGTCCGGTTGAGGTAATCTGTGTGCTCGTAAAAGGCTTCCAAGCAGGTACTCCAGCTCAGAAGTTGATTTCGGAGGTACTGCATGTCCAACCAAGCTAATCTTCTTGCCTTTTTGCGAGAAACCTTTTCTGTCTCCGTTATATGCTGTAGAAACTCGGGATCCTCGTCCAGCTCCAGGATTCGCCCTTCGAGCTCGTCAAGAGTGTTGTTCACTATTGGCATGTGGCGCTTTCTCTCAATCTCGATAAGCATGCTGGGAATCAGTAGTGGATGGCAGGTCTCGTAGGTTGCCATTTCAAGCCGTGTCAATATCTCTGCTTCGATCAACAGCGTACATCCAAACATAATTGCGAATGTTAGGTTACAATGCGGGAAGTATGTTGCTGATACTGCTAAATCACCTTGCCAAGCATTGGAGGTGCGGGCATTATATACTTTAACAGTATCAGAAGTAGTTCATATCCAGGAGAAGACAGAAACGAACCTTGTGCAGGTAGGCAACGACCGTCTTGCCTGCCCATGTCGACCTTGACTGCCGAGAACTGTGGCACCGCTGCTTGGCTTACAACCCGATTGATCGAGTCGTGTATATAGAACCGTTTTGCTATATCCTGAAGGACTGCTCTGAAAATGGCAGCTCTTTGACATCAAGGAGGCCAGAGGTTTTATGACGCGGGGTTCTCGATGCGTGTTTGATGTGTGCTGTTGCTGTCTCAATAGTCTCAATCCAATCCTTCGCCTCGATACCATGCACCGGAGCCATTTTGGGTTCGCCGCTCTTCCTGGCTAAACTAACACGGCATCAGTTTCGGGGAGCCATACCTAAGAGGTGAACGTACATAAGAACAAGACCAGCGTCTAATCGTCCAGGCTTTGGATGTTGCTAAGGAAACAAATTAGTCTTAGTAAGCTTAAGGACTGAACAGTGATACCAACCTTATCAAACCATTCATTCCAATCACTACCATCAGTCATTGTCCATACCAAAGGCTTCTGAAATACTGTTGGTAAGCTGCAGCTGATTTCGTTGTAGAATACAAACCCTTCCGTCTGAGAACACTCGTACAACGCTGGTTGGTCTCTCATCATAGTTAAATACTCTGCTAATTTCGCTTTCGCAGCATATTGCTTGGTCATTTGCCCAGTTCATGTTTAGGCTAGCTGTGAAAAAGAAGATGATAGTCTGGTCAAAAATTGCAAGATGGCCTCGCGGAAGAGATTGCCGTTTATCATCCTTCTTGATGGGGCTATGCTTGGAACACAACCTGGACTCTACGCCCTCTTGTCTTTGGGGCGATAAGCCCTAGACTATGGCTGTGTTGAGACACGATAATGTTGTGCAATAGTGCAACGTGCGACATGTGGTTGAAAAGCGTTGCATGAATAGTAAGGCGAACAGTTTGTAACAGCTTATTTTCCTTGTAAGAGCACTATCAGAAATGTATGTGTAACTCACAATGTGCCCCTGTAGAATTGACTTTCTGAGAGATCACTGCGAAGAGAAAGCATTTATAGGAGGCAATAGGAATCTGCAAAATGGACCAAACGTATTCAACTACTACTTATACTATAACTAGGTGCTCGATTACTTATGCCTACCCTAATACTAGCAATAGACATGTAAGTAAACTTCATAAGAAAGGTTTTCTAAAGAGTATAATTAATCACCGCTTTTATTTTATAAAATAGCTAATATCACCGCTGAATACTGGTGAATAGACACACTTCCCAACGCTACATAGAGTCACTAGTAAAAGACTTGGGGTCTGTAGCGCCTACTCAAGTAGAATTTGAGTTAACTATGACTCGTCGATATTGATGTTGGGGGCCACATCATCATAGAATGTCCATCACCACGGATTTCTCCATTTTATTCTTTTCAACCTTTCTGTATCAGATGCGAATCACTACGAGTTTGTGACTTACTAACCTCAGTGAGACGTCTTGGAAGTTTGCAATGGAACTTTCCCCGATCCCACTGTAAGTACAATCAATGTCTTTATTCCTCTTCAGTATAAGATTGAAGTACTGTACCTCGACTGTCACACTTTGATCAAAGACGGTGGCTAAAAACGTCTCTAGGGAGCTTTGTTGCGTTAAGGACGCACGGATAATTTCGATTACCATTGTGCTAAGAGGGTGGTGGTTTATATTTAAAAGAGGCAAGTATGACAGGTGTTTGGAATAATGGAGGTTGATTTGATCAAAGTTTGGAACACAAGGTCACAATCAAGGTGAGTATAAATACCCCAGTTCGCCGCTGGACCCTTCTGTCAGTGATCCTGAACACTTTGATGACGATTCTAGCTACTCGGTGATGCAGGGCTCTTCCGTTGGTGATGCAGGGCCCTTGCGTTGGTGATTCTAGAGTCTTCTAACGTTGATGTAGGAACCTTCTGTTTGAGATCCCAGACTATCATGTTAGTGATGCTAGAGTCTGATATTGTAGTTCTCAGCGCACTGATAAGCTTTCTGCACTGCTTGTATTACAGGAGCGTTGTGGTAATACTTGGCATTTTGTCAATGCAGGGCTCCACGACCAACAGCTGTCTATTGGGATTTAAAGCAACACAGTCTATCCTCTAACCGAACCCGGCCTACCCATGGCATGCTTCGAGGGCTGGAACACTTCAAAGAAAGAATAGTTTGAACGGTGTCAATGGAAAATTGATACACCATATTTCAGCTCAACAGCGGACAAGCCCTTAAAAAAGAACCATTTACATAAATCCGCCTGCAAACCGTGGTGTCGTTTCTCGCGAAACATCGTCGGAGGCTTGTGACGACGTTTCAGATAATACGGGAGCTTTTGGAAGGGTAACACGCGTCAACATTCACCCCACGTCACATGCCTATCAACAGCTATTAAAGAGTGTAAGTAATGAACTGTGAATAATCTCTTCTAGGTAATAGAAGCTAATAGAGCTAAAAGAAAAAAAAAATTAACCTTGACTGTACAAAGTTTGCAATCAAGACCCTTCACAACATGGGCCACAACAATGAGTCAAAATTCCAGCAGGATTGGGAGATGCTTAAGCGATTCAATGGGCTCAAGCATCCCCACCTCGTAACAGCCATGTGCGCTTTTCGTTGTGCAGATGAAAGAGGGTTTATCTTTCCCAGTGCGATCTGTGATCTCAGCGAGTACCTGGAAAAGAGCGAACCCCCTAGGCACAGCAAAGCAACAATCTGGATATCTGACCAGACTCTTAGGACTAATCGGTGCACTACAGACCATACATGACCCGAAAGATGTAGAGCAGGGAGTAGGTAGTGGCTACGGTAGACATGGGGACATTAAGTGCGATAATATCCTATGTTTCAAGAGATCAGGGGATAAAGACGAGATCATTCTAGTCATCTCTGACTTTGGCTTATCGACTTTCAACAGCGTTGAAAGTCGCTCTAATATCCCCAATCACAAGGTTCCACCAGTTCCCGGGTACTGCCCTCCAGAATGCGAGATTAAAGGGGGTACTATATCAAGAGCCTTTGATATATGGACATTGGGGTGTTTGTTTCTGGAGCTCATAACCTGGTTCCTGGGGGGAACTCTATATTTTGAAGAGTTTGATGAGGTAAAGACCACGATGTCCATCAATGGTGCGAACAACAAACTATTCTTCACTTTTAAAAGAAGACCTGATAAAGAGAGCTACGCATTGCAGGTAAAAGCAGAGGTTGTTGAAGTAAGCCGCTTCGAAACAATGCCTTGGTGTTTTGTTAACGTTCAACAGTGGATCATCAAGTTACATCAACATCCAGATTGCTCTGACTTCTTACACGATGCTCTTGATATCATTTAAAGTGAGATGATAGTCGTCATAGCGCAAGGGAGAAATCGATCATTGTCTGCGCAACTTTTAGACGCTTTCCAAATGTTATCTTCTAAATGCATAAAAAAGGAGGGATATACTGTTGGCAACCCATGGACAGGCGAACATGTCGAAACTGCTAGAACTCGGATAATGAAGAATAATGCCGCGGTTAATACAATTCCTAAATAGAGCACACAGGCTCTCGTTAATGCGCTCTAGTTAGGGTTGACCATCCGCCTAGCACATACCGGGAAATCCTTGAGAATAAGGCTGAAGAGGTTGAACAAGACGGACGGGATTTTAGCCTTAGAAATTTGTTATAACTCTAGTTGCAATTAAGAAGTTTGAAAGTTGAGATTTGTTATTTCTTTGCGGCCGTGGTAGCTAGTTACTTGTGCCTACATGTGTAATGTATGTGGCAGACAATCTACCCAGTACCAGAACTCTCAGTTTGTTCATAGTGTTCCATGTTTACCGTTTGCCCTATCTTTTGTTTTCCGAAACTGCCAGAACTTGGATAAGAAAGAACAATGTTACGGTCGATGTAAGGCCTATTCGTAGCACGTAGGCTCTAATTAATGCGGTTTAGCCAGGGTTAACCATCACCTTAGCACATACAGGGATATCCCTGAGACCAAGGCTCAAGGAGTTAAACAATATAGACAAGACTTAAATTTAAATAGTTTGAACAGATTGTATTGCACTCAAGGAGTTTAAACGTTCTTAACTTTTATTTATTATGGTTTGGCTGGCATCCAGACATATAGTAGCGATCTACCGTACCAGAACCCTAAGTTTGTTTATAGTGCTTCACCTTCACCGTTTCCCCCATCTTTTGTTTTTTGGCCTTTTACTGTTAGAACGAAAGTCCAGGGCATCAAGCGACAAGGGAACTACTAACCTCGGTAAGATTTCTCGGGAGGGTACAATGGTATTTGCCGCGTTCCCACTGTTTGGTCAGCTTGTTTGCACCTCTGGGACATCGGCAGTAAGCTTCTTACCATGACGGTTGTGTTTCCTTCCCCAAAGACGCTGATCATGAACTCTTCGATTGCTTCTTGCTCGCTGTAAGTCGCACGGACAATCTCAACGGGCATTGTAACGAGATGAACAACCAACAATGCCGACTCGGCGATATTTGTTGTAGTTTGTGGAGGATCGCACGTTTTTTGGTATTGCGAAGGAGAGGAGAGTCGTACTTAACAGCTCTGAGCTTAATTGTATCCATATCTCAGTTGTCACTGAATCTATGAGGACTCTGAAGTATCTACTGCGTGATTCACAGAAGACGGCGGTCTTCCAATCACTGACTGGCATTGACAGCAATTGACACGTCTTATCACTGAATCGTTAAGCACTCTGTAGAGTGCAATGACGAGGCTACGTTAGGAACTTCAGTCAAATTCAGTTACTTAAACACCATGTCACAGAGAATTGGCCAAGAAGAACCGACTCTCGGACCTCGCAACATCCTCAATATCGATGATGGGGTTGCTCCAGTCTCGCCGTACACCTCTTGTTATGAGAGTTCTGATTTATCAAATGCTGAAAGTGCCCTTGACCTACGGCGCCATCGGATGATGGAAGAGCCCCTGTGTTCAAGTCCGTCAATTGCAATACCCGAGAGGTCTGCTCATACGTCGCTGACCATGGAGCCGAGACGAGCACCACAGCGGGCAATGGCAAAAACTTGGCTTACGAAGCTGAGAGCCCCAAAACCTAAAAATTGACCAGCCATGCTATCGACAAGGTGAAAGCTGGCAAGTGGGCGGTTGGCACTCGAGGACATGCTGGGCGAAAAGAGAGGACATCAAGAGAGGAGGCAGAATACTGACAATATGGAGAATATGGAGGATTCGTGGAGTTTCTGGACTTTATAATAAAAGGACTTAAAATATTACATTAAAGAAATTAGGTATTTCCTTTTTTATATCTTTAGATAATTATTAAAGATTAACTCTTTAAAACTTAAAACGATATATTACTAAATACATTTACTTTAACTTATTTATATAATATAAAAAGAAAAAAAGAAAGGAAAAAAGGAAAAAAGTTATAGTAATTAAGGTTTAAAGCTATCATTTTTAAGGGGACATTAAATCATCGTCTTACGGGAGTCAATTCTTTACATGTTATTTCCGCCTTTTTAGCTTTTTTTGCTCAGGGCATATAAGAAACCCGCCGCCTTTAAAATTATGAATCTGTTACTTTTCGTTCTTCTTCTACCTTGTTTCCTATCCATCACTTCTTATTTTGACATCTACGGCATTTAATGAAAATGGTCAGTCTCCCTTCCCTCCACAGTTACGCAGGTAAACTTTAGAACATAAGACTATAGAGTGGTATAAAGTTCTCTTGTTTTAATTGCCAATTTACTTAATTTAAGGAAAATGTCCTTGGTAAGTACCTGTCTTGACTTTCAGTACGATCATACAGACGATATATTTTATAGACTTACTACCTGCATCTATGCCGCTTGTAGTTTCTATCTACTTCTTTCTAGATCCAGTATAGAGAAAAACTCCTTTAGAGTGGTAACCTAAAGCTCTGTTTTGAGTCAGAGTCACTGTTTCACACGATATGACACATTATTAACTTTAATCGAAGTTACTGTTGGACGTTACTTGAGAATTTTCTACCCTCTCAACTTAATAATGCGGCCAACTTTGTAAAATCAGGCTCGCCTAGGCCTGTTGCAGCATCCCACCCTGCGAGGGCCTCCCAACCTGTTTCAAAAAAGTTACCATCAGCACAGCCTTCCGTTTCACTACCATCTTTGACATCCCGAAAGACTGAGTTTGCCTTTGAAGAGTACAGCAAAGGGTTGAGAAATCCTAATGCAGGTTTCTTCGCCCTCAGACGCTTGTCGTTGACAAGTGCAATCATGGCTGCAAACACAGGTGCAGACGCGCTCGTGCCGTCGTGAATCGAAGCTTGGCCTCCAGTCAGCGTCAGATAATTATCGCCCAGAAGACTGACGTCTGGCTGCGCACGGCCGCTGACGTTGTAAAAGCCCTTGTGCTTGCCTTTCAAGGCTTTGATGTAACCTGACACAGCTTTGTCTTGCCAAGAAGCCCGTTTGAAAACATTTGACATGCCCCCAGAGCTATACGAAGCCGCACCGCCATACTCCGCCGTGGCGCCTACAGAGGTCATCCAAGGGCAGCTCGATGGGAATGTTGGTACAAAGAGTCTCTTCTTACCAGACACTCCAAGGCAGGTATTGTCGCCACCTGCTCCAGCTGCTCCCCCGTCTCCAGAAGATCCAATGATAGAAATCCCGCGAGCAGCAGCTTTTGCAAAAAGATCGCAAACGTGTGTCGCATACGCAACCGGTACATTCTTCTCGTCATCGTTGTAAGATATGGATATAACTTTAGGGGGTTCTTTCAAATCGAGTATATACTCGAAGAATTCGGCATATGGCTCGTTGTCGTCTGGTGAGATGGGCTTATTCGGGGCTTGGCCGATCTTTGGCGCGTGACCACCTACTGAGTAGAATGTAACAGGGAGCGGACCGGTGAATGCCATTGAGTAGTCCAGGTCAAGTTCAGCCTCAACTGTGAGCGAGCCTCCGTCTGCTGGAGGTTTGAGGGTACCCTTGTTGACAGAAACGACGTTGATTGGAGGAATGGATTTCTGAGTCCTTTTGTCATATTTGGTCAGGAAGGCTTTGACGTCTGTTACGTTGGGGAAGTTATTCAGAAAACCAGCTATAGCAATTGTGCTGCCCGACTTGCCGTCAGCTGGATTGTAATGAATATTGTATTTCGTGCGCAGCTGAGATGGACACACGCTGTTTGAACAATTACTGGGTCCAGTGGGTACATGCTGTCTTTTTTGAATCATTTTGGGGCTGGTTTTCAATCGGAAGAAGTGTACCGTGGGATATATATAACTGATTGCGTCCTTTTGCGTGCTTGGAATGCTGTACTCGGTAGTCCGAATCACAGTCCGGCCGGTAGCCCTGTGTCGAAATTGGTAAAACGTGGTGTTCAGAACCCGGTTCCAGTCAGCGACAGCTGTTGTGACATCGACGTGATGGGTGCTAGTCGTGTAGTTGGATAACCCCTCGTCTTGGAGCCAGCCCGCCACCTTTCTAGAAATGAGATCCTTGTCGGGCAATATCGATCGCAACTCATGCGCTCCCAGATATTGGCCGTACTGATTGGAAGCGGGGTCGGACACCTGCTTGGCTACTTTGAGATAGGGCTTTTCCAGCTCTGCGAGATGAAGTCTCAAAGACAGTAGCTCATTTTGAGGCGCCGCTTTCAGCTGCACATAGTCACTGGGAGGCTGCTGAATGGATTCATGACGGCGAGCATCGCAAAATGGGGACAGAAGCAGCGAGCAAACGAAGTAACTGCACCGCATATTGGGCAACATGGAGCTATCGATGTATGAAGAACTCTAGCTGCTATAAGGACATTGCATCTAGTTATAATAATAACTCGAATATTGTCACAGGTACAGAGTGGACCATCGATCAAATGACAATATGTTTGAGAGGCCAATTGCAATCAATGTATACGAAAAGGCCGAGCTACGTCGGGATAACGTTCCCTTCGTATAGACAACTCGCGCAGACATCCTTGGTCTAGAATATCGTCGATTCCTTGGTGGCAAAAGATAGAGCCTTTCAAAAGTCCCTGTTCAAAGCGCGGATGTTATCATGACCAACATTAGCTTGAGGAATGTATATGACTATATGGCATATCACGCTGATCTTGTTGCCGAATAACCGAAAAGTGTTCGACTGGACAAGGATAATACGAGTTCTTCCCGCTGCTAAACCCTGTCCGGTTCGGGAAGACTATTTGCGAGGATCTATTCACGGCCCAAACGGCCTAGTTGATGTCTCAAAAGCCTTAGCGCAATTTTAGCCTATCTACTCGGTAGCTCTAGACGATTGCAAATACGAGAGATCGACCAACAACGTACCGCTAAAATGATTCTGGCCTGGTCCTTGACGAAATTGGAACACATCCGTGTCACAGGGGCTCTACTAACTGACCGTAAAGTGCATTTCACGTCATGGTTTATTTTTATCACCAATGCCTATCCCTCGCATAGACTGTGCAATATTTAAACACTACAAGAACCATTCGCCTTGGGCCTTGTAGCCTGTTCAATCATATCTGATACACAAGCTTCACAACTTATCAGTCGCAATGTTACTCACGATCAGTCTCCTCTCAATCGCTTCTTTGCAGGGGGTAGCTGCGGTACCATACCAGCCGCAACCTCCTATCATTCCCATTTCATACGCCTACGGCGGCTATCCTCGGTGAGTTATGCTTGTCTCTCCTCAAGCTTGGAGCCGCTCAGAAACTGATACTTGCATCTTAGTGTACAAGCCGATATCAGTTGGGGTACACCCGGACAATCTCCTGTGCCCACAATCTTCGATACCGGCTCCCCAAGCTTCTGGGTATTTGGTCCCAATTCGATCATCAATGATGGTAGCAATTATCATTACGTACAGGGCCCCTGCAACAAGACAGTTAAGACCTTTTACAATTGGCCCAAGTCAAGTTCGCATTCTAAAGGAGGCGCTACCAAGCCTAAAGGCGGACCTTTGGGCTATGCATATGGCGGCAACGGCAAGTTGATAACAGCACCCGCTGTCATCAACGACACATTCGGCTTCTCCAATTCAAATTTCCCGAGATTGACTAATAACCAAGTGGCATTGGCGAATTATGCGCAGATTGCTCAACTCGACGACAAATGCAAGACCCCTGAAAGTGATTTTGACCACAGCATCCTTGGTTTGGCACCACTTCCGCAGGGCTTCTCTGGACCGTCTTTCCGCGATAATTTGCGGCACACTGGGGAGACACGTTCCTCTTCTTTCACCATGTGGTTTGATCAACAACCCAAGTCCATCAAGTCCTCATACACGGGCGCAGCTGTGTTCGGTGCTGCACCTTCAACAAAGAAGTATACTGGCGAGCTCGTACGCATCAAGCAGGATTATCCGGAGGGTAGATATGTGGGATACTATTCAGCACTGCCAGAGCTGACTGCTACATCGATTCGCAAGCCGGGAAAGCCCGTCAAGATTGGTCTAGCGGATCCTTCGGTCAAGCAGTGTCTGCTTGATTCCGGTACAGGGGAGGATCGCGTGCCCTTCAGCGGAAAGGAGATCATGAAGGCAACAGGGCTTATTCAGCTGCAAAATCCGTACGCAATTGCATGGAACGGGACTTGTGAGTCCATTCCACGTACTGCCGCACTCAACTTTACCTTTGCCGGATCTACTAAAGGCAAGACTGTCACGATTGCTATTCCTATTCGCAGCTACGCCCGTGGGGAATTCGACGAGATACCTGGCTACGACGCTTCCAAGTACTGTGCTTTGAGCCTGTCGCCCGACGAGTATGGGGATTGTACCTTTGGTGCTCCCTTCTTCACAGCGGCTTACGCCGTATTCCACGATGACAAGAAGCAGGTCGCGCTAGCGCAAGGTGGTGTTTCCACTGGAACAGCTAATGGTGTAGCTGGGATTGGTCAGCTCACGCCCATCCTCCCAGGATCGAACATCCCGGGCTCAGTTTAGACAGTTTTAGTTAAGAACTTCTTAAAATAAGCAAGCAATATGTGTATTACCCAAAATTATATCATTTTTAACTACTCTAATCAACATCCAGTATGGGTTAGATCAGACTGTGCAGGGCGGTGTACCCTAGATTACTGCAGGCAGCTAATAACAACCCCATTACATACAGTTCCATACACGGATTTGGTAAATTGAGAGCATTATCAGATGACTAGCACAGGGATGTATGAACCAAATCCATTAGAAAGTTTTCCAAGATTGGGTTGTGTGGGATTAAGATTTTCTCGGCTATTATTTGTCTTTGGATTTTAAGGCTTAGGTTGCTATGATGACTGTTGGAGACCAACTCCCTGCAACTTGAAACCCTCCACAAAATTCACCGGAGGAGTATACGCCTTTCTACCGTGCGTAAGATATGCAATGGCGGCGATAATGATAACGCCAGCCCATATCAAGGGCGCCCAGTTCGCTGAAGCAGTATCCACAGGGAGAGTCAATGGGAAACAGCAGAGAATGACGATGAACAAGCTGTAAAGCACAGAAAACGCGTTGATCGCCAGTCCAAAGCGCCCCAGGCTCCACCGAGCGGAAGGCAGCTGTTCACCTTTGATGCGCTTGAGGAGTACACAGCCGATGCTGAGGAGGTAAGTGCTCATGATGCCGAGTGTTGAAAGCGAGACCAGAACAGTGAAAGCGACGTCGGAGCCGATCTGGATGAGGCTGAGGAGAGCAGCGCCGATGGACATGAGGTAGACGGCGTTGAAAGGCATGTGCCATTTCTTGTCCCTGTCAAACGGTCAGCAGGAGATAGGCGAACCTGAAGTGAGAACTTACATATGGCCAATCCATTGAGAACCTGGAAGACCCTTATCTCTGGCAAACGCCCATGTCTCACGAGCACAAGTCGCAAGAGTCGTGATGTTGCCGAGGTAGACCAAAAGCCACAAGATAACATTGAAGAACAAGTTCAGTCCTTGAGATCCGGTGCGATCGAAGAGGGCGATGAAGGGCCAGTCTGCCTCGATGATGGCGTCAAGAGGGCCAATGCAAAAGAGCATGGTGATGAGCATGATGAACCCAAAAAAGACGTTACCAACATATGACCACCAAATCGCCCTTGGTACAACGATCGACGCGTTCTTGACTTCTTCAGACAGGTGGACGATACTGTCTGAACCGAAGCAGCACCAGAGAACGTAGATCTGCGATGAGATATATGCAAATCCCATGTTATCCCATCCACTCTGATCAGTAAACTGCAAGAATACATCGTGCGCATCGTTCTTGTCGCAAAGGACCCAGAGAGGGATCATGATCGCGAAAAATCCCAAAAGATGACCAATCAGACTCGCTGTCTCGAGCTGCGGAAAGAAAGCAGTACCCCAAGTGTTGAACGCGATGGTGACAATGATAACAGCCCACATAATCAGCGCAATCTGCCAAGGTGTAAAGGCAAAATCAGGCTTCGTAACGTTGATGCACGCCTGGACCTGAAAAGCGATGGTATAGCAACTACTCGCAAAACTAGCCAGCCATCCCAACGTCGTCATCCAGCCCGAAGCATAAGAGAGAACCTTCTGGTACTTGGGTGGTGAAAACTCACTGACCCAATGGTACTGGCCACCCGACGTAGGCGCCATAGAAGCCATCTCCGCCAGACTGGCAACAACAGCAGAGTACGCCGTAGTCGTGGTGACAAAACACCAGAAAACACCGGCATATCCACCGTTCGTGAACCCCGGCGCGAGCGAAATCAGCACGAATTCCCACGTCGCCATGTAAATAACCACAAATCCAATTGACGACCACAGCGAAAACGTTCGTTTAAACTGCTGTTTCTTGCCCAGGCGCTGCATGTCCAGGTGGTCCTGGTGATCGTTGTGAAAGCCATCTTGGTCGATTTCTGTTTCTTCGGAGAGGAGTTTATTCGCTTCTTTCGAGGGACCAACGGCAGCGGAGGGGTCTGTCGATGATTTGGATGAATCGTCGGCCATTTTTTACGATTGGGAAAAGGATGAGGAGAAATTTACTACGTAGAAATTAGGTGGCGAGGACTATTTATTAGGTCTTACAGGGGAAGAGATTGAGCTTTATCCTTATCGAAGCCACCGATGGATGCCCCGCAGGTACAGATCAGTACTTTAATGCGTTATGAGCTGCTTGTGAATGTGTGCAATTCCTTAGTGCATAAGAAGTAGTGCTAGGTACTGTCGGCCAACCAATTTCGAGTCGGAGGCGGCCCGAAGGTCTAGATCCATTATAATGCGTTACACTAAGATCAAACAAACGTAGATCGTCCGAAGCTGCGGGTCTGCTAAGGCTGAAACTGCTATTTGAGGAAGCTGGCAAACTGTCGCGGTTTCACTGGCTTTTTCTTCAGGTGAATATCTTCTACATGAAATTGATGAGACTCAATTGAATGAAGTTACCAAACCTCCATGTGAACTTGGCAACGAATAGCAACAACAGGGCCTCGGCTAATCTGCCAGGCCAGCTTCCCGTCTTTTCACCTTCTGAATGATTTGTACGAGTGGATTCTCTCTCGCCTCTTCTGGGACTTCTTCTCCGATCTCCAATTTTGATCCACCTGTCAGTCTTTTGAGATATTCTTTCACCTCCTGACTCCTCTGCCAAGGCTGGTCCTCAGGCCTAAGACTTGCGTCGAATGAATCTTCCTTCGAAGCCGGGCACTTGGTGAAAGGGTTCGCGCCCTTTTCGATCAGAAACTCAACAATGTCCCAATTTCTCTTATGCACAGCTCTCTGTAGCGCTGTGCCGCCACTGTACGTAATAGCATTGATGTCGGCGCCGTAGCTCAGCACCATCGTCATCAGAGGTCGCCACTCCAGCTGCTCCCCTGGAATTGGATGGTTGTGGAGTCGTTCAATGATACCGTGTAATGGCCGTGAGTATTTTGGATCGGCGCCGTGTTCGAGAAGCATTCGGACTACGATCGAGGGGCTCTTTGTAATCGCGCGGTCGAGCGCTAGTCCAGAAGTACGGTCCATTGGAGGCGTGGCCTTTTCACCCCAACCTGTCGTTCTGCCGTCCCTGAACGGCGCGACATTTGGGTCAGCACCGTGCTCGAGTAGAAAGCGCGTGATTTCAACGTCAGCGATGCAATGGTTTATCGCGACACCAAAGCCGCCCGAGCGACTGGGAATCTGCTGGTTCGGATGATATCCATGCTGGACACAGACCTCGAATAATGGGAGAGAAAGATTGTCGCAGGCTGCCTCAACCACAGCGCCGTGTAGATAGGCGCCTCCTTCTCTGAGAAGATAACTCACGATATCGACATGATTTGCCTGTGCTGCCAATGCCAGACCGTCTTGAATGCCGATCTGCTGCAGCGTGTTTCTCAGCTCTCTGTCTTGAATCCAATGTTTGACTTGGTCGGGAATCCCTTTCTCGCAAGCTACCATAAAAGGCTGTATGGCCTTGTTGGTACAATTCTCAGCCCTAGTCGTCCCAACCCAAAGGCTTGATCGAGGCAACGGAGCTGGAAGAACGGGTAAGTTGAGATGTTCAAAGTAGCCCTCTATCTCACGTTTCAATGGTTCATGAGCAGCTTCCAATCTGGCGTCATCTCTGTCCATGACGTCTTCAAAAGCTTGAGCATCAATCTGAGTCCAGTCCCTGTAGCCGCGTGTGCTGAGATCTTTGAGACGAGCTTCATCCTCCTCGCTGCGAACGAATTGTTTTGGCTGGTACTGTTTTATAGTGGCGGCAGAGTATCTGTATAACCCTGGTCTGGCGCCTCCGTGTCGCATATGTCGGCTGGTGTAAGGCATTCTGATGGCAAGTCGAGTTTGCTAAGGTGAGATTCTCAAATGATTGGCACGTAATGGGAAACCCCGTCAATTATCCAAAGGTCCACTTTAATGAGTAAGTGCGGATGCCTAGAATGGAGGTTCATTCCTCGAATGAGCGGATTATGAGCCTGAGCCGATATTGCTGATCATCTGATCATCGTGTGGGGATACACTATATTTAGCGATTAGTACTATCCCATCCATGCATTGCCTGACTCACTGGTAAAGATATGTTGGTTGGGTTCTCAAAATGCTGCGGGGCTTGTGGCTTTTTCGACACGCGTAACTCAACAGTTGCATTTTTCTACGGGCCGTGCTGATCCTCCGTGTTTCGTCGGTCAGATTCGGAAATGCCCGCTCGTATTTTTATCCGTGTCACGCCATGCCTCTTACTGCTGGTATCTTTCTTTAAAAATGAAACAGTCCGTGAACCTTGGCATCAGCCTCTTTGTGGACCATAAACTGGCATCATTGGATCTTGCTGGGAGTCGCAATATGCCTTCATCTATTTCTTAATGCCTCACTGATTCTACGCCAGTGCCATTGGCATGGCTTTGTTTTCCTCAGACCATGGCAGAATAGACCTTGTAAGCTCGACAATGTACAAGACTATCTCTTCTCTCACTTTAAGCTTTCAAATTAACCCATACATCCTATTTTCACTCCGCCCCGCCCTATAATAGGGCCATCATCGCCCTTCGGAACAGATGGCTCTGATAACTTTCTACTCAATGGCCCAATTCATCGGGTGGTGCCAATACTGTACGTAGTACTTCGGTGAGTCATGAAAAGTTGGCATGCAAGTGCACGGTTTGGGGTCCATTCACAAATAACCAACACAACCAACACGAAACCACCAAGAATTTACCCTTGCGTCTTGTTGGTCAGCTCTCTCCACAGTAAAACTTATCATTTCTTATCCACAAGCAACCATTAAGCCCGGCAGGGCTCTCTTCTAGCCCCAGACATGCAGGAGTCAGAAGTTTCACGTCTACTTTTAATTGACGAAGGGTGAAGATGTCAACCAACATTGAGCAATATTATCAAATGATACAGGGATACAGGACAAGGGGAGGAAGTGGTCTCTTTTCGTGCTTGAATGTCTAGAGGTATTGAGACCTCGCATATGTTGAAGGACGTTGAAAGAACAACCACTATAAAGATTGAATTATATCGCAATAAACTCATATATCCTTTACTCATTGACAATCATTTCTCTTGTCTTCAACTACCATCAGTACCCCACTGGAGTTTAAAACGCTCTCTTTTTGCTCAGGCTGAGTTCCTTCTTTCAATATGACCTTGTATGGGTTCTTACGTGCAACCTTAGCTGCCACTCTTGTGACAACCATAGTTGCATCTAAGTGCCATCCAAACTACCCAAAATCCCCAAATCTGACATCTGTCGGTGCAGATGGTTCTGCCTCCTCGGCAGGCGTGCATGAGACATTCTCCGGGAGTGATGAAGTCATCATCAGTACTTCACTGTTGGCTCCTCCTTACATTGGACCGGCTACTTCACCTCTAGGCGGTAGTCTATCTCTCGGAGATGCTCCCAACTACGGGGGTAACATGCCATCTATCATAGCACCAACCAACGCCGCCAGTCAGGGTCTGTTCTCAACTTCTGATGGGGCAGATGTTACTCGTGTACCAATCTCTACAGATGTGGCACAGAATCCATCACAACAAAGGACAACTGGCGACTCTCTGGTCCCTAGCATTGAGTCCCATGCATCATCTCTGCCCTCAACTGAAACTTCATTGCCAACAATTCCTTCCGATCAGTCCTCTGCCGAATCGGGTCTTCGCTCAGAAGGTCCTCATTCTCAAATTCAGGAATCTACTGTCTTAGTTTCATCACCTGAGGAGACCGAGTTGAGTTCTGATGCAACAACCATCTCCAAGATAACTACAACCGGAGTCGAGTCTCTCCCCTCGTCGAACCAGGGACCGTCTCGTCAGCCTACGGAGCCTGGAATCGACCAAACTGTGCATCCTATCGGTGGTGGATCAAGAGCTTCATCCGATGTTGGCTTACAAACATCTCGCGATGTTATGTTCACTTCCCCTTCTGACAGAAACCCATCTCCTTCGACCGCAGATGGCCTTTCGACATCCTCTTCAGGATCAAGCGATATGCCTGAAGCTCCGATACCAGGAAATTCAATCCAGTCATTCACCACGGGTATTCCTTCAAGGTCTGTCATTGAGTCTATCCCGGGTACTCTTGCTCCCAGTCAAAGCTTTCCGTCGGGAGTTGTTGATTCAACAGGCTTGCTTTCAGCTTCTCTATCTACCCATCTTCCAGTCAGCATATCCGTTCCTCTCGACGGTAAGCCCGACGCCACAGATCTTGCTTCTACTGGACAAACCACTGTCACATCAAACACAGAGACAAAAGGTCCATTACTCACTCATACATCCTTTCATCTGTCAGTTTCAGTATCAGAGCGAACCGAGTCTGGAACAACATCGGCTGGTGGTGAAGATACAACTGGCTCGATGCCTGCCGACGGAACTATACCCTCGCTTACCACTCCGGTCCCCTCTGAACCAACTGCTGATACTTCTACTGGAACACATCATTCCAGCCCTGGTGATGAACTCACTGGCACCATCACCACAGCCGATTCGCCCGATGTTACACAGTCTCCCAAGTCAGACAGACACACTATCCCAATTCCTTCCATTGACGATAGCTCAGAAACCTCCCCGTTTGATACGGATAGTCCTTCGGTGGCTGGAGAAGACACAATGATCGTTTCTTCCGAGACAAGCAACCCTGGTGCTACTAATGTTCCTCTTTCGGGCACCGCAGTCCCGTTTCTCAGCGATAGAGTGACGTCGGAAACCCAGATCCCGAATTCGATTCATATGTCCACGATCGACACAGAGAAGCCGCCACCACTTCCAGTGGCAACAGTTTCACCTGCAGAGACCAGCCCAGCACCCCCTTCAGCAACTAACGGCAATGACAATAATGGACACAAAGATGAGGACAACACTGATGATAACAGTGATGATAATAGTGATGATCACGACGACAACGACGGCCCCACCATTGTTCCCATACCGATCCCAATTCGTCCACCCAAGCCTGGTGATGGCAAGGGTGGCGACAAGCCAAATGATTCAAAGCCAACCAAGGAGCCGCCTAAGTCCACGAAAGAAACAGAAACAACCTCATCTTGCGCTACAAGCATAAGCATGACCTGGGAAAGTGTTTTGTGTACAGTCACAGCCACCGTCACGACAGGGAAGCCCGCATGCACCACTCAAGCCTTCACAACAGTCGTTTCTTGTAGTGGAACCACGGCTTCAGCGACTACACGCACTACAACGGTCCAGGCTGCTCAATCGACTTGGGCTTGTAGGCCAGGCAAGTGTAGTGGGGGTAAATGTGGCCTTGCGAAACGAGGAACTATCAAGCGAGCCACGGAACCGCCAAAATGTGAATGGCCTGGTAAGTGTCCTTTTCTGACGACAATGTACTACATAATGGAGACTGATTTCCAATATAGGGCCTGAGAACTACGCGGATCCTGAGAATTTCATTGCTGCTGAAGGGAGTCTTGCCAAGTCCAATGCCGATGATGCCAAAAGCTTACATGTGGTGCCATTGCCCGAAGGTGGTTCGACATCGTCCAAGAGAATACTGTTCGGCGATGAACCTATTTCCCTCTCAGTACCTCATCTCGTGGGGTGTACTTCTATCATTGTGGTTTCTAAAAGAGGCGCGTGGGCCAACCATATTTGGGAGGAGCCGGTCTTTAAGCCAATGGCTGATTTTGACACGGCTGATGGAAGCTGGTATATCCCTCAGCTAATGCCAGACGAAATTGAGCAACTCGGTCAACCTGTGGAACAATTTCCGGCTCAGCAACAGCTTGACTTCTTTAGATACCATGCCCTTGACCGACTTCACACACCATACGATGAGGTTCCGATACACGCAACTGCCGAGGATCACGAATACGGTCTTGATGAGTTGAGAAGATCGGGACGCATTTTTGACGACGAGAGTGACCCGCACATTTTCTTCTTCCTTCCGTACAAGATTATCGAGGAAGAGAGCAACGACCAGTACAATAAAGAGAATCCTGTTGGTCTCCCGCCCATGTGGGACAGAGATGGAGCTCCTAGCCCGAGGGCTGACGAGGATGGACCCACGTTCAATGATCAACTCCGGTCCGAGATAGCAGGCATATTTCCGGACATACCGATTCAGACAGTCATGTACGCGGCTGACTTGGAGGGCGACCCTGAAGACATCGATGGTACCAACCCGCGGGGCAGAGCTATGGTGCAGTACCAGCCGGGCGATACTTCGAATTGCGATACAAAGGCAAGGTGGCGAATATTCTTCGAGAGGCAGCTAGAGCCTATGAAAGAGGTTGAATGGACTCCGCTACTGGATGAGGGCGCTCAAGATTCACAGTGGTGCGACCCCTCAGGAGGCAAGAAACTGCGAGCGCGAGCAGCGTGCGAAATCAGTGCTACAGCATCTCTTCCAAGCCTTCCCACGTTAATCGGTTCCATCATCGATGTTTTGAACCCTACTAAGCCTAGTCTTCCGGATTTCACGCAACTGCTACCATCTGCTCTACCCACCGAGACACCAACCTCCGAGTCTACCACCCCTGCGACGACAAGCACTGCAGACGAGGCCGACCCTACGCAGTCCACTACACCATTCGCAGACACAGGCAGGACGGATTGCTACGATGCCGATAGCTTCTCTCACGGAGATACCACTTCTGATGTCTTTGTCGAAGTCACCGAGAAGTTCTGTAAGTCATTGGAAGGGACTGAGCTTGATTCCGACTCGGATGACATCTATGAATTGTATAAGGACTCTGCATCGGGTGAGCAGTATGCTTATACTGTATCTTGGGTGGATGGATGTGTCACGGATCGAAAGAGTCAGGAACTCACCGATCCGACCGAGATGGGATCACCCAACTGCAAAGAGATGTTTGGTTCTTCCTATCACTTTTGTAAGTCATCTAATTTTTGTTTGATATGGATAACGCTAATCTGAGGTTTCTGTGAAGGCAACGAGGACGGACCTCGTCTCGGAGGAACTACCCAGTTTGGATGCGTTCAGTATGATGTAAAGGCTGGGTGGACCGGAGAAAACTAATAATCACATGCCTATGTAAGATAATTGGTCAATCAAATTGCCAGGTAGATAGATAATGGATAAGTGTGCCATATCTTGGTAGGGTTCGAGTTTATTTCAGTCGTGTTGGTCTCACTGTAAACCACATTCTAGCGTGACGCTATCCGGCTGCCTAAAAGCATGTCTTTAATAGCCTGCGTGGCTGTCATGAATATTGCCATTATTGACGTTGGCCCCCAATTAATTCTTGTGTAACTACAATAACTGTAATTTTGCCGCCAGAGAAGCAATGGCCGCATGCTGTGCCTTAGCTATTGATCCTGCGACAAATACGTTATGTACCAGGTTCACTGCATCCACAGTCGTTGGTAAGACTCGATGAATGTTTCACATAGCACGAATCAACGACCGGATAGTACGGCCGGATCATTCGGTGCATCTTCCAGGGCATCTCGTTTATAAACGGCCCTTTACCACGAAACGGCATGATCTTGACTTTTTGTTCTACCAGGGTCCAATGTATCTGAGGTTCTAGATGCATTACGCAAACATGGGAGGCAAGATCCAATAACGTAGCATCGAGCACCTTGGCCATACCCTGCTTGTAAGCTGAATGGACCGATAATCTGGTACTTTGCGGGGCTAATGCTAAGCGCACCAGTCCATGACATGACCAAGCATGCACTGAATTCCGAAAGGGTCTATATTCCTGACGATCCCCTGGCAAGTATAAACTCAAATAGACTATTTTCTCACTAACATGAACACAATACTACAGGATAATTCTGGATAATAGAACCTCTATTTAGGCACAAATCTTACCGTGACGGGCGTCGTATTCTGCTTACGCTTGGCGGTGTGTTTTATCGCCCCCAGCTGCTTAGTTGAGGGCGCGGTGCAGCATGACAAAGAGTTTATATAGAAAACATCCAGTAAACTCTATTAAAATTGTTTTATCCGGCGGGCCAATCCTACGCCAAGAGGATACCCCGCAAACTCCGTCTTTCCAGGGGGAATAGGCTGATTTATCAAGGGGACGAACTTAGTTGAGGTCATCAACACGGCAGTTGGTATAGTAGCCAGAAAACTGTGTATAAAAGAGAAGGCCGCGATCCACGAAATTGTTACTCATCAGGCTCTCTTCAATCCTGTCAATTAAGCGTTAGGTTCTACAGTTTGCTACGATGCAGCTCAAGTTTCTGTCTTCAGCATTGCTGCTGTCTCTGACCAGTAAATGCACTGCGCAAGACACTAATGACATTCCACCTCTGATCACCGACCTCTGGTCCGCGGATCCCTCGGCTCATGTTTTCGAAGGCAAGCTTTGGGTTTACCCATCTCACGACATCGAGGCCAATGTCGTCAACGGCACAGGAGGCGCACAGTACGCCATGAGAGATTATCATACCTACTCCATGAAGAGCATCTACGGAAAAGACCCCGTCATCGACCACGGTGTCGCTCTCTTAGTCGACGATGTTCCCTGGGCTAAGCAGCAAATGTGGGCTCCTGATGCAGCTTACAAGAACGGCAAATATTATCTCTACTTCCCCGCCAAGGACAAGGATGAGATCTTTAGAATTGGAGTTGCTGTCTCTAACAAGCCCAGCGGTCCTTTCAAGGCCGACAAGAGCTGGATCCCCGGCACATATAGTATCGATCCTGCTAGCTTTGTCGATACTGACGGCGAGGCCTTCCTTATCTGGGGCGGCATCTGGGGCGGCCAGCTCCAGGCCTGGCAGGATCACAAGACCTTTAACGAGTCGTGGCTTGGCGACAAGGCTGCCCCCAACGGCACCAACGCTCTATCTCCTCAGATCGCCAAGCTGAGCAAGGACATGCACAAGATCACCGAAACACCCCGCGATCTCGTCATCCTCGCCCCGGAGACAGGCAAGCCTCTTCAAGCAGAGGACAACAACCGACGATTCTTTGAGGGACCCTGGATTCACAAGCGCGGCAAGCTGTACTACCTCATGTACTCCACTGGCGACACGCACTTCCTTGTCTACGCTACTTCCAAGAACATCTACGGTCCCTACACCTACCAGGGCAAGCTTCTTGATCCTGTTGATGGATGGACTACTCATGGAAGTATTGTCGAGTACAAGGGGCAGTGGTGGCTGTTCTTTGCGGATGCGCATACTTCCGGAAAGGATTATCTGCGACAGGTTAAGGCGAGGAAGATCTGGTATGACAAGGACGGCAAAATCTTGCTTAATCGACCTAAGATTTAGACTTGCGCATGTCAATAAACTTTCTCTTCTTCGGATCGGAGGATAGTTATGAGTAGATGTTTATGTAAATAGCCAATATTTTGAGTGGAGTCGATTATTTCTTCTTCGTCTCTAACTATGCGTGTCCTGCTCCTATGTCTGCAGTGATTTCCAGTGTCTGACTAAATGGTCCGCAAAAGGTCCTGACCTTTTATAGTTCCTCTTCCCATTCTCGCTACAGAACGGGCAGTTGTAATAGTTATCTCTGTCTCTGAAGCCAGCCAGAGTAAACGGCATGTCCCCTGCAGCGAGGATCCTCTCAAGATATTCTGCTAAAGACGTTGGGATCTCATGAAATGTAGTTCCCGCCTTCTTGTCACTCGGTATCCGACACGTACCGCTATTCTGGTCCACGTCGCCAGGAGTTGTCATGTTGTTAGTGGGATGCGACTTTGAACTCGGCGCTGCCTTCTCGTGAGGATTTGGATCATAGTGGATCGGCTGGAATGGATCGATACTTTTATCTGAGGCTGGGTAGGAGACCTGGCTTGCTCGTCGACTACTCTGGGGAGTATGAAAAACAGGCGACTCGGCTATGTCGTCGCCAAATGATATGATTGGGGGGAGAACCCTTGGAGACTCTGAGCGGTTGCTTCGGGTTTTCGGAGAGGTCGTGAAAGGAGAATAGTAACCATCGTGTGCGGTTCTTTGATGGTTTGGTGGCAGGTGAGATATATATCTTGGATGCGATAGATTGATATTATCTGCAGAGGCCCGTCGGAGAGGCGGTAGACAAAGAGCATCCCGAAGTCTCTCCGCCTGGTTCTGGACGTCCATTTCTTGTATAGATGGCGGCGAAGATGAAGTCCCAGGTGTCGGTCTCAATGACACAGCTTCATTTTCATTCCTCATATCATCGTTCTCAGATGTAGGGGCCCAAGGCGCATTCTTCTGTTGCTATAAAACTCATTAGCATGAGACTGTCTGTATGTGGGGCCTGAGCACTGACCAAATGGCGGTAAATGCTCGTCTTCTCTATCAACTTGGTGCCCTCTTGCTCTGGATATACTTCAGACCAGGCCTGTAACGATCTCTCGACCTGAGGTCTTCCGATTATCCCGATAATATCGTGACACATCGTGGTGATGACCGTCCGCAGTTCCTCCTCATTCTGCGCCGATTGAGCATGCGCAACATCTCCGCGGCACTTAGCGACAGCCTGCTCTATAAGCATCACCCGATCCAGCCATTCGTCGGTCGACATGTTTGCCTTTGATTACCATGAAACACGAAACATCGCATGTTTGAACGGATGGAGAGTCGATGTTTGTGAAAATCATGTGAAGGGCGCTGTTGACAGGCCTTGGAAATTCTGCTTAGTGACTCGAAAGTCGGGCAGCGCTATTGCTTGCCGAACCTCGGAGGGCATGGGCGAATGGCTGCTATGCGGCTTAAATAGCGGCTGTCAAAAATTCATGATTCCGCTGTAAACTACTTAGTTCGCGCGAGGACGCGTATTCTGGTTGGCTGCTGTAAGAAGGGCAGAATATTCAGCTGACGGCGGATACATCGGATAAACCGGATTATGACGTTGGAAGGTGATGTGTAAGCATCATGTCTTTGTTATATCTCATAGTGAGATAACCAGTCATATCTTGAACTTTACGACAAGAACATTTAGCGTTGCTAGGTGTCTTCCGTGCTGAGATAAACGTAGAACATAAACTGCTGCTTCATCGGACTACTTAACCAGACTACCCGGTAGTGTAAGTTTCGATAAGGTATAACCCTCATAAGGATTCTTATATGACCCTCCATACCCAGTAGGTTGAAATGAAACGAACTTGTAACTTCCAAACCAATATTGGATACTATCAACCGTTCAAAAGCAACAGTTTGGAGTGAAATAGTGAGGATGGTGACAAGATCCCGAGATCCCGCGGGATCTTGATAACATTCACCGAGATTGCGGACTCCCGCTAAGATAGGCGAACATCGATAGTGGAGTTGGCTGCCGAGAGGGGAAGAAGCAGCCACCAATCAAGTGGAGCACATGGGATTCCGCTTTCGCGGAACGAGATGCTGTGGCAGGTAGAAGACCAATTGTGGCTGGGTCTGTTCGCGCCTTGAGGCCAAGCAGGCCGAGAACGGAGAAAACTCATTGAAAATTACGAAGCAACAATCTGAACATTTCGATGCTCAAATAATAACTCACATCTTTATGTAGTTGTTTTCAGGATGAATAAGGGTAATTTACTTTGCGTTAGGGCAATGGCTGCCATGTGCAAGAGACGACTGGATACGGTTACAGTTTGGTCTTTGTTAAGGAGTACATAGGATACCATATAAATACTCACAATATGTAAGTAGTCCTTAACGACCTTTGCTTCACCAAACACATCTGCAACTGTCTAGCCGCAATTGGCGGGCGGGGTTCATCGTGGCTGGCTGTACTATCTGCCCGAGATTGGTCTGGGCCAAACACTAGTGTGAAGGGCTGAGCAAACTATTGAACAATGTACGCCATGTCTCTCACTATGCACAGAAAGACTGCAGTCATAGGCTGGTAAAGTTCGATAGCTACCGTAAGCTCCCTATAGTCAGACGCCCGCCTATGTATGTTTCTAAGAAAGTGTTGCGAACTATGGTAGACTGCATAAATGTGGCCAGCTGAGATCCTATTGACAGTCCAGACTGTTGATCATGAAGAAATTCGTCGTTCCTCTAAGGCTCTGCCTTTTAGGTATAAAAGGCGGTCGTATTCCTCGTGTTAATTTCTTCAGGTCATAGAAGACAATAAACAACTCTTGATTGCAGTTCATCATTAAACGCTACTACAAGCCTTTGCCAAAATGACAAACTATTCTCTGCAAGTCAAACTTCAAGGGCAACGGGCCCTACAAATACTTGCACAGCAACGCAGCAGGCTCTGCTTGGCTTTCTCAGTAGAAAACGAGCAACCCAAGGTCATTGCATCGAGCTCAAGTAAAGTTGCATGCTCCTCTATCTGAACCTGCACTAACGATTGCAATCCAGGCCTTGCACCTGTTATCCAAATCCAGTGGAGTGATGAGTATGCCATAGCTGCCAGTCAATCCAATTTCATGCAAGGAGGTATCCAGGCCCTCGAAATCACAACTCAAAAGTCAAGACGCTAATCAACTCTCCAGTCCAAGTTGAGGCGTCGACTGAACCCGAGTCCATCAGTCCTGGTCAGACCTACACCTTGAACCCAGATTTTACAGGCAGTGTCGGTGGTGGTGGGCCTCAAGGAGGTTTCCGCTTCAACAACCAGGCTGAAACGGCCTCCCCAATCCTCTACAGAAAGATGGGCTTCGAGAGGGCCCCCATCTACGTCGGCTCCTCGCAACTCCCGAGAGGCGCTAGTCAGGAAATTAAGCCCAACAGCAAGGTCACCGTCTGGTTTCAGAGCGATGGCCATACTGGAACCATGATCGATGGAATTCGTGCACCGAGAATTGAAATTGACATGTCGGAAAGGACTAGTGCCACAGTCAACTTCGGTGACAATTTTCAGTTCTCGCTACAGTATAGTCAGTATTAAATACGATGGTGGGCTTGGGCTATTAATTAGCTGTTGATTCTAATGGTAAGCATTGTGATAATGAAAGACATACTCTGCTACTAATTGACTGCTTGTTTCGGGTGAGAGTTAAAGTAGTTGAGCCATATTGTTGTTAAATCGGAGTAATTATTGCCGTGTTCACGGGGAAACATGAGGAATTTAGACCGGGTGAGCGGCTAAATAACCCTCCGAAGTCATTGACGTCATAGCTGAAACGGCCCGCGTCGGTCATTCATACGCGCCGACCCGCGTCACAACGTATTGACTTCTTCAGAACGGGAAATGAATTAATTATTATATATAATGTTAATATTAGACTCTCAATAGTTCTAGCAGCATTAGAAAATCCCGCTCAACCGAAGATACAATTCGCATCTGTCATCACAGCTCAAAAATATTACATTCGAAATGCGTGAAATCCAGGAATCGATTACAATTGCAGCGCCTCCATCACAAGTATGGCGGGTCTTAATGGACTTAAACTCTTGGCCAAAATGGAACACCTTTGTCACATCAATCGAAGTACAAGCTCCGCATAATGAACTCGCCGTTGGAAGCAAACAGACCATCACCATCGACAAAACCCAGTCGTACACCAATGTAGTATCGGTATTACAGCCTGAAAAAGAACTTCGATGGAACGGCAGTATCTTGACACCAATTATCTTCGATACGGAGCACTGGTGTTGCCTCGAAGCTGTCGAGGAAGGACGATCGACACGATTTACGCAAGGCGAGCGCTTTTCTGGCATCTTGGCACCAATAGCTGCTGCGGCAGGGAAGCTGAACGAACTCCAGGCAGGATATGTAAGGATGAATCGAGACCTGAAGAAAGTTGTTGAGGAGAGCAAATAGGTATATGTCTGGTATAGCTATCAGATCTCTCCAGTTTCTGTGTGCTTTGTTTCGAGAGCGGTTTTTTTTAGGTTACCATTTTCCTTGCTACTTGTTGTCTTGGCGATGCACGTTGGTGGAGGGCCTCAATATGAGGTAATAAGGCAGAAATGCATGTTACACAAATCAGTCGCAGCGCTTAAAAACATCCTGTCATTGGCCATGAGATCAACCCGCCCCCAATAGAAGCCCTAGAGCCTGAATTTTCAGAATTAAATTGCGTGAATATGAGCTAACTTTCCTCATCCATCAAATTATTCTCTAGCCCAGCTACAGCCTACAACTAATCGATTCCAAAGCTACCAATACATTACCTACCACGCTTGACCTACTTGAAACGGATAGTGCTTGACATAGACCAATAATAAGAACTTTACACCACCCTCCAGAGGTATCAGCGCCAACGTTTCGCTGTTGCCATGAATTCCAACCAGACGCTGCCGTGGTCCCTGGCCATAACTCTTTTGTTCATCCTAGGATGCTTGGCCACAGAATTCGGTGATGACTTCGCCAATAACCTATTCACAGACTTGGCGCCGTAAGTCAGCAGTCCAGGTTAGACATATGATACTGATTCCCGCTCAAGACTCATTGCCCTCTTCGGAGAAAGAGTTACTATGCAGTACATGAGCCAGGCTACTGGCTGGGCTGATAGCTTTAATCTTGCGATGGCCCCGCTTGGAATCCTCACCATTATTGTCAGTGCTATTAGAGTTGGAGGGCCGTCGTGGCTGAAGGCGATTATCGGTAGAGCCAGGGAAAATTTAGCAGGTGCCGAGGTCGAGCTGATGTCTTCCACTTCTCAAGACGTATGTGAGCTATGGAATGGCTCTGAGATTGTTCGCAGCCTTGGATCACCTCCAGTAAGAGAATTTATTCTACTGCTGCCAGAATCTCGGGAATCTCGGGGAAATAGCTCTTCTAATACTGGAGCGTTTGAGTTCAAGTACAAAACCATGACACAGGCTGAGAACGATGGTTACTTAACTAGTAGTAAGTCTACGCTGACATATTTAGAAACGGAGCTGACTTGTAGACAAGGCAAGGGGAGTGAAGACTCCGAAAAGGGTATGAGTGAGTATAGTTCAGGCAGAAGTGAGTAGCCATCACGCAGAAACTAGAACAATTGAAGTTTGTTGAACAATACTGATTTTGAGGGTTTACAAGAGGTCGAACTCAAGGAATTGAACAGATCAAACAAAGTCGTCATCATCTATAACGAATCAACCTCAGCACCCAACATATCACTCAATGTGCATCCTGCAAAGCGTCGCGAAGTGCGAATTGCCGCTATCCTGGGCACTCTCCTTCAAGTAGGAGTCTTAGTTTATGCTGGATTCGCTACATACTTTCACACAATGAGGTTCCCAAAGGAGGAGAATAAGCCTGTATCGAACTACGCGTTTCCATGCACAGCGAGTGGCACAATCTTCTTGGTAATCGGACTACTTCTCTGTGCTGACGTGGTCGAGAAAAGAACTGCAGAGGTGCATCGAAGGCCACGAAGCGGCCATGAGGCTTATGCAATTTGGGTGCAACGGGAAGCGACTGTTGGTGATCAGGTCTTCAGATCTTTCGGAATTTTCTCTGATACGCCCAGAAAAGAGATCATAACATCACGTCGTGATAATGATTCCAAGAAAGATGCCAAGACCTCGTTCGTCGATAGAGCTGTTCAACTCGTTTGCTATGTACCTTTGCAGATCCTGAACTTTTTCACCAAGCTGTCAGACAAGAAGACGTCTTCATCCACCCACAACTCAATACAGTCGTCTAAAACAACACTCGGGGCATTCCTCAGTATTTCTGGGTACGTCATACAATTTGTGGGATTGCGAGACATGCATTGGTCTGTTTCTATTGTCCAGCTGGGGGCGGTTGTAGCGATGACAGCTGCTCGAGCTGCCATTCGACGGGGACTTGCGACCTCCCCGAGAGTCCAGTCTCTATTTCAAAACTTTGAGCTAGAGTGGCTTGCATCCACTATTGCTAGCACAGACGGCAGCCATTGGGAAGTACCCGAAACCGATAGTTTACCCTGGACAAACTGGGTCATGTTAAGCAATGAAGACGTAAAGCTTGACTCCTGGGATGAGGCAGACGATGAGGACAGCGAAGACGACAGTGAAGACGGCAACGAACACGATAGCGAAGATAGCAGTGAGTACAACATCGAAGATACCAGCGAACACGACAGCCAAGATGGCAGCGGCGAGGACTGTGAAGATAAGAGTGATAAAGACAATGTCGAAGAAGAGAGTGAAGACGGCAATGGAAAGAATTCAGAGGACGGCGGCGGTGAAACCAGTAGTAATATCGGTACTCACAGCGATGGACTTGGCGGCGCCAGCACCGATAATAGTGGCCATGTCAGCTCAAGTAATGATATCGAGGCGGCACATGAGGATCAACAATGGAGCGCCAAGGAGAGCAGCGGTGAATATCCCACGAATACGATCTATTCCGAGGCTCAAACAGTCATGATTTTGCGGTCTCACTTTGCCAAATCAACTGGCTGGAGAAGTCCAGTGTTTACCGAGGCGAACTCTCTATCAAGGGCTATCGAAGTGGTTATGAATACGCTATTCCTCAAGTCCGAGCTCACGCAGTTCAACTGGCCGTTGCGAGTCATGTACAACGAACGAGAGCCTCAAATTGTTAACGTCTCGATAAGCCTGGTCAACGGAAACTGGAAGGTTAGCCGCTACGATGTCGAAGCAATTTTGTCGCTCTGGATATTCTCTATGACAAACGTTCCTAGAGACGGACATGCCTCACGAGAAAACGACAACACTACAAAAGGACCAGGAGTGCACCTACTAGGCGCAGATACACCACAGCTACGACGTGATATTAGGTGGTGGATACCTCAAGACCTTAGGAACGTAATCATTGTTCGAGAAAACCCCAAAGGTTCTTTAGTAGTGGACAAGTCTCTTATTGTCGGTTGCGGAAGGGCCACGAAACCCAAGGTGAAGCTGCAGCGAATAAACTTAAACGAAGACGACAACAATCCTCCCTACGGAGAGGCGGTAAAGAAAGGGTTTTTGGCAGTGGAATCATTCCAAACACCGGCATCTCTGTTCTCTCTCAGCCTCTTCTCTTCATTCTTGAGTGCGGCGGCAAGAACAATGAATGAACCGGTTAAAGGCCAAGCAGAAGTAAATCCGAATGACAGCAGAAACCTTAGCTCTTGGACATCATTCACTCTACACCATGCATCATTATCGAAAATGGCCGCCGAAGTTCAAAGTACCGGACTCGCGACTCTCAGTGAAGCTTACTCGGTGATTATTCCGTCCCTCAGCATCGAAAATAAACTTCCAGAGGTCGGCAACGTCGTTGAACTAGCTCGAGAACACGCAAAGCCATATGAATCAAGGAATGATATGAAGAGGGGGACAGAGGTCTACCTGTGGCTGATTCGGACAGCCAACCTTTTCCCTCACGACACACCGTTTGTTCATAAGTCTACGGCAGTGATACTCGATCATCTAGGTCAGCTCATAAAGTCCATCAAACTCTCAAGTCGCCTGAGACCGGCCGCTCTTCCGATCGTGGGTGCCCCAGAAACAGTTCTAGCAAAAGAGAATGCCTTACTGCAACAGATCGAGAGTGAGCTGCAGCTGGACAAAGTAGAAAAGAGAAACACTTTTGTCCACTTGATGAGAATATACTATAAGCAGGGTCGCCTTGGCATATTCCCTTCTAGACTTATCAATATTGCAAATCAGGATCCTACCTTTCCACCAATTGAATACAGATATTTCGACGAGGATGAAGATTTTGCTGAAATGCGTACTGCAACTGGATGGACACGGCTGCATTGGGATGCTGCTGGAAGGGATCTCTCAACTTATGATCAATCGGATAAAGATATAGACCTAAAGACACACGACCTTCTTGGGCATACAGCACTCCATCTAGCTTGCCAGGCGAGCAGTCTTCAAAGAGCAACTACCCTTACCAGGATGGGCGCAGATATTAATGCCAGAGACAGAAATGCGTCAACGCCACTTCACTATGCAGCCAGGGATGGAAATTTGCCGATAACTAAATTGCTTATTACGTCTGGGGCAGAGGTTGATGTAATAGATGCGGCAGGAATGACACCAGCTATGTGGGCAGCTCTCGAGGGACATACGGATGTTCTAAAGTATCTGTTGAAGATTTGGAGTCCTACCCTAAGAGACAGTGGCGGCAGAGCAATACTTCATCACGCAGTACTATCTGGAAGCTCTAATATTGTCGATGTTTTTGAACAAGGTGTAGACAGTGAAGTTCGAGACCACGAAGGTCGAACGCCCCTACACCTGGCCGCGTTTTCTGGCAACTATGGCATACTATCAATCCTTGTGAAGAAGCTGAAAGCCGACAAGGGTGCTTTAGACGATTATGGGAATCATTGGTTACACTTCGCCGCTGCCGGCGGGCAGAGTGCCATGATGGATCGACTAATCAGCGAGTTCGATGCGGATATCAATTCCAAAAATCAAGTTCGCGAGACCCCGTTACATCTAGTCGTGCGGAGAACCGAAGGAACCGCGATCGAAGCCGTGATCAAGATGGAACCAAATCTGGAGGCGAGGAATGCAGTTGGGGATACCCCTTTAATGGCTGCCTGTAGGCGGGGAAAGATCGAGATTATGAAACAATTGGTCAATGGTGGGGCCGACAAGAACACCACATGCCACCGAGGAACCTCTCTCCTAATTGAAGCTGTGCTGGAGGGCAAAACAAAGCTCGTTGGATATCTTTTGAGCATAGGAGTCGAGACAGACTATCAGGGGGGCGCGGGCTTAACCGCCTTGCATATCGCAGCGCAAAATGGAGAGAGTCGTATTGTTGAGAAGCTTATCAATGCAAAAGCTGCCAAGGACAAGTTGGACGATGAAGGAATGACGCCGCTGCATCACGCTGCACAACATGGTAATAGTGCAGTTATTGAAGTGCTCCTAAATGCAGGAGTTAATGTTGAAGCAAAGGATAATCAGGGCTGGACCCCGCTGCATCACGCTGCACAACATGGTAATAGTGCAGTTATTGAAGTGCTACTAAATGCAGGAGTTAATGTTGAAGCAAAGGATGATCAGGGCTGGACTCCGCTGCATTATGCTGCATACCGAGCTTGCAGTGCAGTTGTCGAAGTGCTACTAAATGCAGGAGTTAATATTGAAGCAAAGGATGATCAGGGCTGGACCCCACTGCATCATGCAGCAGACGGATACTGGAGGGGCCAGTATTTGGAATGTGAAAGGACAGTGAGGCTTCTCTTAGAGGGAGGTGCAGAAAAGCAATGCGTCAATGACGAAGGCAAGACGGCACGACAATTGGCAGAGGAAAAGGGCAATCAAAGAGTCGTAGAAATGTTAGATATAGCCTAGAAGAAAAATTCATGGACTGCATATTGACGCATCATGTAATTCAGGAACGGAAAGTGACAGGCATTCTTGTGAAGTTTAAGTGGAAAGACTTAAGAATTTCAATAACACTTATGTATCATGAGAGAGGTTAGATGGAGTAATGCCCTGCATCAAAGAGAAGGGAGACAGATCGATGTCAGGCTTTTCTCCTCGCATTAGCTGACTCATGACTCGCCCACTACCCATTCCTAGGGTCAATCCCCACGATCCGTGTCCCCAGCAGACAAAGATTCCGGTAGGAAGTGAGGGGCCATTTAGAATCATGTCCGAAGCCATCAATCTTGACATAACGGGAAGCCCGGATGAAGTTGCCGGCCTGAAAGCCCTACCTTTCTCAAGTATCTGGACGTCATCGTCATGTCCTTCTTGACAATTCGATTGACTCTTGAGCCATTTTTGTGCATTCTCACTCATTGCCTGGATAAGCCCCTCATCTGGCTCACCGGACTGTCCTGGTGGCGGCAGTGTCGCATTGAAATTCCTCCGTCCACAAACCCAGATGGTACCGTCGTTCCGGCCGGCAAATTCGAACTTTTCTCCAATAAGTGGCTCGAACGAAATAAATGCCGTACTCTCAAAATTTGTCAGTAAAGGATTCTTGCAGATGATCCAGTCTCCGGCATCTATATTCAATTGGGGGTGGGGACGCGCGGAGGGAAACAGTCGCTCATAGACGGTTGGTGTCCATGGGCCGCAGGCCAGGAGTAGCTGCTTGAATGCGACATTTGTATTCTGCTGACCGGATATCTGCAAAGTTATGGCTTGTACCTCAGTCAAGGTAGATAAACGAACTCCGAGGACCTCCGAGTTTGTCATGATTTCGACGTCTCTCGCGAGGCACTGCTCTGTTAGCCATTTGCCTAGACCCTTCGGATTCCTTTCAAACACGATCAGCAGCTGAACTTTAGCACATTGGATTCGGATCTTGGAAATACGCACACTATAGCTGTATTGTTCCCCAGAACCTGATCGTCAATATCCCAGCCTGCCTCCGTCTTGATCCAATTGGGAAGTTTATCAAGGCCCTTGCCGTCACCTCGGCAAATGCCGTAGGAGGAGTTTGCGCGGTATCCCGTAGCAAGTCTGAAATCGGCATTCTGTGCCTCCTGCGCCCATAGATCGAAAGAGTATTGTCCAAGAGGCGTAAGTACCTTGCCTAGCGGGCCAGGGAAGTGGTAATGAAAGCAACCGGTGCAAGCTGATGAAGCAGCAGCGAATGGTCTGTCGCCAGCCTCAACGACAATGATCTTCGGTTTGCGGTCCTGGTTCTCGAATGACTTGGACAATTGGTATGCAGTGCAAAGTCCAATGCAACCGGCTCCGATGACAACGATAGCGTTGTTGTCCTCCATTATGATTGAGTTTGTATGATGGATGCAGATCTGCTTCTTTGTTGTGATATAGGCAAATTGTGGCGGATAGTTTTATGGCTAGTAGGTTCTCTCGCATACGATCAACGGAAAATGTTGGTTACGTGCATATATGAAGTAAATAGGCACTCGATCTTGTGCACAAATGTGAAGTTGGATTCTAACCATTATTCTGGGAGTCAGTGAGGTACAAAGATTAATTGCACTTCTTGTAAATCTACATAACGCAAAACTCTGACACTCCAACTCAATTATTTACCGCCCCTAATCGCCTAATTTGATTGGTGTACCAGAGCTATTCCATTATCAGTTCATCGTTCTTGGTGACTCGGAGAGAAAGACGTATCGTTTAGGCAGGGGTGAATGGCCTATCAAAGTCATGCGGTACGGAGCCCAATACAACCCGCCCCGACAATGACGATCACTTCTTTGTCCTGCATTCTGATCATTTATTTTGTGTCTCGTTGGGGATGGATATTTCGCTGTCCCACTTACATTATGATTGTTGGCCGCCTGCCTAGGGCCTTATCGCCTAAACTACCCCGCCCGCTGGGGGCATGCAGCAGAAATCTGGCGCTAGATCTTGGTGATGCATCAAATGGTCTCGATCGTTTTTACTCCCGCACGCTAGGCCGTACACTGTGACTGTTATGCTGTCACTTATGAGACCTGGGCTGCCAATTCAGAACATGATCATTTTTTGCCTAGATCTCTCTTTTGATTGTGTACCTACCTAGCTACGGAAGGCGTCAGTGGCTACGTCATCACTATCACGTGAGAGTTGGCTTGTCTTACCGTCCGTAACACACGCTTGAGTTAGGCTACAAACATCCTCAACTACATAACATAAATGATGGCCCCCTCAGAGGCATCGCCTCTAATCTCATCAGCCATTCAGCAATCTGCGACACCCGAGGCACACATAGCGCCATCTCGTCGCCGAACTATCCTCCTACTGCTTCTATACCTCGTGTTTCTCGATCTCGGATACGAGCTTATCATGCCGGCACAGACTCGGGTCTTGGAACGCATATACTGCCGAATTTACTACGAGGATCATGATTATGGGCTACACGGAGGCGATGCGAACGGAGGGATTGATGAAAGGCTATGCAAAGTTGGCGTAATACAGAGCGAGGTCGCTATGCTAAAAGGCTGGCAAGTCACCCTTGACAGCATCGGCAGTGAGTTGTTTGCGAGATTCATCCTGGGTGGCGGCAAGGGCTACTTGAGGTAATGCTCATACTTTTGCTAATGCTGTAACTTAGTGCTTCTATTTTCTGTTCCTTGGGCACACGTGGCGGATGTCCGTGGTCGAAAACCGGTCTTGCTGTTGCTCACCTCTGCACTGTTTGCGAAATACGCCTTTGTTCAACTCGTTTGCTTCTTTGATGGCGCCATTCCCCTCCGATGGTCATGGCTTTCGGCCTTGCACACCGTGTTCGGTGGCAGTGTCACCGTTGCCACAGCGTTAATATATACCATCATATCTGACGTGGTCCCAGAAAATGATAGGTATGTCTTGTTTCAGTGTTTCGGAGTGCTGAGCTAACAAGAAAACCCAGAACATCAGTTTTCTTCCAGGTCATGGCCGCGATGATCGTCACACAGTTCCTTGGTCCGCTCATAAGCGCAGCACTAATGGTCTGGAGCCCTTGGCTACCAATGGTCCTGGGCCTGGGTGCTGAACAGATGGGTATATTGACCCTCTGCTTTATCCCAGAGACTCTGAATACCAACGAATCCGGCTCCTCGGAGCCTCAACCCTCTCCATCTCCAGACTCTGATGCTGAAGAAGAACCTACTTTTTGGAGTAGACTGATTTTTCGCACCAAGAACTCAGTCTCGTTCATGATGTCGGATACACGAATTCTGGTCGCAGCGTCCGCCTTTAGTCTTCACATGTTGTTTCTGAATAGAGACATCTTGCTCCAGTACATCTCAGCACGTTACGACATATCTCTCTCAGCGGCTACACTTTTCATTTCAATCCGTTCTGGCCTTCTTATTTTTCTGTGTCTTTTTATCCTTCCCAAAATTAGTCGACATTATCACGGTCGAATAGGCTCGCTACAGGCAGACCGCATTCTGGCATGCATCAGTGCGGCTCTCCTCGCTTTGGGCTTCCTGGGGTTGAGTATGGCGCCCGACTTGGTGGCGCTATCAGTCTGTTTAGCAGTCAACTCTCTCGGCTGGGGTCTATTCGCCTTCCTAAGAAGTTTCTTAACAAATCTTGCTGGTAACAGCGAGGTTGCACGTTTGAACAGCATTATCGGGGTTTTCGACACCTTAGGGTTAATGGTGGGAAGCCCGTTGCTTGCAAATTTATTTTCGAAAGGAATTGAGATGAAAGGTTTCTTGTTCGGCTTGCCCTTTCTATTCAGTGGCTTTAGCGTCTTGGTCATAGTTCTTTTCTTATCGCAAATCAATACTTGATTTCTTTTCCTAAATTTAAATAGAAATGCATGATCATCCCCATTTGAGACACCGCTCTTACACGTTCAATCCTAAACGACCAATCTGATTTGTGTACCAAAGCTATTCCTGTTATTAGTGCGCCATCATGAAAGTTGCAAACAGAAGACGTACCGTTTCAGCCCCCATGCCAACAGCCTTGATCCCAGTGTACTTGGCCCAGCTCCACGCCTCAATCTTTTTAGCATACGCCAAAGCTCCATGTTCTGGTACGCTGGTGTCTAAGACCTTCTTTGGCAGAGCTGGGTCTATGACAGAGGGTCGAGCCAAACCGACCAGATCACAACTGCCTCCCTTGACAGCAGCTTCCATACCTTGGCGTGTCCGAAAGCCACCAGTCAACATAATAGGGACATTCGGAACCTCAGATCTGATTGCATTTGCAAAGTCGATGAAGAAGGCTTCCCGAGCCTTGGTACTTGCCTTCACTGTCGTGTGCAGGCCAGTGCTGAACATTGGATCCTCGATGGATCCTCCACTGACCTCCACAAAGTCAATTCCCGCATCGACGATGGCTTTCAGTTGGATGATGAAGTCACCCAAGTCTGTATGGTCCGTTGAGTTGACCTTGATGCCGACACATGTCCCAGCTGGCACAGCCTTTCTGACAGCTTTGACAACGTCAATAACGATCTTAGCTCTCGCTAACGGAGATCCACCATACGCATCTGTTCGTTCATTCGAGAGTGGCGATAAGAACTGTGCCAGTAAGTACCCATGTGCAGCATGAATCTCTACTCCAGCGAACCCGGCTTCTACCGATAGCTGCGCTGCTTCAGCGAATCTCGTCACCACGTCATCTATGTCAGTTTGAGTCATCTCCTTTGGCGTTCCATATACCAATGATCTGATAAGCCATGGGAATAGACCCTTGCCGAGATCTAGAGGAATTGGACTTGGGGCTAGGCTTTTGACAAATGGTGCTTGCCGTCCTGGGTGGTTGATCTGAACTATGGCTTCCGTCCCGTTGAGTGAACAGGCACTGGCCCAAGACTGCCAAGCTGCAAGAGTCTTTTCTCTGGGGAGATCCCGGTTCACTGTGAAGTCACCCGGTGCACCGGGATGAGCGGGATCTATGTGCACGTTGCCTTACAAGTTATTTAGCCTGTACTGCAATTTTGGTGGGGTGAGTGAGTCTTACCACTGATAATTAATCCCCAGCCTCCTTTAGCCCATTCACTATATGTGGCAAGACATTGCTTGCCACCTGGAAGTCCTTCTTTGTCAGCCAATCTTTCAGCCATGGCTGCTTTGGTGAGCCGATTAGGTAAAGTGAGCCCGCATTTCAGCGTGATCGGTTGCGCGATAGCTAGTTCCATGATGAAAGTATTGTTAAGACCGACACGCAGCTGGTGTCGAGCTGGAATCTGAGTAAGAAACCAGTGTTGATGTGAACGGAGATCAAAAGTAGTACACTATCAAGAAAGTTCAGATACTGTATACCCATAATTGGCACTTCCTGCAGTCTTGAAAATAGTTCCAACTTGTTGACTGCAGATCCGTGTGAAAATGTGTGCTTTCGGATGTCTAAACAAAGTCCGGAACAGCACGTAATATCCCGCTATTCTCCGTAACCAATCACATCCTAATCCGTCCACTTCAAATCTTTCGTTGCAACTTCATTTCTGTATAGAACTTTCTGGCATGGATCGTCGATGAAATTCTCCTTCAGCTTTAATGGGGAAGATGCAGACCAAATTGGTGGTGATTTATCCAGAAACAAGAAAAACAGCTTAGAACAACAAGATAGGTCTCTCACAGAACACGGGCGATCTGAGAACAGCTTGCTAAATATTTGTACTGATTCGATTTCATTTACAATTATAGTTGACATCCTCAGAAGTGAGTTGGAAGCATGTTGTTCAGTGCTATTTATAAGGATATTCCATGTTGTCTCCGATAAGATCTGAAACCGTAGAAAAAATGAAATGCTATGTAACCCCTCAAGCATGCAAATTATACCAACCCTAACACCGAATCATCGGTATAAGGCCACCTTGACACCAGTCTTATTCGAGGGCCCAATCCTCATAACAGGTACGTACGGCCCTGAGTCGCGAGGCTCGATACGTTTGAAAGTCTTCGCAAGATGAGCAAGGATATACGCCGCCTCAGTCTGAACCATCATCTGAGCTGGGCATCGTCTTGGTCCACCACCGAAAGGAAGAAAGCCCCATGAGCCTCGATACCCGTCAAACCTCTCTGGCTTGAACTCGTTGGAGTCGCCACCCCAAGCCTCAGAATCACGATACATGACAGTCTTGTTGATGAGAACAAGATCGCCCTTGCGGATAAGAGTTGGTGATTTGCCATCTGGGCCGCCCCCTACTGGTATCACGACATCCTCAAAGGCACCGCGAAGTTGAGACACGTTATTGGGGATCATGCGATGAGCTTTTCAATTAGCCTGAGAATATACGGGAGGTAAGGTGATACACTTACTCTCATTCATGACGCAGTTCAGATACTTCATGTTTCGCAGAACTGAAAAGTTCATGGGAATATCACCTAGTTCGTGGACTTCCTGCCGAATTTTATCCCAAACGTCAGGATAGCGAGCAAGCCACCAAACGCAGTTGCTAATAAACACAGAGGTAGTGTCGATGTTGGCCACAAGGATCAAGCAGATCTGCGACCTCAGCTCCTCAACATCTTCCAGATTCTGTACCATTGTCCAGAGAAGATCAGTCCGTTCGGGATCCAAGTCACTTACGCCCTCTTTGATCTTCTTTTCACGCTCATGCTTCTTCTTGATGGTGTCTTGAATGGGGGGAGTAACGAAGGCATGGATCTCTTCGACTGACTTCAGCCAGGGAGTCCAATCACGAAGAAACATGAGCCTGTTAAGCTGAGCGCGGAGACGACCGCCGTCAAGAACGTCAAGCATTGTGTTGGCAATCTTGGCGCGTTCGGGATATACGAGCGCCTCAGTGGACTCGCCAAAAATGAACTCCGTGGCGATATCCAGGAACTGAGTAAAGGGGTTAGTGTGAGATTGATTGAGCATGACGATTGTAACTGACCCATCGTTGAAGAAGTGGTTGGAGATCGACAGTTTCCCCGTTTTCAGGTAGTAGTTTGATGAACTGGTTCGTGTGTCGAGCCACTCTGTCTGTGCTTGTGTACACCTGACGATCGAAGAAAGGCTGGATAAGAAAGCGACTGTGCTTCCAATCTTCACCATCAGTAGTGATAGCGCCCTTATCAGCGAAAGGAGTCAGTCCTCTCCGAAGATTACCAATTGGTGTGACTCCAAACTCCTTGAAGTGAGTCGCATAGACAGCCTTCAAAACTTCAGGATCATAAGTGTAGATCCACTTCACACCAAACATGTTGATACTGAAGGTCTTGGTGTGAGGCATGCTGGCATGAAGGTTAGCAAGCCATGCCAAGAACTGGTTTGATCGCAAGGCATGGATTTGGCTAGCTACTAGATCCAGGCCCCATATGGGATCCCATTGCCAGTAGCGAGTTATCGGTTTCCAGCCTTTTGCTTCAGACTTAACGTTGCTTGTGAATAGCTTCCGAAGGATAAATATGAGAAAAGCAGCCCCGATCGCAAGAACAGGGAGATTTCGAGCTGAGATTTGTTGGAGGACTAACTGATACAGCGCCATTGTTTCGTGTGTTGTATCTAATAATGCCCTATTTTGCTTGAATTACTTCACAAAGGGTTTTGAACCGATCATAGATCGGAAGCTGGTGGTGTATATGGATGGCTGTCATAAAATCAAAATGATGGGCTGTAGGATCTGCACCACTGAAGAAAACCTCTTGATAAGCCGTTACATCTTAGCCGACAAGGGACATCGGAGCAAAAGCTCAGTACAGTGTTTTCTACTACGGTAGAGTACAACATCGCACTGTACCTTAAGTGTCAGACGGCATTGGAGGAGATTCACCGAAGGATTTCCCGTGGGATTTTCCGTGCATATATCACCCCACTTCCATCAAATAATCTCGCATTTTCGGGTTAAGAGTGTCTATCCCAGGAACGTTATCATTATGCATCATATGAGTGAACTTGGTGTTGCTTGACGCTACCAGTGCAGAAAGTGTGCTATCTTGGGTCTCATACTAGAGCAAAACAACTCACAAGAATGGCTATCTTCATCGAGAATGAAACTAATTCTATATTCATGATGAAATAGAAAAGTCAACGTAATAATATGAATAATAAATCAAAGCAACAGGCTACGACCCCGAGGTGTTCAATGATCCTCAGCCCATCCAAATATCTGACTCTGCAAGTGACTCCCTTCGCCTCCGCTTTTCCATTGTATCAGAGCAAACCTTCAGCACAGCCTTCGCAGTCTCGTTAACTCTCCCGTCCACCTTCTTACTGTCCTCTTTTCTCTGTAGACTCTCAATGTAGGATAATGCGCATGAGAATAAGACAAACTCCTCTGTGGACTCTGAGCCACGTGACACCTCGACGCGCCTTTTGAATGAGGCAATTGCTTTAGACAGGATATCTGCAAGTTTTACTCGAGAAGCACTATCCAAGTTGGGAAATGAGTCTTCCTCAAAGTCTCGAATCAGATCGAGACATAGAGACATTGTGGCCCGTCTCTGCATGACAGAAAACTGTCCTGACCCGTTGGTAAGTAGTACTGAGTACGGGCCTGGGCTTGCGGTGCATGACAGTAGTTGGGCTGAGATCTCCATACGCATTCTTCGTGAATAGTAGTATTCCGGTTTCGAATATGCCTCCTCAGCAAAAGCTTCATGAAGCGCTAACACAAACGGCTTGGCAAAGCTAGTCAAGAGACCACTCTGAAAATCGCTGAGCTGCGAATCTAGCTTGGGTTCACCGGCGGAACAAGCCGTGTTGAGTTCTGATGCAAGAATGTGGCATTCCTGATACGTCTTTGACGACCCGGGTGCGTTAACGAGTTGAAGGATCCGTAGACGCAACCTTTGAGTTTGTGCAAGGAGCATGAGAACTGACGACTGCGTCATACTCTGTGACTCGACCCCCAGAACCAGATCATCATCCGCAATACTACTCGGTACCTCGCAATCATAGCTCTCCGGCGCAATAGTAGCCGGAAGGCCTTGATCGACAGAAACCTGTAACGACAACTCCAACATCGTAGCCCACAGCCGTCTCCGTATCTCGGCTTCTTTAACGGACATATTCGGCGACCGGACACTTGGTTCCCGATGCAAACCCATTTGAACGGCCATGTGAGTTAGGCCGTGTCCCTCGGAAAGCCATGCTACGCCCATGGGGGCGGAATCCTGGTGGTGCGTGTGACGTGTCAGGGCTAGGAGGCAGGCGATCTGTGCCATACTTAGATCTCCTCGCATGCTTTTCATGCTCTTACGGGCGAGCCAGTCTTTGACGTAGGAGATCCAGTTGTTTGAGTGTTCCCGGGATGAGGTGGCCTGATCTTGTTGTGACTCTGTCGGGCTGAAGGTGATCGACCCAAGTGCTGCCACGAGGAGGAGCTTGCAGGCGAATGTTTCGTCAGCGGTCGAGACCGTTGCAGCAGAGTCTTCCCAGAAATGCTCATATTCTCTCAAGAAAGACGGCACGTGAATTATGCGTAGTACAGACTCAAAGGTCTTGATATACGCATCAACGAGTGAGTCGCAAGTTCTTCTGGCTGGAAGCATTCCACGGGCGCCGCCTTGAGTTGATAAAGAATTCTCGGTGGAGAGTCTTCCTTCGTGACCTTTTCGAGCATCGCGATGGAGTCTCTTATAGGTCTCAAAAAGTGGTCTGAGAGCACCTTGCTCAGGCGAAAGATGGAGATCGTCCCCGGAAAGATTATCCACGAGAAATCTCAACTTGTCACACTTGGAAAAGGGCTCATACCAATGGCTTTCATGGTCTTCGGCACCAAAGTATTCTCGTTCTCGAGTTTGGGCTGCTGAAGACCTATCTGAACTCTTTGGCTGCGTGAGAGGTAAGTTCTGGAGTGAATTTGTGATACTGCTGGCCATTGTTGAAGGAAGACTCGAAGTTGTCCACGATGGTGATCTGGATAATCCTTGGAGAAGCGAATTTGTCGAATCAATAGAAGCTGATTTTGAATGAGAAACATCACTAATCCCAAAGAAGTCCATGTCAACAAATCCCAGCGACACATCAGTCATGGGCGCAACATCCATATTAAAAAGATCCATCTCCTGCACCTCATCAAAAGGCTGCTGTCCAAAGATCGACTGCTCATAAGGTCCTCTATGCGCGTGACTGCTCAGAGCCAACGAGTCCTGCTGCTGCTGTTGCATCCCGGGATCCAGATAACTCTCGGGAATACGACCTGTTGGCTGGTTGTTGTACACGCATCGCAGGCTCGGCATTGATTTGCTACAGGGTCCGCAGGGAGAGTGACGGTCGCAGCGAATCTTCCGTCTGCGGCATTCAGTGCATGCTACGGCGGGACGGCGCCGTTTGTATGCTGGGCCTGGATCCATCCGAAGGGGGAGCTAAGGGGCTTTGGTTATAGATCGTTTGGCTTGGTTTAGCCGTGAGTGGGTGTTGTCTGGATGAGAGGAGGCACCTCTATCTTTGAAAGGGAGCTATTGATGACGGTTCATATGTATAGGAGCTTATGTCCACGGCAATAGGACGGTGTCACGAACTGTAGGAATGATACGCCCAGGGCGTCAATGTTGTCATGCAAGTACAGCATTTACCTTAGTAATTGTCCATTCTCGGCAGCTACGAACCGTAATCACAAGCAATACCTATTTCTATCTGTAAACGATGCAAAAAACGTTCGACTTCCACTGCAGTCAGCCATATTCGACACGTTGTGATACGCGACGATCAAAGGATTCAATCCTAGCTATATTGGGTTACACCTCCCCCTTCATACTCGGCATCTCGAGGTCAATGCGATATCTTTACATTGGTGGACTTAAAGCTTCACATTACGTGCAATCCTGTCAAAGGAAAAGTCATGACGAATATGTCAAGGGTGTTGCTGCGTGTAAGATCCTCCGGATAAAGTTCTCCGCCTAGATGCAGATTCCGCGGAAGTCTAATCAGATCATGTTCCCTCGTAATCTTAGACAGGGCCAGCTTTAACGACCCTATCAGTATATGGTTGCGGTATCCTATTCGTCGTGTCCTACGGACTTTAAAAGAATTGCCGTCGGCAGTGGGGCGAAGGATCAATGACACATAACGCCATCGATCCCGAGTGGCCAGCTCGCCGTAAGTGCATTAGCGAGAACTGGATGAGTGTGAGTGGGCGTAACACGACGGCTTATAGGGCTAAAAAGCTTGGTATTCTGGGCGCTTAAGCCTAGTTGCGTAGGTCAATGCGGGATTCCGTCTTGGAGAAGCTCCAAGAGATGCAAAGGCCATGGTTCTTGATCCTCTTGGAGTAACATTACTGAGTCTAATATGATACGCGGAAACATGTCATATAATCACTGTGTTGAACTAGTATAACAGCCAGTTGTATGTTTGTGTGCTGGCTAGTTGTCCTGGCAGAGGTATACCACACAAGGTTGCTTATCTACACAGTACCGACGCCCCAAACGAAGTGACATTCGTGCACGTTTCCCCAACAATTCCCCATCAGTGTGCTTGACGAATCTTGGGGTCAATGGAATGTCGATCTCGATACGGCAGGTAGGTGACATTTAAACTTTAGCGACGTTGCAATGGGGGATGATGATGACAAGTGGGGGACATCTCAGCATTATCCACTACCAAAGCTCCTCTGACATGCAGAACAAATCCTACCAATATAAGTTACAACAACTGCTCTTACGAGTTACCTTCTAGAGAAGTCAATAATCATCTCACTCGCATGTTGACCAATCGTGATTACAGGGCATCTTCCGAGGCGGGTCCTCGCACTTTATCACGCAGATCCTTCGAACTCCACAAGGCTGTAAGCGTCACAATTTGATAGGTAAGCAGGCCAATAGCAGTTATCATCTACGCATGTAGTCGGATCAGCTAATTTCTGATTGGCTATTATCATTCAGTCGAATACTTGTAGTTGAGGTGAATGTTGACTGATCATTGTGATCCCATGTGAAAATCAAGATTCTGTATGGTTTGAGCACAGTCCAAGGGGCCAGAAAGTAGATAGATAGTAATTCTAATATTGGCTCGGATAGATTCTAGTTTCAACTATATTCATCCTTCCAACTGAGTACCATCATATGAAAGTTCTAGAATCTACTTCTTAGGCTTCAATCCTCCAGCAGGAACACGACCCCTGACAGCAAAGCTCTGAAACTCAGCCCCCTTCTCAGCAAGCTCCTTTCGAACTCTAGTGTCAAGAGTATCAAGCTGCTCAGTAGTGAACCCCTCCAACTCCGGAAGAGCTATCATCAAAAATCAGCACTAATCAAGGATAAAAGGTCCGAGGAAAACTTACTGCGCGCCATAGCCACAATCATCGGCCCCGCACCAGCTGCACCGTTGATACTAGCCTGCTTCAACTCGGGTTTAGCCTTTGCACCAACCTTGCACTGCAAAACGTCGACTTGGACATCTTCCAGCCCCGCATTCTCCATCCACTCCTTGAGGTTGGGGCCAAAGTTGCCGCCCATCTTCTTGATCTTCCAGATCTGCTCGAGAAGACGGAAGAACTCGTGCGCTGCGGTTCCTTCCTCGAGGAGACTCTGGTCGCAGTCGAGTTCTACGAGCTCGACCCAGCCGCCGGGTTTGGCGAGGGCGCAGAGGTTAGCGACGGCTTGCTCGAGGGAGAAGTTGCCGCAGAAGCCGAGGACTTGGCGCTGGTGGACAAGGTCGAAGGATTCTTTCCACTCAGTGGGCCATGGCTCTGTAATGGATTGTTTCTTGAACTCAATCCCGTGAGGTCTAGGCTTGGGGAACAAGTCCTCGACCAGATCAGTGCCAATGTACGTCTGCTCGTCGGCAACAGGACCAGCTTGCTTGCGAAGATCCTGCAGCCAGATACCTGAATCATTGTTATCACCACCGGTGCTCCATATCTTAGAACGTATACATACCATCTGCAGTAGCAGAGTCCAGAATTCTCAGACCTGGCTTCTTCCAATCAACTGGTGCATACGAAAGCTTGCCGCCAGCAGCATCCGTGTACACCAGATGGTTATCTGTCAGACGAGAAATCTCTTCCTGCAAGCCGCGCTTCTTCGCATCCTCCATCAAGGCATCCATTCCAGTGCCATTGGCAACATTGGAATCAGTACCCGTCTGGGGAGGTTGGTTAACTGCTTCAGTAGCCATTCTTGATTTGTGCAAATATTCACTTGTTGCTTCTGTTGTGGAGTTCAAATGCCAATATTGCTACTCTCAAATGCATCAATTACCACCTTCTTTTAACTGTTTACTTCTAATCTGTAAAACGCCTCCAAAGCTAGTGTGCGGAACGGCCCGTATCGTTGTCTGATACGGCGGCCGACGCTGCATACGAAGTATTTACCGCGCTGATTATACTAAAGCCGGATTTACGGCTCATTAGCCTGAAGAATAAGGTGAGTCAGGGGTTTTCCGTGGAGTACCGAAGGATTCAAGCACGGTAACGGAAAATGGAGGGGAAATGGGCTGACGGCTGACGCACCAAATCTGACTATACCGGATTCATCACTGTATTTTGCCGCTCACGTCAACCGGAGTGTTTTCTCCGTGCCACTGGTGAGAATTCACATGCCGAAGGATGGGCGGGAAAACGGCACCTTTACTTCGGGACTAGTTTTTTGATGGTGGGTTGGTGAGCTAGCTTTCGTATATGCTGTCATGCTGGGTAGGTTGGGTAGTAGGCATACTGTCTCCCTTCTGCAGTCTGGGAGTTAAACATTCAGTACCAAGGCGACCATGGAGAGTTTGCAGTTGAACACCAGAACGCTGTTGGCAGTGGCAGCATCTCTCATTGCACTGCGCATCACCTGCACCATCATCTACCGGGTGTATCTATCACCCCTAGCAAAGATACCAGGACCCAAGTTGGCAGCTCTCACGTTCTTCTATGAATTCTACTATGATGTTATCGAACGAGGCAAATTCCTCTGGAAGATCCAAGAACTTCATCGCCAGTATGGTCCCATTGTGAGGATAAACCCTTACGAGGTCCATATCAACGATGATGGCTTCTACGATGAAATCTATGCCAGTGGTCCTCATCACCCCCGCAATAAAGTTCGCTTCATGTCTACCCATGATGAGAGCATGTTTGACAGTTACGCTGCGGAAACACATCGAGTTCGGCGGGCTGCATTGTCTGGATCGTTCTCAAAGCAGTCTATTCGTGCTCTTGAGCCGCAGATTCTACAAACCATTCACCAACTCGCTGGTAGAATGAGCTCGCTGAGAGAGAGCGGAGAGACTGTGAATCTCAAAGCTCTCTACAGCGGTCTCACCATGGATGTCATCGCACAGTATTGTTTTGGCGAGAGCATGGACAACATGAAGCAAGACCAGTTCGGTAAAGAGTTGTTGGACTTCTTTCATGAGATGCCTCAAGCTCATCCGATTGGACGCATGTTTCCATGGCTGTTTGACATCATCCAAAAGATTCCTATCAGCTACCTTGCCAAGCTTGATCCAAAGCTACAGCCACTGGCTGACTATGACAAGAAAATCTCTGGACAGATCTCGGATGTCTTGGCCAAAGAGAAGAAAGATGGCATCAGAACTGTCTTTCATGAGATGAGAGATAGCAAGCAACTTCCTCAAGCTGATAAGACTCTTGAGAGGTTCAAGTCCGAGGCAGCTATCTTTCTGGGTGCTGGTACTGAGACGACGGCTGCGGCGTTAACGACGCTGAGTTTCCATCTTACCGAGAATCCGGGTATGTTGGCTGCACTGAGGAAGGAACTCGAAACAGTCATCGGTGATGGGGATTCACCGATCACTGTTGCCAAGCTTGAGCCTCTCCCATACCTAGTGAGTTGACCATATACACGGCTTGACCTTTTACTAATGACAACAAGACTGGAGTTATACAAGAAGGTATCAGACTCTCATTCGGCGTTCCTGGACGGCTACCTCGTTATGCACCAACGGAAGATCTTGTGTACGCTGGGTATAATCTGCCTCGAGGAGTAGGTCTCCATCCATCTCTTCCTCGCCAGATCCTAACCCTTCCAGACTCGCATGAGTTCATCCTCGTATCTCATTGACACAAACGAGGAGCATTATCCCAATCCTTTCAAGTTTGACCCAGAGCGCTGGGTTCATGGTAAAGCCGGTCTTAGCCGCCACTTTGTGCCTTTTTGTAGAGGAAGTCGTCAGTGCATCGGTATGAACCTCGCTTATGCTGAGCTGTATCTCACTGTTGCGACCATATTCTCGAGGTTTGATCTTGAGTTGGTTGGCACGACGAAAAGGGATGTAGAGATTGCTCATGATTTCTTTGTGGGTATGCCGCCCTTGGACTCGAAGGGTGTCATGGTCAAGGTTGTGAAGGCTCGCAGAGAATAGTTTGGCCAGTTCAAAAGATGCAATACAAGATTTACTATTATAACAGCAGGGTTCCGTAACTTCTAAGCTTGATGAATCAGTCCCAGCTTCCTCCAAAACACTGAAAAGGCCTTGTACACTTTTCTTATAAGAGACCACTATGCTTTGGCCACTCAAAGAGCTTCAGGGCCCATAGCACTGTGAATGTGTGGTATGCCAAAGGCAACACTGTCTCTGTCTTGCTTGTATAGACTAGAGGAGCCAGCCCTACAGGCCAGATATTTGAGTATTATCTCCTTTCGAATAAAGGCTACTTAACCAACAATGATGTATATCCAGACATCCTGCTAACTATAGTGATACTTTCTTGACATATGCCATCAATGGAGGCTTTGACCTTGTGCCAAATGTGAGCTGCCCATCAACCCAATTCTCAGACTCGGGCGAAAGCTCAATATCAAAGCGATACAAGAGCTTACATAACGCCAGTCGCAAAACATAAAAGCTTAGTCTTTAGCTTATTAGCATGTGTCTCAATGAAGCTCATGGAATAGTGAAACTCACTCTTGTCCGAAGCAAGACTGCGGGCCCACCGAGAACGGGTGGACACTGCCCCTCACATCATCGATACAGTCCTGGGGCCGACCCTTTCCTTCGGAAAGCCATCTCTCAGGTACATACTCACCAGCTCTTGAGAAATTGTGATCAACTGAGTAGGTGACTTGGTGAAGCATCATCACCACTGTTTTGCCGGGCACAAACTGACCTGCGATTTGAGCACCAGATCCAGGTACTACACGGTCAGTGCCGGTTGCAGCAGGTGAGTAGCAGCGAATAGACTCTTGAAGACATGCCTCCAGGTACGGTAGATCTTTCTGAGACTGGCTAATCTTGTCCATTGTGATATCAGAATCACTAGAGAAAGCTCCGCGAACCTCTTCCAGAAGCCTTTTCCGGATAGCCGCGCTCTTCTTACGAAAGACGAAGTAGACGAAGCCGGTAAGAACAGTAGGCATAGCCTCGCAGCCACCCAACATCAAGAATGGTGCGAACTCTCGTAGCAGGTCAAGAGGCATAGTTCCCTGACGCCCTGTGCCTTCAGTGTCGCCATCTAGAACCATTTGCAGCATGTCATGTCGAGCTGAAGCGAGAGAAACACGACGATCAAAACGTGCAAAGATGGGCGCCATGAAAGAGTCCCGCTCACCACTCCCCCAGCGATGAACAGCAAAGAGTAGGAATTTGTGTAAGAAGGGAAAGCGGTTGAGAACAGCGAGGATTGTGACACCTCGAGCAAAGCGATCGAAAGAGTGAACCCAGGGAATAAACTCTGGGTCTGTGAACAAGTGAAGCGATTCGCCGAGGAAGAGATCCGCGATGAGATCACAGATGAGAAAACTGTTCATATCGCGCATATCAACCGCTTTCTTCCTTTCACTAGCCTTCTGCAGAGCAGAGAGATACTCCTCAATGTGCCCATTGATCATACCCTCAAGTTTCTTAACATTCTCACGTTTGAGCGCCGGGACCATCGCTTTTCTCATGATACTGTGAGTCTGTTGTGATCTCGGCTTCGCAGGATCAGGATTCACCAAATCACCGCCCACCAAAGCTGCAAGACGAGGATCCTTCGCCATTCCATCTTTAGCAGCTTTCGATGCACCGCAGATATCAGCCCAGGCGCGCTCATCAGTGAAAGTCAGAGCATCTGGGGCGATGCGAACAACGCCGCCGTATCTGTTGTGGAGATTGATGAGCCAAGGGAGTTGGCGCCCGCTGGCTGTTGCTATGAGATGAGGGATGCGGGAGATGGCGCAGATTTTTGGGCCAGGGAATTTGGAGAGGGGGGAGAAGTATAGTTCGTAGATGATTGAGATGAGAAGGGCTGTGAGGGAGAGGGTACTGAGTGTGACGATTACTCGTGAGGCTGGGGAAGCTGTCTGCCAGGTGGAGGCGACGCGCTCCCAGTTCATGTTGAGCTGATTCATGGTAAGGTTTGTGGGGTTTGCCATATCAGTAAGCTCAGAGATCCAGGTGATACGGAAGCAAGCAATGATGTAGCAGGGCCAATTCGTCCAGTCTACAAGATCAATCTCTAAGCTATAACACTACCCTTCGACACCTTTGACATCAGTATAGGATAGGAGTTTTTTTGGAAATCACACTCACGGCACTCACCAGGGCTAAACAGACTTTAATTCTCCGTGCCGCCCGGGCCGGTCGTGCAGCTATGCATCTGCCGGAGAATCCTTCATCACATCGGGTATGGTACCCCGTGCAGACCACGTCTTTGAAATCGATAACCCGAGTTCTATCTCGCCATGCACTTCGGTCTCGCGTCACACTCCCCTTCGCCTGTAAAAAGGCGGAGGAATTTCAGTTCAGAACCATGATTAGAATAGGATAGCTGTTCACATCAGACGATAAGCAACACCCGTCAGCACACAATGTCGTCATCACACCCCGCTCCCCAATCCTTCGTGGCAGTTTTCGTAGGGGCAACGAGGGGCATTGGTCTCGCTACTCTCAAGGTTCTTACCCGGACTTTGCCTAATCCGCGATTCCACGTTATTGGTCGGTCGAAAGCGAGGTTTGCGGGTGAACTCGCTCTGCTACACGAATACAACCCCAACGCTATGATACAATTCGTCGAAGCTGAGGTTTCGCTTATCAAAGGTATCGATGATGCCTGTGAAAGAATTATGAAATTGGAGAAACATGTGGATTTGTTGTTTATGAGTCCTGGATCTTTGGCGTTTGGTGGACCGCATTGTAAGACACCGGTTCTGTGTAGTCTATGCTTGCTGACTTTCTCCACAGATACTGAGGAGAAGCTTGATCTTTGTTTTGCTCTGTCCTTTTACGTCCGCATGCGTCTTATCGAACGCTTACTCCCCGTGCTCATGCAAGCACCCCACCCACGGGTTCTCTCCGTTCTAGCCGGGGGCCACGAAGGCCCACTATTCACCAGTGACAGGGATATCGGATTACGAAAGAAGGAGAACTATACAGCACCGAGAGCGGTAAATCAGGTCACTACACTGCACAGTCTTGTTTTCATCCACTTTGCGTCTCATTACCCAAAGGTGTCTTGGTTGCACGTCCATCCCGGCTGGGTGGCGACTACTTTTCTGTCTGATTTGCTGCAGAGCCCTGGCGTTATCGGTGTACTGGCTGGGAAGATCATTTTGCCTGTTTATCGATCTGTAGCTATGTCTGAAGATGAGTGTGGACGGCGGCAGGCTGGTTATGCTTTGAGTGGGAGATACCCAAGCAGGGAAATGATTTGTTCTGCAGTCGTGGACGTTACTGATCAGGCAGCCTGCCATGGGTCGTGCAGTGGATTTTATCGTGTCTTGAGTGACGGGAGCACAGCTACGGATGGCAGGATTTTGGGTCCCCTGGAGAGAGAAGGGTGGCCTCTCAAGGTCTTTAAGCACACCCAGCAGGTGTTTGGTGAGATATTGAATCAGAAGTAGAGCTTATGTCATTTGAATCACTTTTGTCTTTCATTGATGAAGCATCCAGAGCTCATTGATTGTGGCTTTCATAATCTATCTCCATAATGATATACTTGAGTGTAGAGCCCCGTGATGATCAATGCTATACTTTCCGAGACATTCATTAGCCCAGTCTTGTCCCTTTAACCTTTAGCTCGGGGTCACAGCGATTCTGACACCATTCAAACTACTAGGCCCAACTCTCATAACAGGAACATAACCCCTCTCGTCCCTCGCATCAATCCCCTTGAACTTTTGACAAAACCTTGTCAAGACATACGCTGTCTCAGTAGCGACAAGGATGTGAGCAGGGCAGATTCTAGGTCCGCCACCGAAGGGGACAAAGTGCCAGAGCGGACGAAGACCATCCCATCGTTCTGGTCTGAACTCTGCTGCATCTTCACCCCAGTAGTCAGGGTCGCGATGCATGAGGTAGCGATTACAGTGGACGATGTCGCCTTTGGCGCAGAAGATGGGTTGCTCGCCGTCTGGACCTCCGCCGCGGGGCAGGGTTGTGTCATGGGCTGCGACGCGGATCATTTGGATGCCATTAGGGATAGTCCGGTGTGCTGAAACCATTAGCGAGGGGCTTTGTAAGAAGTCGAATTGACTTACTCTCGTTGATAACCCAATTCATGTACTTCATTCCCCGAAGCTTGGAAAACGTAAGCTCCTCATTCCCAAGCTCAAGAACCTCCTTCTGCAGTTTCTCCCAAGCATCCGGATGTCTAGCCAGCTGATAAATAGCGTTTGAGATATGAATACTCGTAGTCTCATTACTCGGCACCCAAACAGCAGTTATCTGATCTCTGAGAAGAATTCTATCCTCAGAGGGAATTTTCTGCACCATGTCCCAGAGCAAGTCGGTTCTCTCAAGCTTGTCAGCAAACTTCTCACCTTGCTCTTTTCTCTGGTGTAATTCATCGTAGGCTTGGTCGATATACTCGTTCATAAAGTTGTGCACGAAGCGAATACTCTCATACCATTTTGGGTCTCGGTGGAGAAACATGAATTTGCTCATGGTGAGACGAACGCGTGCGCCGCGCATGATGTCAACCATGGCGAGCATTACGTCTTCACGCTCAGGATAGGTGAGACAGTCGCGGGACTTTCCAAAAAGAAACTCAGTCGACGTGTCAAGGAACTTTTGGTGTTAGCTCTCTGCTTCAGTGGAAAAGTTCAGGTGACTTACCCATCGTCTTGTCAGAACCTGCATGTCAAAGGTGTCGCCGTTGGTGGGAATAAGATCTAGCATCTTATCCGTGAACGGCTTGAGTCTAGCCACATTGGCAAATGCCTGCCTCTCAAAATAAGGCTTGATGATACCCCGGCTATAATGCCAGAACTCGCCATCCGCTGTACTAACACCTTTCCCAGTAAAGGGCGTCGCAACACCGTTATCCACACGAATCGGCTCAAGCACAAACTCTTCCCACTGAGACGTACTCATCGCCTTCATATTCTCCATCTCAGACGAATACACCATTCTCATGCCTAGAAACCTCGCCTTGAAAGTCTTAGTTCCCTGTGCAGCCCATGTCTCCTCCATCCAAGACAGCCACCGATGCTCTTTGAAAGCACGGCTCATGGAGAGAACAAAGTCAATGCCCCATATGGGATCCCAATGGGGAAAGGTCTTGAGAGGACCGCATTTGTACTTCTTCGTCTTGATTGAGTAGCTGATATGGTCCCATAGTCTGTTTAGGAAGTAGAGAATTACAAGACCGTAGAATGCTGCGAGTGAGATCGCGGAGAGACGAGATGACATGTTGGACTGTGTTGGGGACTTCAGTGCGGAGAGGGATGGCGACGACGTAAGGGCAGCCAAACGTCATTGGTATGAGTGAAGAATGGAAGTTTTTGCAATGAGTCGAGGTTTGGTGGTAGCGAGAGATGGAGAAGTTGCAGTGAGAAACATAAAGTGTATGAAAAATACCGACAGCGGATGAGAGGTCTGCCAAAAACCCGGAGGATAAAGTGAGACCGGGGTAAACGTATCCACCTCGCCGTTACGGGGCCGAGCCCGGAGATTCTCCACTACAACGGAGATTTACTCCGTCTGCCTGTGAACACCTATGACCGGGGACGAATGAGCTACTAACGCACGGCAGAGGATCTGCACTGGTGGGAGGATTTACCAATGACTGTCCAATAGGTTTTGGTACACTTTGAATCAGCTGCTTTGTATTTGCTGAGCGAAATGTCTGACGTCATTTTCAGTGTACAGGGTAGCTCAGAACATACGAAAGCGAAGCGAGTAACGCAGAGGCAGTATGAATAATTTATTTCAGTATTTGAGCTGTTGGTTGCTTGTTTGATATGATGTTTTATTGTATGTTATGGCTCGTAAACGCCTCAATGTGTGCCACCTACACATGGAAGATTTCGCAGCGAAATTACGTCTCAGAGACGCATAAAAATCTCCAAGATTGAAGCTAGCAGAGCTTTAATGCAGAATAATGCTCAGACAGCCAATGAGTCGAAAATGTCAAGTACACATTTAATACCTTTAGTTAAGTATTATATATATATTGGATCTAGTCAATTGATATTAAGCAAAGAATTTTGCAAGATCTGGGCTTGCTAAAAATAGATACATGACCTTTGATCCAAGTGCGTCGCGACTACAAACAAAAAACGTAACGCGTCACAGACAGATTACCAATCTGAATCAAGTGGATACCGATAAAGAAACTGCTGGAAACGATAGAGCGCTCATAGATACGCATACATCAAGATGTAGAGGGCGTAGCAACGCGGTATATCAGCTTCCTACCACCAGCCGTTCCCATTTTGACCCTCTCCGCTCCCTTCGCGACACCTGCCAACCCCTCATCACTAACCTCAGTTGGATGCGTCATAATATCCTTATTGTCCAACAACTTCTGCGCAATAGGCGCCCAGCTCTCCGCAAAAGCCTTGTCCTTAGGCCTTGCCTCTCTGCGATAGGGCTTTCTCCAATCAACAGGCTTGCCCAGCGCTGTCCATGCGAGAACCCAGCCAGGACGAACGTCGCGACGGGTATGACCGCGAATGGGGAATTGGTCTAGACCGATGTAGCTACCTCCGTGACTACCGATTGCTGCGTAGCATATTTTCATGCTGCTGCTCTCAGTGATGCAGTCAAAAACGTACTCTAGATCATCATGTGTGAAAGTACGGATGTCTGAGGCGCAGGAGGGAGAGCGGTAGTCGAAGGCTTCTACGGCGCCTAGAGACTTGACGTGCTCGAACTTTCCTGGTGAGCAGGTCGTGATGGGCTTCAACCCAGATCTGAACATCATCAGCTGAGGCTCACAGTGTAATGAGGGTGAACTTACAGCTTGGCGGCCTGGATGGCCAAACCTCCAGTAGCCGTTCCACCACCGTAGATCAAAATGTACTGATCTCTCGCTTCACCCGAGTAAGGAAGTGGAAGCTTCATAGTATGATACAACGACAACCCCACAGTCAGTAGTCCAACACCTAATGTTGCGCCTTGCTCAAAACTCATCCAATCCGGAAGTCTGAGCAGCAACATCTCTGGAACACTGACATACTCTGCAAAGCCACCATTATTCGGGTTATCTGACCGATTGCCCGCACAAGCACCACCAACACGATCACCAGGTTTGAATTTGGCTGTGAGAGGTCCCGCAGTGATGACTTCACCAGCGAAATCGCAGCCCCACGTTGCGCCGGGGGATGCTGACATGTCTAGGGATTTCCAGTCATGGGGATTAACGCCGACACAAAAGATTTTGACGAGGACTTCATCTTCTTTTGGGGGCTCAATGGGACTGTTTTCTTGGAGGGTGACTGTTCCTGCGCCTTGAACTTTGAGGGCCTTTTGAGTAGCTGGTAGGGTCTGGCGGGAGATGATTGACTGGACTGCCATGATGAAGAGAGTCGAAAATGGCAGTGAAGAGTGGGTAAGTGAGTGAGTTTTCAAACACTGCAACGGGGAGATAGTTTGAAGGAATTTGAGATGGCAGATCAATCAACTAGAGCAAACGTCGCTTCTCTGAGCATAGATACGCATGCTCCAGCGAAGACCGTTTTGATCTAGCACTTGGATTCCATCGCCACCATGAGAACTGTTTCCCGGAACCTTCGTGAAAGACAACTGCCTCCTTCCGGGCAATCAACACTGTCGGCCGGCATCCACTACGGGGCCTTTCTCCGCACTCTCGCCTCGCGGGGCAAGAAAACATCGAGCCTAAATTTAGGGTGTCAAAATAAACTTGGCAGGGAGTCGCCTAAACTTAGGCTAGATTTATCTAAGTATTTTCGTCCCTTGGGGTCAAAGTCCTGAGTTGCCTTTCCTCCCTAGTCTCGGAACCTGCACCTTTGGAGGATCCATACCCTTGTTCGGGATATTGACCCATCCCGGTTGGCTAACGGCCACCTCCGGAATATGCTCCCCACCACGCACGGCACTCGACGTAAGCACAAGCCTGTTTCGCCGATGCCGAAAACTCTGGGGCGGCACGGGAGCTGATACCGGATCGATCTGATCGAAGTTTGAATACGAAATTCCCAGAATGGCTGTAAGATGAAAGTGCTCTGAGTTAAGATGAATGACATCCGTCGAGTGAAGTGACTGCAATCTCAGACAAACACCAAATAATCTGTCGTACTGAACAAACCTTCAACATTCTTGACATACACTTTGTCTTCAACAGCACGGCACTACACTCATTACCCAACCTATCAATCACCATGCCATCCCCAGGCGAGCCCATCGCCGTAATTGGCTCAGCTTGCCGTTTCCCTGGAGGCGCATCCTCCCCCTCCAAACTCTGGTCTCTCCTCCAATCCCCCAAAGATTGCCTCCGGGAGTTCCCCAAAGACCGTCTCAACCTTGAAGCCTTCTACAACAAAGATGGCGAGCATCACGGCGCCACAGACGTCTGTAACAAGGGCTACCTTCTCGAAGAAGATAGTCGTTTGTTTGACGCGTCGTTCTTCAACGTTAACCCTGCTGAGGCTGATGGTATGGATCCGCAGCAGAGATTGACGCTTGAGACGGTTTATGAGTCACTTGAAGCTGCGGGGTATACTATTGAGGAGATGCAGGGGAGTTTGACGGCGGTTTATTTAGGGGTTATGACGGGTGATTACCATGATATTCAGTCGAGAGATCCTGAGATTATTAATCGGTATCACCCGACGGGGACATCGAAGAGTATTCTCTCAAATCGAGTTTCATACTACTTTGATCTTCGCGGACCCTCAGTCACCATGGACACGGCGTGTTCGTCTTCACTCGCAGCACTGCATTTTGCGACACAATCTCTTCGCAGCGGTGAATCAACCACTGCCATCGCTGTCGGGGTGAACTTGATCTTTGATGCCGCGGGCTACGTCGCTGAGTCAAAGCTTCACATGCTGAGTCCTACATCACGCAGTCGCATGTGGGATGCTGGTGCTGATGGCTACGCTCGTGGTGAGGGTGTCGCATCCGTCATTCTCAAGCCTTTGTCAGAGGCCATCCGCTGCGGCGATCACATTGAGTGCATCGTCCGTGAGACGGGTATGAACAGTGATGGCCGTACCACCGGTATCACTATGCCCTCTGCAACCGCACAATCGGCCTTGATCCGTCGAACGTATCAGAATGCTGGGTTAGATCCTATCAAAGATCGACCGCAGTATTTTGAGGCTCACGGTACGGGGACTCTCGCTGGCGACCCTGTTGAGGCTCGCGCTATTCGTCAGTCATTCTTTGCTGATGATGAAACGTCATCTGAGGATGTGGAGAAGCTGTACTGCGGCTCAATCAAGACGGTCATCGGCCACACTGAAGGCTGCGCTGGTTTGGCTGGCCTGCTTAAGGCATCTCTGGCAGTGCAGAACGCCACCATTCCACCGAATTTACTTTTCAACACGCTGAACCCATCCATCGAGCCCTTCTACGATCGCCTACAGGTTCCTACTGCAGCAATGTCCTGGCCAGAAGTCCACAGCGGTCCCAGACGAGTCAGTCTGAACAGCTTCGGTTTCGGAGGCACCAACGTCCACGCTATCGTTGAAAACTACGAACCCGCCGCACCGGAGACATCCCCAGTCACTGAGAAGTTCATGGGCCCTCTGGTACTCTCTGCCGAGACCGAATCATCTCTCGCGACCACAGTTGGGAAGTACGCCGACTTCATCCGGACCAATCCAGACGTCAATCTTGAAGACCTAGCGTTCGTTACACAGACCCGTCGAAGCGTCTTTAACAGAAGAGCTTTCTTCTCCGGTGAGAACAGGGACAAGCTTCTTGAATTCCTTGACTCGGCTGTTGAAACCTCCAAGACTGGCGCTGAGATTGGCATCCAAGCACCAGGTTCATCATCGGAACCACCAGTTATTCTTGGCATCTTCACAGGTCAGGGAGCACAATGGGCTTCCATGGGTAAAACCATGATCGAGAAGTCTTCCCAGTTTCGGGAGTCCATACAGAAATGTCAAGATGCTCTGCGTGACATTCCTGACGCACCGACGTGGTCGCTCATGGATGAGTTGATGGCACCTGAGGAGGCTTCCCGCATTGGAGAAGCTGCTATTTCTCAGCCTCTTTGTACAGCAACGCAAATCGCGATCGTGGATGTTCTTGCGTCTGCGGGTGTTCAATTCGACGCCGTCGTCGGCCATTCATCGGGCGAGATCTCTGCTGTTTACGCTGCAGGTCTGCTCTCAGCCACTGATGCAATGCGCATTGCTTACTACCGAGGTCTCTACGCCAAACACGCCTCTGGGCCATCCGGCGCTAAGGGGTCCATGATGGCTGTAGGCATGGGCTCTGAAGATACGACAGCCTTCTGTGACCAGGAGCAGTTCAAGGGACGAATCAGTCTTGCGGCGAGCAACTCTCCGTCCAGTGCTACGATTTCTGGCGACCAAGATGCCATTTTGGAAGCGAAGGAGATTCTTGAGGAGCAGAAGACCTTTGCTCGCCTTCTCAAAGTTGATACGGCATATCACTCGCATCACATGAGAGCCTGTGCAGAGCCATATCTTGAGTCGCTAAAGGCATGCAACATCACTGTCAACCCTCCTTCTAGCAACTGCATTTGGGTCTCTTCTGTCTACGGCAACGCAGACATGCTTGATGACGAGGATGATCTCTCGGCCCTGTCAGACCAGTACTGGATAGACAATATGGTTCGTCCCGTTCTGTTCTCTGAGGCACTAGAGTGCTCGTTATGGAGGGCTGGTCCCTTCAACCTCTCACTCGAGATCGGTCCCCATCCAGCTCTGAAGGGTCCCGCTTCGCAAACTATGAAGACTGCTCTGGGCCATGTCCTTCCCTACGCTACGTTCTTGAGGCGTGGCTATGATGATGTAGAAGCATTCTCGGGCGGGATTGGCTACGTCTGGGCATATCTTGGATCTCACGTGGACTTTGCTGGGTACTACAAAGCTATACATGGTCCGGAAGCAAGGAAGCCAAAGATGATCAAGGGGCTCCCATCTTATACGTGGAACCACAACAAGGTTCATTGGAAGGAGTCCCGCATCTCCCGCCGTTACCGTCTCGCCGAGACAGCTCCACATGAACTTCTCGGTCGTCGCACTCCAGATGACTCCGAGTTTGAGATCCGTTGGCGCAACATCTTACGCCTCAACGAACTTCCCTGGATTCGTGGACACGCTTTCCAGGGAATGGCTCTCTTCCCGACATCTGGATACATGGCTATGGCTATACAGGCCGCAATGGAGATAGCCGGCTCACGACCTGTCAAGTTAGTTGAGATCCGTGACCTTGTTATCCCTCGGGCGTTGACCATCGAGGAGAACAATCCCGGCATCGAGTCTATCTTCTCTGTCAAGAAGATTGGTGGCCATGTTGATGAAGACGTCTTTTTTGGAGAGTTCTCTTGCCATACTTGCCCCGCCGAAGCTGAAGGAACTTTGGAGAGGAACTGTACTGGTCTCATCACCATTGACTTTGGTGAGCCTTCGGATCATGAACTTCCGCCTCGAGCACCTGGGAAGTCGGGTATTACACCTGTCGACACCCAGGAGTATTACGACTCGCTTCTCAACATTGGGCTCAACTATCAGGGTCTCTTCCGAGGCCTCAAATCTGTTGAGCGAACCATGGGATATGCTACCACAAAGGCAACCTGGGACAAGTCTAAGGTGGGCGACCAGTATGTCATGCACCCAGGACCTTTAGACGTTGCATTCCACTCCATCATTGCAGCCATGTGCACGCCTCTCAGTGGGGCACTCTGGGCACCTTATCTACCTGTCAAGATCGATAGGCTTGCTATTGCTCCCAACACCGACTATGAGGGAATACCAGGCGAAATCAACTTTGACGTTGATACTTTCATCACCGAGACAACGTCCAACACGTTCAGAGGAGATGTACACATCATCAGCCCTGATGGCAAGACAGGTCTACAGGCTGAAGGTCTCACCTTGAAGCTCTTTACTGAGGCAAGCTCTTCTGATGACCGACACATGTTCTCCAAGACAATTTGGCGGGCTGATATCCTGGACTCTTCTGATAATCTTGACGAGATCAATCCTGATGAGCAAGAACTTGCACTCGCTGAAGCTATCGACCGTACATCTTTCTACTTCATCAGGAAGACCTTTGACCATCTGTCGGAAGCCGATGTAAAGGACTGGAAGTGGTTCCATCAAGCCTTCTACAAGGCTGCGAAGGAGGTTCTGCAGGAGACAAGAGATGGAAAACACCCAACTGCGCAGAAGGAATGGTTTGATGATACCGAGGAGTTGATCCAGGAGTACAAGGACAAGTATCCTGAGCAAGCGGATCTCAAGCTCATTCACGCCGTAGCAGAGAACCTCGTTGGCGTCATGACATCCGATACCCAGCTCTTGGAAGTCATGCTTGTGGACAACATGTTGAGCAACCTATATACAGACGGAAGAGCCATGCAGCCTCTGAACAGAATCGTCGCAGAGCTCTTCCAAAACCTGTCTCACCGATATCCTCGTCTTAACATCCTTGAGATCGGAGCTGGTACAGGCGGAACGACGAACTCAGTCCTCAACGCCATTGGAGACACGTATGGTCGCTATACGTACACCGATATCTCAGCTGGATTCTTTGAAGCTGCCAAAACTCGCTTCCATACACATAGCAGCCGACTTGACTACAAGGTTCTCGACATTGAGAACGATCCCACAGGCCAAGGTATTCCCGAAGGCAGTCAAGATGTGGTTCTAGCCGCGAACGTCCTCCATGCCACTCGCAACCTCAACGAGACCATGACCAACGTTCGCAAACTTCTCAAACCTGGTGGCTATCTCATGATGGTTGAAGTCACGGGATACTATCTACAGATGATGTTTCTCATGGGTGGTTTGCCTGGTTGGTGGCTTGGTGTTGATGAGGGAAGAACTCGTGGTCCTGGTATCGGGCTGACGGAGTGGGATGAGATTCTCCGGGATTCAGGCTTTACGGGAGCTGATAAGTACGTTACTGACTTGCCTGACTCTCTCAAGCATGTTTGCTCTGTCCTCGTATCGCAAGCCGCTGATGAGAGGGTCACGATGCTCCAGGAGCCGCTGTCGTTCCTCGACGAGATTCCGCTGGAGCAGCGACTTCTCATCATTGGTGGCAAGAGTCTACCCATCTCTCGAGTCGTCAAGAGTATCCAGCGCCTCGCATCCCGAGTCGCAGATCAGGTTACTGTCGTCGACAGTATCGACTCACTATCGGACAAGCATCTCAGTGCCGAAACGTCGGTCATCTGTCTCACCGAACTCGAGAAGCCCATCTTCTCTACTCCAATGACATCTTCGCGTCTAAGAAACCTCCAGTCTCTGTTCTCCCACTCATCACACGTCCTCTGGCTCACAGCAGGTCGTCTCGATGAGAACCCCTACGCTAACATGACAATTGGTCTCGGGCGCGCTATCATCAACGAACTTCCTCAATTGAACCTTCAGTTCCTTGATCTTCCCAAACCCTCGGCTGTTGATGCGAAGATGGTAGCTGAGGCTTTCTTGAAGCTCAAGCTCGGAAAGTCACCTGAGTTTACCAAGACGCCGATGCTGTGGAGTACAGAGCCTGAGGTGCTGCTGAGGGATGGTCTTGTGACGATTCCGAGGGTGGTGCCTGACAAGGAAAGGAACCATCGGCTAAACTCTCAGAGGAGAAAGATTACGAAGGATGTTTCTCTTGGAGATACAGAGGTTTTTTTGACAGATACTGAGGGTGGTCTCTGTCTTGAAGAGAAGGCTCCTTGGGCCAAGTCTCTGACGGGCGATGGAACTGTCACTATCCAAGTGGAGCAGTCACTTTCACTTCCCTTCTGCGAAGATAATGAACGGGTTCTCTGCATTGGCAAGAGTGATGGTCAAGTCACCATGGCCATCGCTCCACATCACAGCTCACCAGTCTCGGTTCTGGCAACGGAAGCATTTGCTGTTCCCAAGGCTGAGGTTATACAAGCACAGACTGATGTGTTGGCTGGCGTAGCTATCAGCCTGACAGCATCAATCGTTCTTTCGAGCATCTCATCGGCTGCACGCACTACTGAGGATAGCAACATTCTGGTCTACGGCGCATCCACTGACATACAGAATGCCCTCACCGCCCAGGCTCCTCGCAAGCCTATCTTCGCCAGCTCTGAGGTCCAGTCCGACTCTATCTTCATCCACCCCAGAGCATCCACCAGGACCATCCAGCACCTACTTCCTCGCGGCATCAGCCACTTCGTCGACCTCTCCGAGAAGACTGACGACAAGATCAGGCAGCATCTATCTCATCTGTATGAGGCTATCAGCTTTGTGCCCACACAGGCATTGGCCACTAAGACTGCCCTAAGTTATCATAAGACTGCCCTAAATTATCATAAGGTTGATCAAAGTTATCATAAGGATGCTCAGATTTATCCTAAGGTTGCCTCATTGGTTGAGACTGCTCATAGTTTCTGCTGCAAATCACAACTCGTATCACCTCCAACGACCGTTTCTGTGCAGGACGTCACATCCCTTCCAGCCCTCGACCTTACACGCACCATCATCGACTGGACTAATCTCCAGCCCGTTAGCGTCACCATCCGCCCAATCAGTGGGCAGGGCCTCTTCTCTGGTGAGAAGACCTACCTCATGGTCGGTCTTGTCTCAGACTTTGGTCGATCCCTCTGTCGCTGGATGGTTGAGAACGGTGCCAAGTACATCGTCCTGACCAGCCGTAAAGCGCAGGTCGACCAACTCTGGCTTCAAGAGATGGAGCACTTGGGCGCAGTTGTCAGAGTTTGCCCTATGGATGTATCCAAGCGCGACTCTGTACAGGCCGTATGCGATTCCATCAAAGATCTTCCGCCTGTTGGTGGTGTTTGCAACGGCGCCCTTGTTCTCAAGGATCAGCTGTTCGTCAAGATGGAACCCGATGCATTGAGTGACGTATTTGCGCCCAAGGTTGATGGAACGATCCACCTGAGCGACATTTTCTCAGAGCCGACTCTTGACTTTTTCGTCCTGTTTTCGTCTATGAGTTCTGTCGTCGGTAATGCTGGCCAGTCTAACTACAACGCAGCGTCTCTGTTCCAAGCTGCCATTGCCCAGCAGAGGCGCGAAAGAGGTCTCGCAGCGTCAGTTATGGCTTTGGGTATGGTCGCTGATGTGGGATACATCGCTGCAAAGGGCCCAACACTCATGGAGCGGCTGAAGAAGGCTTTTTATATGCCCATCTCAGAGTCTGATGCTCACCAGATCTTCGCTGAAGCTGTTGCTGCTAGCAAGCCTGGACTGACAGATGACGACACGATCGAGATGGTGTCAGGCATTCAACCCTTCAACTACACGGCCTCCACCAAGGCTCGACCTCCTTGGGTCAACAATCCACGCTTTTCGCACTTCGTTCGTGAGGAAGAAGGTTCGAAGGATGTTGATGCAACTAGGGCAGGCCAGAGCAACATTCGCATCTTGGAACAACTGGATGCCGCTGGCTCTGAAGAGGAGGCTGCTACTGCTCTTCTTGTTACCTTCAGAGCAAAGGTTGAGACCATGCTGCAGATGACTCCAGACAGTCTCAACGTCGAGGCGTCACTACTGGATGTCGGTATCGACTCCCTCTTGGCTGTTGAGATCCGGTCATGGTTCTTGAAGGAAGTTCACGTCGACGTACCTGTTCTCAAGACTCTCAGTGGTGATAACGCGAAAGATATCTGCGCTGACGCAGCGAACAAGTACCTCTCAGCCAAGATGCAGGAGAACAAGTCTGATACTGGTGATGCGTCCAAATCAGATTCAGCAGCCAATGGTTCAGCAACTGGGACATCTAGCGACGGTAGTTCGAGCCCAGTCAGATCAGGCCACGCAACACCGCCCAGTACAGTTGGAGAAACGGAGCACCAAGAGGAGGTCAAGCAGGAGAAAGAGTTGGAACGAGTGGAGAAGTTGTCGTATGCCCAGTCGAGGTAGATATTTCATGGCAGTAACAGGATGTACTTTAGCTAAATTGTATATAGGTTATGGTTTTTAAGTCAGTTTTCCAAAGATGATACCTCTTACAACTGCGTCTACGTTTATAAGGTCACCGGTAACATACAGATTCCTCGATTGAAGAGGGCCGTTTCCACTGTTGCAAATCACCATGACTCGTTGAGGACGTGCTTCTTTACCCGACCAGGAAGTGGTGAGCCTGTTCAAGGACTCCTTGCCTCAGCGAGAGACTGTTTCAAGCATGTCAAGGATGAAGATGGTCGCGCTTTGGAGCAAGAAATTAAGATCTGGCGAAACCATGTTTGGCAACTCTCTGACGGAGACGTTCTCAGAGTCATACTTGTCACTCATGGATCTGCAGAGCACTCCCTCATCATCGCCTACCATCACATTGCCATGGATGGCGTGAGCATGCATCTCTTCCTGCGAGATCTCAACGCTGTATACATGGGCCACAAGCTCAATTCGTCGCAAAAGCAATACATGGACATCTCAGTCGAGGAACGAAGGGCCATCGAGAGTCGCCAGATGGACGACAGAATCTCCTCTTGGACCAAGTTGCACTCACCACCTGCAGACACTCTTCAATTATTCCCATTCGCTCGTGTCAAGTCAAGACCCATTCCGAGGACCTATTGTAATGTTGAGTCTCTCATCGACATTGGCAGTGACCTCTCAGAGCAGATCAAGCGAGCAAGCCAATCTCTACGTATCACCCCTTTCTACTTCTACCTTGTCGCACTTCAAACACTCTTCAACAAGCTTTTGGGTGTGGAGGACATATGTATCGGCGTCACTGATGCGAACCGCGGCGAAAGTAGCTTACAAACCATTGGCTTCTTCCTGAACTTACTGCCTCTTCGTTTTGAGGTTCAAAAGGATGCGAAGTTCTCAGATCTTGTCACAAAGACAGCCCAACAGTATCGAACAGCACAAGCTAATATGGGAGTTCCTTTCGATGTCATTCTCGACAAGGCTAATGTCCCCCGAGAGCCAACGAGCACCCCACTGTTCCAAGTCGCCATGAACTATCGGCAAGGAAATTTCTCCAGAATCCCGCTTGGTGGAAGCAATCTGGAGTTCAAGGATGGCTTTGATGCCCAAAGTCCTTATGATCTTGCCTTCAGCGTGACGCCGAACAATGACACGACTTACGTACAAGTTGTTGCAAGAGAGGATTTGTATACAAGAGAGGGCACCGACACTCTATTATCTGCATATCTGGCATTACTGCAAGATGCATCGCGGGATGTAAACAAGAGGTTGGAGACCATCGACTGCTATGGTCAAGCCGGTACCGACGAGGCACTATCGCTTGAATACGGGGATGTTGTGGACTTCCATTGGCCCTCCACGCTAACAGAGAAGGTGGATGAGGCTGTCAAGAACCCTCATGACGTCGCTATCAAAGATGCCAATGGTCGGCTCACCTATGGAGAGCTTGCCGTCAGGGTCAACAGCCTTGCCTCCGACATTCAGTCTCAGCTCCGGCCTGGTTCACCGGTAGCAGTTCTCTGCGAGCCGACCGCAAGTTGGGTCATCTCCATGTTGGCTATCATCCGTTCCGGATGCATCTACGTTCCTTTGGATGAGAAGTTACCTGACGAGCGTCTCAAGGTCATTCTTGATGCTGTTGCGCCTGCCTTGATCCTCTGTGAAGACTCCACCACGGAGCGCGCTCAGAACATATCTATTGGGGCACCTATCCTTTCCGTGACTGGGCAACCTGACCCGATCGAGAAGATTGCTTCAACAAACCTGGAGCACGTGACTGAGGCGACCTTCATCCTGTTCACAAGCGGGTCGACCGGTACACCAAAGGGTATAAGACTGTCTTCTCGAGGTATCATCAATTATCTCGCCACAAAGAGCTTGAAGCTCTCTCTCGGTCGAGAGGTGGTTCTCCAGCAGAGCGCTCTTGGCTTTGACATGTCGCTTGCACAAGCATTCATGGCTCTCGCGCTTGGTGGTACCCTTATCATAGCACCCAGTGCCAGTCGAGGTGACCCACTCGCCCTAGGGAGGCTCATGGCTGATGAAGGAGTTACGTTCACATTGGGAACTCCGACTGAGTATCTTATGCTCATTCGACATGGAGGTCAAACCGTGAGGGTAACACACTCTTGGCGGAACGCCACATCCGGTGGTGAAGCCATCACTGCCTCGCTGAAGACTGCTCTAAAGACGTTACAGTATCCTCCAACTCTTACGGATTGTTACGGGCCCACTGAGATCTCATGCTGCGCTACCATGAAGACTATCGACCTCAATAATGATGGAGAGGACAGTGTTTACTCGTCTGTCGGTCCAGCAAGTCCCAACACTTCCATTTACATCCTTGATGAGCGTGGACATGTGGTTTCCCAGGGGCTCACTGGTGAGGTCTGCGTTGGCGGTGTTGGCGTTGCGCTCAGCTATCTCGACGAGAAGTCAGCCTCACTAAAGTTTGTGCCGAACCCGTTTGCGACGGCTGAGTATACTGCAAAGGGTTGGTCTAGGATGTATCGAACTGGAGACAAGGGCCTCATCCGTGCCAATGGCGATCTTCAGTTCATGGGCCGTATGGATGGTGATACAACCGTTAAACTTCGTGGGCTACGCGTCGATCTTGACGATGTCGCCAACATCATGCTACAGCAGTCCAAGGGCTCTCTCGAGGATGTCGTTGTAACGGTCCGTGGTGATCCGGCTTTCCTCGTTGCGCATGTTGTGCTGAACCCAGGAATATCTCTGGATGCTTCGAAATTACAGGAACTGGCGAGTAATTTGCCACTTCCTCAGTATATGAGACCAGCTACGGTCATACCGTTGGATAAGCTGCCGTTGAACAGCAGTGGAAAGGTGGACCGTCGTGCTATTGCAGCCCTCCCTCTCCCTACATTACCTGCATGCCCTGGTCCTTCCAAAGCGGCGTCAGACAGGAAGCCAACGCTTGTTGAAGGGGAGTTGAGACTCATTTGGCACAGCGTACTATCTCAGGCTGGTCTTGTCAACCTTACGAGGCTTGAGCCTGACACAGATTTCTTCCATGTTGGAGGCAACTCACTACTTCTTGTGAGACTACGAAGCGCAGTAGAGATCTCAATGGGTGTCACACTACCTCTCAGCGACATGTATCGTTCTAGCACACTAGCTGGATTGGCGGGTCTAGTTTCGCAACAGAAGAGCTCCGACTATGTGCGTGAGATAATTGACTGGGAGGCCGAGACAGGCGTGCCATCCTCCATCAACTTGACCTACCCTCACCAAGCGATCCCTCTCAGGACACAGAGTGGTCTTGAGATTCTCATGACTGGCTCAACGTCATTCCTGGGCAAACAGATCCTCCAGTCTCTTTTGAGCCGACCTTCAGTCGCACGCATATATTGCATCGCTGTTGACCCAGACACTGAGGCCAGTCACCTCAAGGATGATCGTGTCACGGTATATCCTGGTAGCCTAAGCGAGCCCATGTTGGGACTCAAAAGAGAAACGTACCAGCACCTTCAAGCAACTGTCGACACTGTCATTCTCGCGGGAGCTCAAGGCCATTGTCTCAACAACTACTCAACCCTTCGCGCACCTAACGTGGAGTCGACGCGACAGATGGGTCTCTTCGCTCTTGCTCGCCGAATTCCTATTCATTACATCTCATCTAACCGCGTTACACTGCTTGACTCCAGTGCAGATGCTGCCCTTCCACCAGTCAGCGTTAAGGACAATCAGCCTCGTACAGATGGATCAGAGGGGTTCACAGCAGCTAAGTGGGCAGGTGAAGTCTTCCTAGAGAAGCTTTCAGAAGCGGCTACAGCCAGTGAGGTAAGGGATCTGCCTATCTCAATTCATCGTCATTGTGCTATTGTTGGTGATGAGGCCCCTATCGAAGATGCGCTTAACGCCTTGCTGCGATATTCCAAGCTTATCAATGCTGTACCGCGTGTATCGAGCCTGAATGTCGGCGGTTACTTTGACTTCCTCCCTGTCACGGATGTCGCCGACTCTTTTGCCGACTTTGTTGTGTCCTCACAAGGAACGCACTCGGGCGTGGCTTTCAAGCATTACTCGAGTGGCGTCAAGGTACCGCCAAAAGATTTCGCCTCATACATGCAAAGGACATATGGAAACAATTTCCGAGAACTGGACTTGGACGATTGGGTCGAGGAGGCTAGGAGGGAAGGAATTGAAGAGTTAATTGTGTTATATTTGCAGGCTATCGTGGAGAAAGGAGAACGGATAACATTTCCTTACATGGGCAACAATAAGTAGGCATTGCCCAAGGGTGCAAGAAGAGTTCTGACTTTAAATTGAGGCGCTTAAGATACCTGGTCTAAGATCTTCTGATTTTATACTAAATTATGCTAAGTTTAATCAAGCTTCCTAAGTTTACCTAAGTTTAGTTTACCCAAGTTTATTGAGTTTACCTAAGTTTACCTAAGGCTTTTGTCATCTAGGATAGAGGTCCTAAGTTTTATTACATCCCTTGATTGTATAGTAGGATAACTCATATCAAAACACGCTTTACGCTTTCTTGGCCACTACAACGACGAAGTTGGGGTCGTTGAGATAATCCTCCCAGAACTCACGGTCGTTCTTGACAAGCTCCGTCTCTTCCGCAGGGGCAACATGTATCTCAACAAGTCCGAGTTCCTTTCCGATGTCATCAGAGAGCGAGAAAGTCGATTCCATGGAAGTAGCTTCGAAAGAAAACGGAGGCTCGGTGACACAATTGACTTGGTATCTCAAGCCGCCTGGGATCTCAGTGACATCGGTGAACGTGACACCGTATTTGCCGTGGCTCATGTACTCGGCGCGGATGCTCTTTGACCTTACGCCTATGAACTTTCCGCCAGGCTTCAGGTTCTTGACGACATTCTCGTACATGCTTCTCAGATCTGAGACAGAAGTAGCATGATCGAAAACCCAATTGGCCATGACAATGTCGTAATCGTCTTCCAACGTGGCTTGCTCCGTGACGGGTTTGGTGACATCAGCCTCGAACCAACGAATGCGATCTTTTCGTCCGAGACTCTTCTCAATCTCCTCACCCGCTTTCATCATCTCGGGTGAAATATCAACGACATCAACAACGCTAGCCCCAGCATCAATCGCTCTTCTGGCATGAAGTCCACTTCCTCCACCAAGATCTAGCACCTTCAAACCCGTACAATCCCCCAAAGCATTGATCACAAGCTGGCCCTCCAGTTTCGAACAGGGTAACTCCTCCACAGAAGCATACTTGGGTGCGAACGAATCGTATTGCGTTTTCTCGGCGTGAGACATGCTGGGCACAGACACTGGGTAGTGATTGGTTTGTTGGTCGTTGATTTGCGTGTTGGTTCTGGCAATATCACTCAAAACCCCGCTCTTTGCCTTGGGCATCGACAGGGATGCTGTGATTCTGATCTAGCCACTATAATGCTAGTGTTGATGTTATCGGGCGTCAGGGAGCAAGAAAATACCGAATCATTAGAATAGGGTGTCAAAATAAACTTAGTAAAGAGTTCCCTAAGCTTAGACTAGATTTACCTAAATATTTTTATCCATTAGGGTCAAGGTCCTGAGTTTTCCTCCTCCCTTTTCTGGTTCTGATCTAGCCGCTATCCCGCTATGATGCTAGCCTTGATATTATCATGATACAGACTGGAAGGAAATTCTTATCACACGTGACTGGTGACAGATCATCCGTCTCCAAACCCCACTCGTGCCGACCGCTATTTCAATCTAATGTCACATCACGTCAAACACTAAATCGAACCCTTGACGATGTGCGCAGACGAGGACCCCCTTGCTGTTGATGAGCATGTATGCATCTCATGTGGCTGAAGACTTATTGCATGCCACTAACCGATTGGACAGGCAGCTCAGGACGACACTGACGCTGACTCCGCCATTGGAGACGTTAGTGGATGTTTTGAGGAAGATCGCAGTAACTAATGAGGAGCAGGACAATGCTAGCGATACTACGTCACTAAGATCAAGTATTTTGAGATATCGTGAGGAGAATGGCAGGACGTATCATGCTTATAAGGACGGAGGTGAGATCTGAGGATGCGCAGCAGATACGACAAGTTGAACTAATTGACACAGCCTATGCACTTCCCAATGACGAGGTACGCCATTTTCACTTCATGTAGTAATTACTGCTGACCCAATATAGATTGAGAACGAACGACTAGGTACACCATACCATCCCTTCCTAATTATCTTTCTAGTCTAATATTCCCTCAGATCTTCAGCATCATCTCTTTCTACTCACTTTCGAGGAAAGACTGCATGCGGCGCCCTTGCCTAAAACGCTTAACCGTGCTTTTGATGCGGGCTGTGGAACTGGAATCTGGGCCATCGAGTTTGGTGAGTAATGCAAGCTACACTACGATGACCACATCGTTGACAACCTGGACAGCTGATGAGCATCCCGAGTGCGAGGTGAGCTTTACGAAGATGACCTAGGAGACTATTACTTACTTTTCAGGTCATTGGCGTCGACTTGAGTCCGATTCAGCCCTCAGCGTATGTATTCATTCTCGCGGTAACGGGGCTTACTGACATCTCAAAGCATTCCGCCCAACGCCTCCTTCTACGTAGATGATCTAGAAGAGTCATGGGACTACTCCAATAAGTTTGACTTTGTCTTTGCTCGCTTTCTCACAGGCTCCATCCTAGACTGGCCTAAGTTCTTCAGCGAAAGCTACAAGCACGTCATCCCCTCTTCCTTCTCCTGAGCCTGTAGTCTAACACGCATCAACAGGAACCTCAACCCTGGAGGTAGAATAGAGATGATCGACATCATCTACCCTCTTCTCTCCGACGATGACACCCTTACGGAAGGCTCAGCTCTATCCAAGTGGTCAGAACTTCTACACGACATCTTTACTAAGAATGGCCGTCCCATGGATAGTGCGCTGAAGTACAAGGATCAGCTTGAGGAAGCGGGCTTTGTAGATGTCAACATTGTGAAGCGCAAGTGGCCTTTGAATCGATGGCCCAAGGATCCCAAACATAAGCAGATTGGTCAGTTCATCCCCGCTTGATTTCTTGTTGTTTTACTAACACTAGTGAAGGTACCTGGGCCCAACAGAACACGTTGGATGCTCTGGCCGCTTTGAGTCTAGCTGTCTTTACACGTCCCGATGGTCAAGGTGGACTTGGCTGGAGTAAAGAGGAAGTCGAGGTTTTCCTAACAGATGTACGGAAGGATATTAAGAATGTCAACATTCATTCATACTGGCCAATGTACGTGTCTGACCCAGTAGCGAAGTATCATATTAATAGTGAAACAGTTGGTCGGTTTATGCCACAAAGCCCGAATAAACCACTAGCTAGAGCAGGCAGCTTTAAGTATCCCCGCCAAGGACTCACACACACTGAAATCGAATGGCATGACCTGAGACAGAACCAATAAAAATGATTAGAGAGTTCCCACTGACCCAACCTTTGACGCTTCCATCAAGCGGCCTGTACTGTGGAGGCACCCATAAAATGTTCTCAGACCTTTGCATGATCCAGTTTCCATCGTATCTGAGTCCAATATCGTATGGAACTCGTGCCGTGCTCACTGTCTGAGACCTGGCTATGAGGATCTCTGAGATCTGATACCTGAACTTTCTTTTCCAGTGGATAATAAGCCTAGCTAATTACTTTACCTAACCACAATAATAAGAGATATATAGTACAGTTAACTACTATAGACTGTAGCTTAGCTACCCCTAGGCTGTTCTTAAAGCCTTTAGTTAAAAGGAAGGAAATAGTCTTAGCTAAAATACTAGCCTTAGTCTGCTTCTTCTAAATAAATTAATAGACTATTTCCCATTGCTAGTAAAATAAAGCTATAGTAGATCTTATCTTGTTAAAACTTACATTATAGTCTGTTATACTATCCCGTAGCCTTAGTAAAAGACAGTAAGCAATGCTTTCCAAGTTTATTATAACTATTCTAAAGATGCTCTCTATATAGAAGATCTGGTCTTTTATAACTTTTAGTCTTATTTATATTACTTTATAGTATTTACATTACTATAGTATTTAATACACCTAGTTATAGCTTTAATACTTATTAGTTTTTTATTGGCTTTTATATAAAGCTTAATTTATTAAAATTATATATAATTATAATA